>JAQQRF010000054.1:0-331683 GCA_030523145.1 Trissolcus brochymenae | reverse complement strand
TGAATGAGAAGATGCAAATTGAGGTTTTTATAAATGTAAAACTTACAAAATTGTTTGAACTTTCCAAATCTATATAACTTAATACAAATCTTTTTTTTTTTGTTCTATTAAAATTATCATTAACTCGACTCCTAACCTTAAGTGGCCAAGTATTGGTACTTTTACCTTATTATTTAACAAATGCAAAAACTAAGACTCTTGACGTTATGCCAACGTTGGCGAACAACGTTGACACAACGTTCGCAAACGACATCGGAGTTGCGTCACATTTCGGCGTAGATACTGTGTTGAGCCGACGTTGTCACACAGCATCGTTACGACTTTGTCGACGTCGTGCCAACGTTGATACGATCGTAATTTTCTGCGCGTCTATTCGTTTCTGGCGCTTCCTTCCTGAGCAGCATCGATAAATGGATGAAAAGCAGCTTCTATTCTCATTAAAAAAGAACCCTGCAGTCGCAGTATCATGGATCACCGTATCTTTTTTCACCATCTTTCCATGCAACTATCCTTTCGCAAGTCTTTTTTGGTACTCTTCTACAAACAAACTAAGGAACACTGAAACGGCCGATTAGCACATAGTACAGCCATCTAACAGCCGACAAAAATACTGAGTCAGCACTAATTCCGTCCACAGGTCAAGAAAAACTATTACGTTGGACGTTCGAGAGCAAGATAACTGAAAGAATGCATTAACTTATTCAATCGTTTTTTTTTCTTTACGATCAACTGTACGAATGGCACCCCATCAGTGTAATCTGCGTCCTCAAGTGTCACGACTGTGGATTAGAATCAATGAACGAGATTTCATAGAAGTATTTTAGTCATTGTTTTTTTCTATCCGAAAAAAATACTAAATCTAAACAAAAGAAGAACTTTACATGACTATAAATTAAAATCAAGTCACTGATGATGATTATTGTAGAATTGAGATAAGATTGAAAATAATTTGTCACTGGCACGATGTAATTTATAAATCTTCTAAGCCATATCTTCTAGAACCTGTTTCAACTTCTTATATAAGCAAGATTAGTGCAATCTAACCTATGGTAGTCTGTGATTCAGACATTTTTTCCCTAAGATAAATAACAAGGAGGGAATACTTTGAATAAGATTACAGTTTTTCTACAAAAGTAATAAGAATCTTCAAAACATGTCTTCCAAAGATCAAAAACTTTCAAAGATGAATTTTTCTTGTATATGATTATATAATAATAGCAATAACAAAACATTTATATGACGTTAAATTCTACAATTCAACAAAGTTAATATATCTACAACGTTGTAGTAGCGGAGTGTGCGCACAAAGAAATTTTTTTACTGTCACTTATACAACAAAGTTTGAAAAACCTTTTTCGTAGAAACAGAAGAACTTTTGTTATTAATCTTGAATTCACAAAGAAAACTTTAGGTTTCAACAGGGGTGTATACAGTATCAGAATGTTCATTCTCAGCAAAGAATATCATCACGGAACATGCAATAATACAAACGCACGGAACGTCGCACGTTGTTAGCCCGTTTCGTTAAGCAAAAGTTTGTTTTTACGAACTTGGTACCTTTAATTAGTGCAACTCTCCCTCGCAAACTTTACACGAAAGTAAATCATTGCGATGCACGACGTCGATTGTGACAATTTGAATAATTCCGAGAGTCGTGGAAAGTGTCAATTTCCAAAGCAGTTCGGCTTGGATTCGAAACATTATATAATGCCGAGACCGTCTAACGAGCCGTCGAAGTGCGAATTTAGTTTAACGGGTGAATGCTGCTGCGACGCTTATCTTCACGTGCGACATCCTTCGTGCGCATTGTCCTTGTTACCTCGGCTGCAATTGACGCTAAGAACTAAGTACAAAGACAACTTCACATTCTTGTACCGAGCTTACGCAACACCCAAACACAAGTTCAAATGGCTTATTAACCCCGGGTATCATAAATCATTGCGACCACTATATTTCTGACCCCGTAATTCCAAACTGAGCATGTTGTTATTCTATAACAAAGGCTGTTAGACACACACTTGATGCTCAAATATAAAATTTCTCTTAACTATATAACCCCATCATTGTTCTCGAATAACAATGTTTCGAAAAAAAAGTAGCAAACTCAAAAGAAAATTTATATTGTCATTTCGAACGAAATAACCCTGAAAATTGTTGAAAAATTCAAATAACACAATATCCTAGATACTATTCACGTCTGCAGGTAAAGGGAAAAACAAGATTTATTTCCAGACCAGAAAAAACGTTGCAGAATGTTAAAAAATTCAAATTAAAAAATTTGTTTTAATTTTTAAAGCGTTCAGTTACCGAAAAAACTCTTAATGAGGGTTTTTGCGTTCATATCAATATTATCACAAATTATAAGTAGAAAGCCGTGTACCATTGTTTTGTAGTTTGAATTCCAAAGACGAGTTGTGTCGTGCTAAAATACGATAACTGGGACAAGATAAAAAGGTCGATCGGGTTACTCGAGAAAACGCGCACATTACCGAGCATATACTAGCGTGTGCGATGCATCATGATTCTGGCCGTATTTCGTTGCAATTTGATGACAGTGTAGATTGTCGGACGGATGTGCTGGCCCGCCCATGCTTTGCATATGCACCCACGCTCAGCATCGAAAATCAGACGCAACCTTGCGTAAATAATACTAAGCTGGACACCCGGCACGTGGAGCTACAACAGTCCTAATCGTCATTTTAAATGAAGTTGTCCCGTCGCGACGAGAGAAGATTGCATACGAGAGTTTATTTTGCAATGAATTAAAATTTTCGCAGCAGTTTCTGCCCGGCTGACACAGGAATGTGCCTCAATTACAGTGATATTAGTTAAACAATCTCAGCGGACTCTCTCTACTGTTATGAATGTAAATTTTGCTGTGGGATTTTAAACATACGGTCGAAAGTATTAATATGCCAAGAAAATTCAATTAAATTCTTGTGTTAATTTTGATTAAGTTACTATCTTTTTGTCGGATTAGTTTGCAGTTGATGATTGTGAGAATTGTTTTGATGTTAAATTTTGCAGTCCCTGCAGGGATTAAAATATTGCGTTACACTAAGTCAAGTGCAAATGGAAATCTAAGATTATAAATTTTAAATTTTGAAAATATCTAACTTAAATACAAGTTGTTACAAGTTTGAATAACAAAAATTTAACTAAACCAATTTCTGGATCACAGTGAAAATTGAGGTGTAAAGTATATGATGTATCTACTGTCGAAATGGAAAGTATTTTTCTGAAGGACAAAACAAAAAACTGATACGAGCATCGGTCTTGACTCAAGTTTAAATACAATTTTCGGTCTTTTAATACATGTTCTAATTTACTCTGAAAATTTGCAACAAACGCAGAATGCGACCCAAAAGGAACAAACTCAGGGGAATAATACGAGGAATTAGATTTTACTTATTTTCAATATTTTGAATAAAACAGATTTATTGTTAAACAATAAGCTGCATTTCAAATTTTTGTCTGTGATTTTATAATATTCTTTGTCAGTTACAACTAGCTCAGCTTTGCTTTTTTCACAGACCATTATTACCGTCATCTGCGTGTGCAATTAAAAATGCACAACACGATTGAAATTCCAGTCAAATTATACAAAATTGCAACTGCTCTCGTTCAAGTTTTATATAAACTACACTTTTAATGAGATGTCAAGCGGATGATGGATCATTGATACTTTCATTACGTGTCTCTCCTCTAAATGAAATATATTTTTGTCATTCGTTCATTATTAAAAACTTATTGAAAAATCTTGACGCGTGTCACTGTTCGTGAAATGCATAAATAATGAAATTAATGCACAATATAGGTACTATTATCTCGCACAATATTGCGAGTTATAAAAAAAAGTGCTTTTGTCTCTTAACAATGGACGAAATGCATAAACTGATAATTCATAGAGCTATACATGTGGTGTCAGTCACTCAAGGAACTCTTAATATTAATTTATTTTGCCACTGAAGCGCAGCGACGTTTCGATTGGACTGATGCAATATGTATAATGCAATCAAGCTTCTTAAATGAGCTGCAGGATTTACGTCTCATGAGAAAACAACTCGTTTTCGAGCTCAGGTGCGAGTCATGCTGGAGTCATGTAATATAAAGAACCAAATATTGCATTCACATTATAAACATTCACTCAAAATGCAATTAATTTTACATTAGCAGATTGGTAAATTTGCTTTAAAACTGTTACAATTTTTAAACATTTGAATGGTGACAATCCATTTTTTAGATTTGTTTAATGTATTAATGATTTTTTTTTCACTTTTTTGTAAGAAAAAAATTCTTCGAACAGATTAACAACTGGTGCCACCATACGAACAACGTCAAAATGATGAAGTCCTTTATCGATCATTCGAAAGAATGAGTGAGTAAATTTTTCTTTCTTACTACTTTTATGATAAACCAAATTTGAAACATATTATAAACAGTAACATATAAGAAATAATGTATTTATGGGTTTGAAAACAACTTGTCTAGTTATTTCTATAAAATGTTTTTGAAAATCGAATAAAACAAAGAACCAACTTTTTTTGCAGAAATATTTGACTTTGTTATGTTGGAGAGGAAAGGACTTTTGCGACTTACGCAATTGAAGAAGTGCGAAAACAAGATGACGAGGGTATTTTTACGTTCCCTTGAGGTACCTTGCGGTCTTCACCTATGCCTCATAAAAGTGGGGAATGTCACGTTGTGACGAACGAGGGTGACTTACCTAGATCGAAAGCTTTACTCGTGAGACGTTCATTTTGCCTGCCGAAACTTCTTTTATTTGAAAGTAAAAAAGTTATTGTCTTTGATACTTGGCGTTCTTAATGATTAATTACTATTCATATCTGTCGAGGGACTCTCTTGTCATTAATTTTTCAGCTGGATATAAAGTTTCGGCACCTTAAAAGAAAACTATAATATAAAAAAAAGCAATATCCAAACACGTTATTGATTTTCAGTAAATTTTCAAAATAGTTCACTCCAGTCGATAAAAATTTTGATAATTAAAAATGAAAAACAGTGAAATAGCTATTTTTATAGAGACAAATTAAAAAAACTCGTATTTTTTATTTCCCTAAAAGAACAAAAACAATAACATTGTTGATATAAGGATCAGTCAAAGATGTATCATATTTTACTGTTAGGTGTCCATAAAATAACACGGATAACCTTATGCCAAAACTGTTATGCCGACATACTGAAACCATAAATGCCAACTTTTTTCTTCCAGATATGGAATTACAGAAACGCCTTGTTTCAACGCAAGCATTCGCCATAATATGCGATGGAGAATTGAGAACATATGTGACAGCTTCGTTGGATGTCGCATTACGTAGGAAAAGAAGAAGAAAAGAAGGAAGTAAATTTTAACTAATTACAAAACAAGAAGTTGAACGATCATTATCCACGGTTAACTTTCAACAAATATTTTATACAACTAAAATTACAACTTTGTCGTATAATCTAGAACAGTTTTGTCAATTTTGCCTTTTGTTATGATGTAATATAATACACAGACATAGATTAAAATTTTTATTTTATACTTATGTAAAAAATACTAACATTTTAGAAACAAATGTAAAAACATTTAAATTGGTTAATGATTCCAATTCACTAATTTTGTTGCTAGTTTAATATGAAATTAATTGTTTCTCATAAATAACATACGAATGACTATATCAAGAATGTGTAACCGATTTTATTAAGAGGGAAACAACTTTTGAAATAATACTGTCCAAGTATGACAAAAGCTGTTAGACAAGGCAATAAAACAGCTTATAAAACAAAATTGGAAACTGTCTGCCACACGACTTTTCATAACACAAAATCGCGGGTCGTGTAAAGTAGGCTGGCTTTATAGTTCGTATACCCTCTTAATGTCTGGACACTGGCAGAAATTTGAGGCGGCCCTGCATTGTGTCATTTCAATAGTGTGTTACCAGCTGCCTTGAAAACAAATTTCTAATGCCTGATTCAGCAAATTCACAATACTGAAAAATGGAGAGGTGTTTGACGAGAACTGAATCCAAATGGTATCGCGTGTGAAATGACGCGAACAATACCACGTAAAGAGACCAGTTTAGACGAGCGAGAAAAATCTATCTAATTGACCCTGCACACACCCACCAGCTGTATTTTCGTTCGCTTTTCGAATTATACTCTGATGTATTTATTATCATTTGGTTGCTCATAAAAGGAATGGCGTCGATGTGAATCTACAAAAACCAATGCGAAATAGATGACTCTTAATGTCCATTTACGATGTTAGTCCATCAGAATAAAAGAACTATTGAACTCAATTACATTTTACAGAAGGCTATGATAAAATTCTTTTAAACTGTCTCATATTTGTTCGACGCAAAAGTATCATCAAGATATAAATGTCTATCTAAAAAAGTCTATTCGAAAATTTCTAAAATTTATATTAGATTTCAGGAACGAAATCAAAGGAACCTGTGTCATACATCCTTGTTTGTTCAAAAATTCAATATTGCTTCACATTTTATATTTTCATTCCATATTCCCTGTAGCTACGGTCATATTTTATGCCACACAGCAGTATATTTTGATCAAAACTTGCAAAGAAATCTTGTTACCCGTTTATTTCGACCAGGCGAAATCCGTTTCCTTAATCATTGAATGAAATTGATTCAAAGACCAGTGTTTTTGGATATTCAATCCAACGAAGAAAAAGCGTCATATAAGTAGTAATATGTTACGTAGGATCTTTGGCGTATATACGAAGCACACGTACTTGTTAGCGAAAAACAAATACGTTCCACAGCCCTATCTGTTGAGCTTCCGTCAACGCCCTTGGGATTATCCCATCCTATTTCATCCAATTCCATTCCACCGCATCCGCGTCAGCCACCATCTGCTCGTACTGTTGACGATTTATTTGTATTACTTTGTCCGTCATTCGCAGTAAGCTCGAGTCGAATAACCCCGGTTCAGTGTCTTACATACCCGATCCAACCCTAAATACAATTGGATCTATCATGATATATTTTATTAGTAGCAACATCACACACTTTTTGCCTCGTATGTCGGCTGTTTTATTTTTTTGCACGGATTTCGTAAGCTCATTTTGATTTCAGAATTACACGAATAGGAGCAGTAAATAAACAATGACGAAAGGAGCACCAATGACAGAGATTTAAGGATTTATTAAGTGACTTTGGTGTACAGGAGGCGGCATAACAGCGACCTGCTTTCGACATTTTTTTTCCGCTCTCTTTTTCTTCACGTGCTACTTATCCTGAAATATTTGTCGTCCTACACCACGTTGTTATTAGCGATGACTTTTCATTAGAATATCTACAAAATAATAGCAACAAAAATTGTTTTAAAATATATAAATTATTGTATGAACGAGTGGTTTAAAGTGAATCAGATGGATAAAAATGTTGTGATGGACGAAAAATCGTTTTTAACCTTTGTTATGCTGAAGATGACAGAGTTTTTTTGCGTCACAAGAATCTTTTGATCTTGGTTGTAATCGTGTCAAGTTCGGACGCCTTGGTTCTACTATTTTTCCGGTGAGTTTTAGTCTAAAGTCTTTTTTTGGCAAAGTTGCTGTAGCTTTTACTGTCGTTTAGGAATACAACCATTATCCTCTCAGCGCACAGATGAAAGCGAAATCTGACCGTAAGATAGATGTAACCACCGTGCGCAAAAACTATAATACTTTCATGGCATAAAAAAGGAAAATATTGAAATTTTCTTGACAGATACAACCAAATGTGAATTTTTTAAGAGGAAAAACCAAATCAAATTATTGGGTTTGAAACTATTGTTTTTTTTGTTTTTTTTTTTTTGTTTTTTTTTGTTTTGTTTTTTTTTCAGTAAAACATTAATAAACTTTCAATTAAGTTCAAAGTTTATTTTATTTCATTTTATTCGAAGTTTAAAAGTTTAAAGTCCATGCAAATTTTGGATTTCTAACAAGTCAAACAATATATAAAAAATAAGTTTTGCTTTAAAAAAATTGTCATTAGTAGTCGAAAATTTTTGTCCGAGTCTACTGGCCCCATGTGTGTAGATTATCATAATTCTGAAGTAGTTAAGGGTTAAATTCAAATCTTGAAAAATTTAGTCTCGCTGGGTAGCTCAGACCAAGAAGTTTTAGATAATCATCGGCTGATTAATATGAGGCATCAAACTTATTCTTCTCTTAACTATAATACCTATGATACTATGATAATTATGATCTATCAATAGTGGCGAATGGTCGCTTCATAAATAAGTAAAAAGACATAATTACGTCTGTAGTATACAGGCATTGAAATAAAGTTTTATTAATATTGAGATCACACAGCATTAAAATGATAGTAATTAAAATGTCAACGTGAATAATTTAGTCACTTATACAAAGTTATTAGTATTTTGTATTTTCTTCATTATTTCGATATCATTTGGAAATACCTACCCAAGACATTTTATTCATCCTATTTAAATAAGATTTAATTTTCTCCAGTTTTATTCTCTAGTTCGTCATTCTCCACTCAATCCATGGCAATTTTTATTTCTTAGAATTGAATTATTTCAGTAATTAATAACGTAATTAGCAAAATATAACAATGGGATAGAATATAATAAGCTTTCATCCCTTGCATTAAATTTGTTTAGGAACCTTTCATTTCATAATCACAATCTTCAATGTCAATCTGGAAATTATATTCAGAAATCACGGTTCCAGAATTGTATTCTTACATCCAGGTGCGGAACTCGTAGAAAAGCAAACGGTAGAAGGGCATAACCATGTGTGAGCTTCCAAATCGACGGTATATATATGACATAATGTCAACTAAAAATTTGTTACAATCGATTAACTTTCTATACCTATGCATGTTTAAAAATGTGGAACGTAGTTGAAAGGATGAAAAAAAAAATTATTGTTAACCCTAATGCTGACTCTAATTTGTTAAACAAAATTTTATAAAGAACAAAAACAGATAATTTTTTTAAATTTTATCAAAACTATCTTCGATAAAAAATTGCAAACATCGCCAACAAGACAAATTCTACGTTTCAATAATGTGAAGCAATGTTGATTTTTATAAATTACATTGTGCTTTAAATTTATTCGGTACAAATCATTTTGACGCTGAGAAAATAATTCAAGATTAACTATAATTATAAAACGTGTATATTAGTTGGTTCCATGAATTATGCAACTGCTACTGCTACTAGCGCCGTCTCCTGTGCACACGGAACTCTGTTTCCTGTTTCCACATTTCTGATGCGGATGTAGATAACCGTCTAACTCTTTGCATTAAAAATAAATGCATCTCTCTTGCTTTGACTCTCCTAAAACTGAATAGTCGCTGAAAACAATATGCTTCGAACAATTTAGTTCAACAACCCTAACTTTTTTTAAACTTCTTATCAGTTATTCGAGTTTTTTAATCAAGACTCTGTTTGATAATTTAATGCTTTTAAACATTCATGAAATTTGGTACAAAATTCAGAATCTGATCACAACATTCAATGTCATCTCTCTTTTTAACCCTCATATTCTATCGAGAAAAGGTAAAAGGCAATATTTTCTTTCCCTTCTTGCAACTGAAAGCTAAATCTCGCTTCAAAAATGAGTTAGAGACACGTTTCATACGGTTGTGTCTCGATTCACGTGCGTTTCTGAGTAAAAGCATCCTAAAGTACAAAATTGCTGCGGCGAAACCTCCAAACGATATAACACGCGTCATCTCAAAGGCTCTTTAATCTTGAATGCCAAAGTACTTTTTTTTCTCAACACGCATTTCGATTCACATTTGCCATGCAGACATTATAAAGGAACGAATGCAAAAAAAATGCCCCGTTGAAGGACGTAACATTCTGACGTAGTCGTTTAGTTTTATCTGAGCGAAGGGGTCCAAACCATTTTCACGAAGCCCTCTTTCCGTTCATGGCACTGAACTGTCGCTCTTGCTATTTTCTTTCCGCAATAGCTTCGATTACTGAGGAACATTATCAATATCTTGCTTAATGATTTTCAAAGGAACCTAACGTTTGAAAAAAACGCTCGTTTACATCACAAATATAGCTTTGTTATTATAAATCAAAAAAACTTTGTTTACGCTAATCATTTTTTAACCTGTATATTATTTTATTTTTTAGAATTGCGGTATTCATTCATGGATAAAAACAGACATACCACTATGAAATAGTGAATTCTAAAAATTGAAATAACATGAAATTGTTGATAACATTTGAACATATTAAATAACATATCAAAATCCACATAAAAAAGGAATTTCATTAGCCTATGTATTTTAAGCAAGAAATATTTTTCATGATTTCGAAAATATCTATATTGCTGAACGTTTTATGAGAAATTTTTAAATTTAGTTCAATTATCTTGTACCAACCGAAGAATACGCCAAATCAGTTTACAAATTTGTACCACGATAGCGGTTAGCACGTTCAACATATTATCGCAATAATGTGTATTTATGATTTCACATGTTTTTGCTTTATTTTAAATTTCTCATAAATCAAGAATATTGTATAATGAACAAAGTTATACGTCGTAGTTGAGTAAGTATGGAGGTTGAAATTAAAACAATGTTAAAAAAAAACAATTTAATAAATATGAACTAAATTTTGTACTGAAACAATTTAGGCGGTGGAAATGCATAAATTGCGGAATGTTTTTAGAAACATGAAAATTTCCCATTGTAGCGTTGGGTTTCATGATTTATAAACTATTGGATGTCAATAAATATAACATAACTTGTTGATGAACAACAGCGGAAACTTGTCAGAAACAGTGTACGAGAAAAGTAGTGCGATCGTGAAACATCTCAATTGTTTTTTTTTTTTTTTTTTTGCCAACGACCGTCCATTACCTAAAAATATTACTTAGTAAATAGTTATTAAGTCATACGAGTAAAATTTTACAATTTTCTTTTAAAAAAAACTAGCAGACTCCGTGCACTAATTGTTATTTAACTTTACGGAGTTTCCACATATTTTTGACACGATTTTCATAGGCTTGATATAAAAGAAATTTGAAAGAAATCTTATTCAATAAAATAGATATGAAAGATGCAATTTTGACTTTCGATTTTAATTTCGATATATGAATCCAAGCGATGCTGCCATCTTAATGAAAAGATACTAATGTGTAAGCGAAATTGTTATATCAGTATGGTATTGTAGAAACGTTGGGTTATATTGATTATATTGGGTTACCTTCTGTCAGTACAAAATCGACACATGCTAACTTTTGTGATATTTATCTCATGATCAAAAACAAAATCTTTATAGTTAAACTTGTTTAAAAAAATTGAAACAAATAATTATGAATATTCTTGCAATTCAAAGTATTTCACTCAAGTAAGAAACTTTAATATATTCATATAAAGTTTAATTCTAAATTT
This sequence comes from Trissolcus brochymenae, assembly GCA_030523145.1. NCBI lineage: Eukaryota > Metazoa > Arthropoda > Insecta > Hymenoptera > Scelionidae > Trissolcus > Trissolcus brochymenae. Next base: position 320,296 of record JAQQRF010000054.1, on the reverse strand, counting down.
TTGAAATATTTTTAGTATTTATTCTTATCTGTGAGAAAAATGATACTGCTTACTGGATAAAACGATTGTAGAAAATAATATGTGATGTCCCTTCTTTACGAAAGTACACCATGCACTGAGGTTATTGAAGAGTCACATATTTCTGGTTTAATTGAATGAGTTTATTAGACGTGTCGAATCTTTATAAAATTCGCAATCGCGAGTCAAGAGAGGTCTCGACTGTATGTATGACTCTTCAGAGAACTGATTAGTTTGGGCGGATAGTCTAAGTCCGTTGCGCGGAACAGAGACCAAGTCCGTGATATCGGTATAACAATACAAATGTGTTGCATTATGCTGAACAGCTCGCCAAACAATTTGAGGATGATCGAGTCTGTTGTTCGGATTTATTGTTCGCTCTGCTGAACGATTTGTGGACAGTCGGATACCACATCCAAGGCTGAGCATTAATTATGGGTAATTCAGGTGTTAATATATTAATTGGTTGATACGCGGTTGCAGCCAAATCGCGGTGGTGGCACGGTTCATCCAACTAAGTTAATGACCGGGCCGAACACCGGGCCGGTGACTTATTCGATATTTTATTTTATTGCTTGATATAAGAACGTTGACACGAGTGCATCTCAGATGCACGAGGGCAACGCCTTAAATTAATAAAATAGCTAATTACAATATGTTGTGTAGTAAAAAATACAAACTTTTTAAAACACGTTTTAGAAATTTATTGCTAACATAAAATGAAGCACTAGTCACGCACAGAACAACGACACTTTTAGGACTCTCTTGTTGTTTCCAAAATCCGTACATTAAATAGCTAGCTATCTTCCAAAATTCCGCTACCAAGAATCTTCATCCCCTCTCTTTCCTTTTCCACATTATGACTATCTTTCGTTGTTTCATCGCCACCAGGTGTCGTTAGTGGACTTCTTCTCTCTGGATTCTCCTCTGCTCAAACGTTTCTGCTGTCCATAGCTTCCATCAACATCACCGGAAATTTTCTGATGAGGGCCGTAACTTCAAGGCGGGCAATGATTGTCCCTGTAACGGTACCCCGAGATCGATCTTTAGGATCTATTTTCCCCTCATCGAGATCCTTCAATTTCTCAGAATATCTCGAAAAATTTCCTTTTATCGCAAGATGTTTCCAGTACCGGATGACGGTAGGCTAAACGCTGATTACCGGTGAGTCTTTTCCGAGAAGGCATACAGCACATCCACTGTCCGTGGCATTCGGGGGTCGGTAACGCACACCTTCCAAGTTGAATTTGGAATCCGTTGGTTGGTTGCTTCTGCAGTGGCTCGTCGCCTTTGTTCCCCCAACATTTGTCCGATGTTGGGAGCTATTGGAAGGTCGGAGAAGTTCGATGTTCCTCTGTAGCAGCCCCTAGGTGGTTGCGGTGCTTCTCGTTCTCGGGGACTGATGTTCACCGGATGTCCCTCGTTGCGTGCTCCATACCGTCGGACGTGACTTGCACCTTTACAACTAAACCCTGTAAATCACTGGATAAATAAAACCTTACCATACAAAAAAAAACAATACATAAAAGACTATGCGATCATTTAAAATAAAATCAATCGTTGAAATCTCTATTCTGAATAAAATAATAAAATTAATTAACCACCGGTTGTAATTGCCACTGTGCTTCGCTGCTCTGTGTCGGCCCAATACCGCCGACAGTCTGTCCGCCAATTTTTAGACGGGCCCAAGCAGCGTTACATTATATACAAAAGCAAATCTTGACTTTTGATTTTAATCTCGATTTACAGGGTGAGTCGAAAGTCCCGGAACGGTCAAATATCACGAAAAATTGTTTTTCGAAACCCTATTCAACGATATCAAACTTGACCCTCTACACCCACCCCCTGGGGGTGGAAGGGGGAGTAACTTTTAATTCTTACATGGGAACCCCCTTTTTTATTGCAGATTTGGGTTCTTGGTTAAAAAAGAAGAAAGTTTTATTTGAACAATTTTTTCGAATTCATGACAGATATCGCTGTAATCGGTCAAAATCTTTTTGGGGTTGAAATTTCAGAGTTAGCACAGTAACTCTCGAAATGGTCATTGGATTAAGAAAAAAACACCAGGTAGTCAATATTTTTTGGCAAGCTGTTCGATGACAGGGGGTGGGGGGTAACTTTGAAATTTTTCATAACAAATCCTCATTTTTCATTACAAATTTGTATTATTCATTTAAAAATAAAAGGATTCAACTTTTCTAAGTAATAAACTACTTTTAGCATGACCCAGGAACAACGACGTGGACGTAGTAGTTTTTTGTTCCTATCGGGGTGCTTTTTACAAATGAGTCCCCTTGCCTCCCACTTTCAGGGTGCTGGAGTATCTGTCACGTACAAATAAACTAATCATTTGGAACGTCATTTAAGAACCTTTATTAAATTCATTTCAATAACTTTATTATACGATATAAAAATTTGCTTAAATAATTGAGACGCACGCACTCTAATTTCTATGAACACAAGTCAGCGTTAGCAATTTTAATTTACTAACTAATAGGTAGCCAGAGGACTACGTTAGTGCTTACTTGTGCACGGTCGGAGCTCTAACCGATTTCTGTTCTTTCATGTTGATTTCGGTTTTGAAGACGACGAGTGTGATCAACGCATAAGGGTCATATGTTTTCCATCTGGGGAAATTCGTTAGAAATGATTTTATGATCCTTTAAAGCATTTCATAACTTGAGCATATTTTTATTTAATATTTTTTTTTGTGAGTCGTGCTCGATGGTTCGGAAAGTATTGTATAGAATATTAAGTAATTCCAGATAGCATGTTTCGAACCGTACAAAGACACAAGTTTTTTATTTGGGGCAGTTAGGCGATAAAGGCTCGCAATATGACCCTTTTCTTTAAAAAGGAAAATTTATTGCCTGTAAATAGGCGTCATAGTGGTGCGTCATTTTCCAGATGTGTCATGGTCTCATTTTTTATTTTACTTAAATTTCATATTATTAAAATACTTAAAACCTACAAAACAGTATCTTTAATGGAGCAGTTGTTCAATTGTGCCAAAAATTGTTTGAATAAAACTTTTATTCTTTTTTAACGAAGAACCCAAATCTGCAATAAAAAAGGGGAGTTCTCATTTAAGAATTACAAGTTACTCTCCTTCTACCCCAAGGGGGTGGGGGTAGAGGGTCAAGTTTGATATCGTTGAATAGGGTTTCAAAAAATATTTGACACGTGTTCTTCTTGTTTCCCCGATTTTTCAACAATTATGTCACGAGTCTCGTTCGAGACGATATTTTACTACGTAGTACCGTCAGCCGTACGCATGCCATCACACGGTTGAAAGCCGAAATTAAAAAACTGACCCCTATACCCCTCGCGTCAAGAGACCCTCATAACGTTTTCTGTGCGCGTGCACGTCACACGGGTTTGACAGGTTTTTCAATTAAAAGTTGTTTTCTGTGTTCTTAAGTAAAGGAAAAAAATGAGCAAAAGGAAATCGGAGCAGGAGCTCCAATTGGAGAATGAAGAGTTACGAAAAAAGCTTAGGTTGCTGGAAAACATCACCATAACTTCAAAAGGTTATATGGACCAGCCGGTCAACTCCAAAGGGATTAACACGGAAAAAGGTGAGATGAGAGGTTTTTCCTCGACCACCGGCTCGACCCGGCGGTCGAGCGTATGGCGAGCCTCCACTTGAGGGTGGACAGGCCAAGCAAAAATGTTGTTCCCCTTGCCCTTGGCAGAGCAAGGCGTTGATGGAGGGGTCGCTCACGGCAGGTGTACAAGTCAAAGGACCCGAAGAAAGCCTACAAAGAGCAACCCAGGGGCAAGAGGGACAATCCTAACAACGCAGATGCGAGCACCCGGAAGTTGCAGAAGTAGGGGAGGTAAAAAATTTAGCTGGTCGTCTAAAACATTAGGCTGGTCTTCGATCACGAATAATAAGTTTGTACTGAACACTATTAAGGACTAAACGATTACATTCGTAGAAACCCCTAGGCAAAGCGAACCAATTCCCACTACACCTATCCTCCAGGGTTGTCATACTATGTCAGACGTAAGAGATGCGGTAAGAGAGCTTCGGGATTTGGGGGCCATTCTGCTTTGTTCACCGTATCAGCTTCAGTTTGTATCTTTCTATTTTCTTGTCCAAAAGTCGAGTGGTAAATTTAGATTTGTGCTGAATGTAAAGAAGCTCAATCAGCTCATAAAAACGGAGCATTTTAAGATGGAGGACGGTCGCACTGTAACGAACCTCATGTCGCAAGGCGACTTCATGACATCGATCGACTTCGAGAATGCCTATTTTCAGGTCCCAATCTCGGAAAAAAGCTCACGTTTCTTAAGATTCTGGTTCGAGGGGCAATTGTGGGAATTTGTTTGTCTGCCTTTCAGTTTGAATGTGGCTCCTTTCATATTTACCAAAATTATGAAACCTGTCATGCGTAAGCTTCGTATACAAGGATTCATCTAGATGACAAGGTCGGTCATCTACCTGAATGATATTTTGCTTTTGGGTAATTCCGTTGCTGTCAATTAAATCTAAATTAAATTCCAAAACTGTCAATTAAATTTTGTCACTTCCAATACGTTGTTAGAGAGCTTAAACTTGGGAAAGAGCCAGATTCAGCCTAGTCAAGAGAGAGAATTCTTGGGCATGGTTTACAATTCACGGTCTATGACAGTGGAGCTTCCCCAGATTAAAGTTAATAAATTACTTCGAATTATAGCCATGTTTGAGGAGACTCATCAATGCAGTAGGCAAGCTTTGTAGGGTTACTCGGATCTTGCTGCCCTGCGGTTAAGTATGGCTGGCTGTATACGAAAGAATTCAGGAGGTTAAGATTTATCTCCTTCTTAAAGAAAAATCAAAACTTTGAAGCGTCAATAGATCTACCATCCTGGCGAACTCCTATCTTCGAATGGTGGCGTCAAAGTATCATGGTAGCGCAAAATCCGATAAGAGAGCTAAGGTATGTTTGCGAAATCCTGCTTAGGGTGGACAATACAACGGCCATAGCTTACATTAACAGGATGGACGGGATCCAATATCACCACTTTCACACCTTAGCAAAGGATATATGGCAATGGCATGAGAGCCGGGATATTTGGATCTTTGCGTCACACATGAAGTGATCCGATAATGCCGAAGCTGACGAGGAATCCCTGGTCAAGAATGTCGATGGCGAATGGTCTCTGGCAGATGATGTTTTTGCTAAAGTCGCGAAAAAGTTGGGTAAACCCACCATAGATCTATTCGCTTCGAGGCTGAATAAAAAATGTGATAGGTTTTACTCCTGGAAAAGAGACCCAGAACTCTAATCTTAAAGACTCTGAGAAAGATCAAAAGTGACAAGGCCACTGGCTTAATGGTGATATCAGACTGGCCTAACCAGCCCTGGTACCCCGTATTTCAATCTCTCCTGGTTTCAAAACCAGTTCTCTTAAAACCGGCGGACTCATTGCTCTTGTCGCCTTGCAGGTCGTTCCTGCATCCTTTAAGGAAACGCTTAACACTGATGGTGGGCAAATTATCGGGGAGGCTTTCCGATGCAGAGGGGTACCAGATGTAGCGGTGAAGGTTCTACTGGCTTCGTTAACAGAGTCCACTAGAAGGCAATACGGGGACCATGGAAAAATGGTTCTGTTTTTGTAAAGCGAAGAATATTAACTGTTTTTGTCGAGTTTGTTTAACCAAGGCGCTTCGCTCGGAACACTTAATACCGCAAGAGCAGCGCTGTCTCTAATTTCAAAAGAAGATTTGTCACATAATAGAAATGTTTCATGGTTTATGTTAGGTGTCTTAATGTTAAAGCCTCCCAGGCCTAAATATGAAGAAATTTGGGATGTAGACGTAGTCTTAAAAAAGATTAGCGAATGAATCCCCCTTGAGGAGTTAAATCTAAAGCAGTTGACACAATGCCTGGTGACCTTATTCGCGTTGGGCTCGGCTCAGCATTTTCAAACCTTGGCCGCGATAAAGGTATCAAATATGAAAAAGTCGCTTGTCAACCGCTCTTAGAATACCCTTACTTTAACGATAACCCTAAGTTATGTATTGCTTCGACAATTGATAAGTACTTGGAGGTGACTTTAGAAATGACTGTGATAACCTGATTCTGACAATTGATAGACCCCACGGCCCAGCCGGGACAAATTCGATCAGTCATTGGATTCGGTCAACAATGGTGGAAGCTAGTATTGCTCCAGAAATTACAGTTTATTCCACGAAGCACGCTTCATCCTCAGCAGCTTTAAAAAAGGGGGCTAGTCTAGAAATAATTAAGAAGGCGGCCTGTTGGTCAGAGACATCGCAAGTTTTTGCAAAATATTATAATAAAAAGATTCGTTCGGATCAAGAAACGTTTGCTCATGTTGTGATAAATCAGTGTTAAATTTAGAAGTTCCTATTGTATAAAGTAATATTTATTTGTTCGCGTATCACGCTCAGATTAAAAACAAAGATACGTAGGATTTGGTTGTACAAATACTTCATGTAAAAAAAAAAAAAAAAAAAAAAAAACTAATAAATATCTCAAATTTAGTTTCGCTAGTGACTCTGAACATCTATCTAGTAACATAGCGTCTCGAACGAAACTCGTGACATAATTGCAAGATCAAACGAACTTACCTTAAGTGACGTTCGATCTAAATTATGTTAGAGTTTCGTTCAAGACGATAAGGCCCACCCAATGTTTTGTTTCATTTCCCACCCAGATTCGTGAGGAGAAACGAAAGTAATTTTTAGGATGGATTATCTATACTTTAAACAATATGAGGGTCCCTTGACGCGAGGGGTATAGGGATCAGTTCATTTCGGCTTTCAACCGTGTGATGGCATGCGTATGGCTGACGGTACTACCTAGTAAAATATCGTCTCGAACGAGACTCTAACATAATTTAGATCGAACGTCACTTAAGGTAAGTTCGTTCGCAATTTTTTGTGATATTTGACCGTTCCGGGACTTTTGACTCACCCTGTATGAATCCAAGCGATGCTGCCATCTAAATGAAAAGATACTAATGTGTAAGCGGAACTGTTATATCAGTATGGTATTGTAGAAACCTCGAGTTATATTGGTTATATTGGGTTACCTTCTGTCAGTACAAAATCGACACAAGCTAACTTTTGTGATATTTATTTCATGATCAAAAGTAAAATCTTTATAGTTAAACTTGTTTAAAAAATTGAAACAAATAATTATGAATATCTTTGCAATTCAAAGTATGCCACTCAAGTAACGAACTTTGATATATGCATATATAAATTAATTATAATTTTTGTTATATTTTTAGTATTTATTCTTATCTGTGAGAAAAATGATACTGCTTACTGGATAAAACGATTGTAGAAAATAATAAAATATAAAATCCACATCTATTTTAACTTATATCTTTGCCCATGTGGGAAAACATGAAAATAAAATTACAGGTAAGTTTATGCAAATGTTAAGTTTTCTTTAAAAAATCATAATATATTGCATTTTTTAAGAAAATAATTTGTTCAAAACATTCATAATCAACAACTACTGGTCAAAATCCACGATAAATTGAATTTAAGTTAACGAACTTAACTTAAATTTAAGTTCTTAACAATATAATAACTATAAAGTAATTTTGTAGACAGATGTATCCGCACTAGCATTTCTCCATGTAACCACATTATTGAACACTAATTATCGAAACTTTTGTTGATCAATGTTTACCATCAATTTATAAATAATAATTAAGTAAAATATTTAAGCAAAATAGCAATATTTATAATAGTATTATTGAAACTTTCAATTAAATTGTATTGGATTTTATACAATATTTTGATACATTCAATGATTAACAATAACATAATATCATCAATAATCTCCCAGATTATTATATTTATTGGAATTCTAAAAAAGTTTGGAATTTTTTTTCTCCACATTTTACTCAATAAATTACTTCGTCGTTATTATATATTATTAAGTTATATTTAAAGTTATCAAAACATTTCTTTTCACTATAACGATTAGTCACGTCCAAAGTATTCTACCAAGGCATCAAAATTTATAGAATTATTTTATTCATATTGTCAAAATTTTGTACGTCTAATCCCCGATTACAACAACATATAATTCTTTTTCAGCTGCTCGATAACTATCCTCGGCAGCTTTTTTAGCAGTAAGAAGGCTCTGGCACGATTCTTTGCTGCTGTAATAACAACAAAATGGACATCAAGTTTGCTAATACAATTTTATATTCTTTGCTATCATTGTCCCCTCAAATAAATCGTTAATTTTTTAACATATTAATAAAGTTCAATTTGCATGAAGTTGGATATTTCATTTACTTTTTTTTATAAATAATCTTAGTAATTATTTACGATAAACTAAAAAATAATTTTGGATGCAATTTCATTCAGAACAATTTAAAATACCAACAAATTATATATAAATAAATTAAATTTAATCCAGAGTTGTAAAATGTTAATAAACAAAAATTATTTTCTTTTTTCCTCACTCGATTATTATGTATAAATTCATGATCAAATAGAAAACGAATATTGATAAGTGAAACTATTGATAACCAGTGTTAAACAATGTAGCCGTATGTGGCGAGGCGCTGCGCGGCACGCGCGCGCATACATTTGCTGCATAAGCACATCTATACTTATATGTGGCGCACAGCGAAGAAAGATCATTGTGTCGCGAACTGTCCAGAATCGCACTGTCAATAATGAGGACCACATTTTTATCCGCTGCCGTGCTCTTATTTTTCGCTTTTGCTTTGCCTCTGGGTAAGTACGCACTAAGCTCTTACGTTTTTATATTGCACGGATTGAATACCACGAGTGATTTTTTTTATGACCTATTGACTAGTAGTAAAATTAAAATATAAATAAAAATATAATTATTTATAGATATTTGTGTACAACAAATTTGAAAATAATAATTGATAGTTGTATTTTATAAACTTTTTACAAGATTCATATAGTAGGACATTTTGTGTTATAAATTTGCATGGAACTGACCAGGTCTTTTCGAAAGAATTGAAATCTTTTTTTTGTTGACTTTTTATCTACTAAATGTATATATTTTTTTCATTTTATTATTTCAATTGGTAAATCTTCGTCATATGTGATTTTGTTTAATGTTTGCAATTAAAAAAGGAAAGTTTTGGCATACATATTTTCCCACGCATCTTTTTACATGACACAACCGTGGCAATCTCGTTTACATAGTAAATAATGCATAATTTATGAATTCTTGCTTATCATGAAACCATTTCGTGAATTGCCAGATAATTTATTTATAATGTTTGGCAATCATAAATAAATTTGTCAGTCAAAAAATATAAACGAAGTAAACGTTTTGCTTACATAATAAGCAAGTTTATATAACAATTCCTTATTTGTAAAGATAATTTATTTCCCATGTAGAAATTTACATCTGGCCCAACGTTGGACCAACATTGTAAATGTTGGACCAACTGTGGCTGCCAAACTTGGCTCAATGCTGGTATATCATTGGGAAGAAACGCCCTTTCATCTTCGCCAGCCAACGTTGGTTCAACATGGTTTAAATTAATTTTCAACTTTGAATAAAAGACGAATGCCATTATGTTTGGCATTTTAAGTCTTGCCAAAGTTGTTCCTATATTGGACGCTAGTTGAATCATCATTGACTTCCAACATTGGGCCATCGAATTTTAAACAACTCTGGTCGCACAAATGATCCAATGTTGGTACAACAATGGCTAGCCAACGTTGGAACGACGTAGAACCGATTATTCATTTTGGCACAACGTTGGCAATTTCTACATGGGTTGTTATAATAGTAATACTTTTTAAAAATTAACAATGGATTCATTGAATTAGTGATTATAGCTACATCAGAAATATGTCCCTCGGAAAATTGTATGTCACCTGATAAATGCGAGGAACTAGTAAGAGGACGAGGTGTGGTTTGTTCTCAACGAGGAAAATCTTGTTGTTCAGTAGGTAAGATAGTTAAAATAAATAAATTCTTCTATCTTTTTTAATTTGATTGTATTCTAATTTATTTTATAATTTTTTTTTGTGTCCAGTGAAATCGGAGTTCAGAACGCATTGTCGTCACCATGGTGGTGTATGTATGGATAAGTGTGCAGATACGTTGAAAAGAGACACCGTAGATTGTAATGGCGGTTCCATTTGCTGCGTTTTAGTTTAAGAACTAACATGCATCTGTCTAAGAACGAACAATAGGAAATTATTTTTTTAAATGCAAAAAAATAAGAAAGCAAAAAAGATTCAAACAATTATTCTAATACAAAAAAGCAGTGTAACTGTATGATATAGAAAAATCTGGATGCATCTGTTCATTTTTTTATTTACAATTGATGAAAATATAAGTGAAATTCGAACAATTTTGTCCAACAGTTATTCTTGATTTTTCTGCAGTATAAAAATTTAGTTATTGTTGAAAACATTAACTGAAAAAATTCTTGACTGCTTTCCTAAAATTTCCTCACATTTAGACAATGTGAGGAAAAATTTATTTCATTTAAAAAAATTCTACATATGAAGTACGATGTATACCTATTGTCAAGTACTTGGTCAAAATAACAAATAAAAAATACCTAGTAGAACCTAAGGTTATATAAAACATAAAAGTAATTAAAACTAGTTGAATTAAAACTAGTTTGTAAAAAATTATCGTGAAACGAAGGGGAAAGAGCATCACCAGTGAATAGAGCTTCACCATTAACATTGCAGACAAACGTCGTGGTAAAAACGTTTTGGTTGGGTTTTGGGTATGATAGTCGAAAGCAAATTCCTCGTGCATCTTTTGGTCACGGCATAATAAGTACTAGCTCAGGGAAACAAACGGTACTACCAAAAATACATTTGAAAATGAATGTTTATGAGTCTATGTGAAATTATAGGCGTCACTAAAATTTTGAAAAAGAGAAACGTATTTTTCACTAAATTCAAGTGAAAAAAGAACATAGAGTCTTACATCAGTACATAATACTAACAAATATAGTAACTTGTTTCAGGTATTACTTTAGAACATTTTACAATTTTTTATCACAGACATCACAGCATAAAGTGCTCCCTGATTATTTATTTATATCGTTACTAGGCCTTGCATGTAGAAGCCAATATTCAAAATCATTGATTCCCTAGATCATTAGACTCATATGCGAATCTCATTCTAATTTTCATGAATCAATAATTTACTCATGACAAGTGTACGCCTAAAAATTAGCATAGTCATCATTACTCATAATTTTTGAGAAAAAAAAACATTTATCTCTTTAATCTACCTCGACTTTAGCAATAACACATGTTTTGTTCAAAAATAATTTATTAAATAAAAATGGAAAGGTGTCAAACTGCCTAAACTGCAAATTGTCTAAATACTTAAATTCAAGATTATCTGTCAACCGTTTGATAAGTAACTTGATGTGAAATGTGAATGATTCAAAATTAAAAAAGAAACGTATGCATTTCTCCAAAACAATTTTATGTACATACAGTAAGGTTAACATATAAGGCTGAATTAAAGAATTTTAGCTGTCACTGAAAATCGAAAAAGTAAGACTTGCATCCGAGAGTATCATGATAGTTTTGTCTAATTTTGATAATTAGAATTATTTAAAATTCTTATAATTCTTGTATAATATATAATGATCAAAAACGATATATTTCTTGCCAGCGCGGAAGATGGCGAGAAGAAGTGCAATTTCAAGAACCAACAGTACCGTCAAGAGTGAATTCAACAGAGCTATGAGCATGAAATAGCAGTTCGCTGAAAGCGTTATTCGTCCGTGCAAGTCATCCATTCACGATAAAAATAAGTAAAGATGCATAGTAATACTCTAGGATAATAATAATTTTCGGCAAAATGTTAAAACAGACATCCCTGCATGTAGCATCTATAATATAAAATCATCAATTAGGTGTTAAAAAATATATGCTTATAAATCAATTAATATTTTTACATCAGTCAGTAATTCATTCGTCAGAATATGTATGCCCAAAATGTTAATGTAGCAAGCTATTGAACAGCGTGATTGAAGTTGATTTATCATTACTCGTGATTTTACCCGAAACTCATACCAAGAAATACAATATCTGAATCATTATCAATCATATGTGTGATATGAGTAAGACTTTTTTACAGATGTGGGATTGTGTATTTTCGTGTATAAGAAATTTTGTTAACGTACGTGTATGTGTATGAAAACACGTACCAATACAATAACGATACAAGAATGTTTTATATTGCTTATATTGCATTAAAATGCAAGCTGTAAACAGCACCGCGCAGTTTCAAATGCTTTTTTTCTGGTTTTTCTCGGTGTAAAAGAAAACTCTGGTTTTGCCCGAGATTTTCTTAGATTTACTGTCTTTGTTTTACTTGTACTGTCAGCACCTCCGTGAAATTAAAAGCACCTCTGCTAAAAATAATAACTATCCTTTAAAGCTGATTAAAATGCTAGTTGTGAAAGCAGGTAAATTTCAGAAAATTCAGGACGAAAGTAACTCAAGAAGAACGCTCGTTGCTTAGGATTTGTTTACAAAACTTTAAAAATTTAAAAGTTTTAAAAAAATGTTACGTATTTGTATTTGTACCATACCAATGCGCGTATTTACATTCGTACCTGTAAAAAGATTGTGTACCAGTACTAGTACGTAACAAAAATCTTATACCCGTATTTTGCAATATATGGTAATGTATATTGACATTTCCTATTCTTTTTAATGAAGTTCCAACCATTCGATGATTCAAAATATGCACATTTGGACTCACATTAATGACTTATTTGAATGTCGCGAGAGAAAAGATAAAACAAGGTAAAAAGACGATGTAATCAAATGGTTAGAATATCTATAAAAAGTTGTAAACAATTTTGTGTCTCTTGAGTCTCATTGAAGGTGAGTATATAATTCACGTACATGTCCGTGGAAAAATTACAGTAAGAGATTATTTTTTCACTATATTTAAACACAAAAAAGTAACAAACTGCTGATCTCGATATTCCTGATAAACTTCGAAAAAGCTGTGACTTAGTCGTGCTTATCATAGCCTTAAAGTTAACAATATTTTGACACGTTAAAAATGCATAGTTAACATTAAGCGCTTTATTATCACTGATCAGTTTACTCACAAATAATATTAATGAAATAACAACTATCAGAAGAGCATAAATACGTGCAAATATGGCAATCGCAAATGTTTTACGGTATAAATTGAAATAACTGTACAAAAAATCATGATTTATATTTTCTATTAACTTCAAAGGTTTTCAACATAATCAAAATGTACTCAACTCTAAACACTCTTGATAATTACGAGAGAAATCTCTTACTTTGTTTTTAAAATTCATCTTAGACGCGTTAGATTTTTCTAGTAAGTTTAATTTTTCTCTAAAATATTCCAATGTTTGTTATATTAAAAAATTCAATCTATACTCAATCTGTACTGACTTAAAAGAACATGAAACTTGTTCACCTGGCTTTGGTAAATAAAACACAATTATTTATCAGGAAAACAGCCATCATTACATCAAAAGAAAAACTCGTTCCTAAACCAACAATGTACATTATGAACTGATGAAAATGTGATAAATAGATGTCCAGTTTAGTGTTGGTATTTAAAAAATGTACAGGATAAAACAGTCGTGTGGGTAATTCAACTGATGTTATTAAAATCGACAAAATTACACGACCCATCATTTCGAAAACATTGATGATTTGAAATCCAAATATATAAACTATGAAGCAGTATAAAACATAAATTTTAATATGTCATATTAAATATAACTTTCCTTTTCATTTTGTTGAATTAATATTATATATATATTAATATACTATACTAAACTAAAATACAGACGAATGTAAAACTTGAGTTCATTTCTAAGACTTTTCATTTTGGTTCCTTGTAAACTGGACTTATCATGAATTTTCAATTCATGTTTATCCCAGTGTTCTTTAATACATTGAATTAATCTTATGATCTGAAATAAGTATATCATATTAAAAATATATTTCTGCTAAAGACTTAATTCTAGCAAGAATTAAGTTAATAGAATACGTTTGTTCTCGTGCAAGGAAACTTATCCTTTTACATACATCATTTTTATGAAATAGATAAAGAATGAAACTAGACATATTTGTAAATACTAAAATATTTACAAGCATACAGATCACTTTAGAATACAAGCCATCAAAGCTAACACGTTTCCAATGAAATATCTGTAATAACAGTAATTGGAAAAAACATGTATAATTTTTTTGAAGAACTTATGATTTCTAAAAATGAATTTTACACAAATTTACGAGCCATTCTGTAATAAAAAATTGCAAACGTAAAGAAGTAAATGATATGATTCAAAAAATTCAATAAACGTTTACTCTTGAAAGGATATATGTTGCCAGCAATTAAAAACAACTTCACACACCACATTTTGTTATAACCAAAGATAAGAAAACGTTTAGTCATATTGTAATTTAGAGTAATCTAAAATTTAAAAAAAAGTCTACTTTCAAACAAGCTGTTAAACTAGGAGATTATTTTTTAGCAGAAATTTCAAACCGCAAACCGCAAACTATTGACAAACTATTCAGATAATTCACCTATCAAAATCTGTTACACCAAAAAGTCCATTTAATGAAAATTAAAGCAAACAGCATGCCTCAGCCACCAAAGTCAATGATGATACATGTTTGGTAGGAAATGTTAATAATAAAAATTACTTATAATATATATTAAAATTAAATTAAAGTACAAAACAAAACAAAATATTGTAATAAATCATGGGATAAATAAGAACCGTTGAGAATAGTTTCAAATGAAATACGAGTTATTTAAAACGTCTGGGCCACAATGCGAACAAATGAATGCCTTGATTGCATTACTTTAAAATAAAAAAAAACGCAATAAAATCTTTCATCTGGAAAACGCATGGCACATTTGGCCAGAAGAAAACATCTTTATTCACGGCCTCAAGTATGAACTTAAACTCATTTCCGCGGTCTTATTACAAAATAAAACCATAAAAATGCTAGCGACTATTTACAAAAAATCATATTTCCCAATTCCAAGAAGTACCCTTTCACCGGGGTCTTCTTTATGCCGTCGGAAAATTCAGCCACTTCGCCACGAACAAAGATTCATCTCGATCGGTGTACTTCTTGTACATCTTACAATATACGAATGCCCGAGTGCATCGGCGAAGTGATTTAAACCAAATTAAAAAGTACCGCGATTGAGGTCCGGTTTTACGCGAATAATATAGATCAATCAGCGAATTTATTTAAATAGAATATTGTAAATAATAATATATAAATATTACTGTAAATAAATAAGTTTGTAATTTTTACTACTCGAAAATACAAGGTATCAATGGATAATGAATCATTTCAATAATATGCTACAGTAGTCCTACATTGTCAAGCATCCCTAATCAGTACTTTCTTAAATTTATTATGAAATGAAATTATATTCTAAATTATTAAAAAAAAATGCAATGAAATATTTTTTCAATTTAGATTAAATTTATCTCTCATAAATTTATATTTCAAAACCATTGAACCCACTTATCTCCTTGCTCTTCCAATCATCAACTATGAACTAAAAACGCCTTTTGCTGTTGCAGCGATGGTCACTTGTGAAATTGCAAAAACTATCACTACACAGTTTGTTGAAACTCTACGATGATTTCCATAGTATATTTTATGGTACTTCAGTTTCTTAAAAAGACATTGTTAGTACGAAAATCTAAATAATAATTCCATAAATTACGATTTTAATTTTTAACCAATATATTTTATGGAAATTTGATTTCTCTCCTTCTTTTAGTTCTTTATTTATCGCTCAGCTACCTATCTGGAATGAAAATGGTACATAAAACCAACGACACTACAGACGATTGTGAACCTAAAAAATTTCTTCTGCCGCGATGATACCCGCCGCATCGCTAGAAAACGATAACTCACAACATTTGGATTGTCAAGATTGTGTTAATTTAGTTAAATTACTGACGGTAATTGTTTAGTTTTTAATTACATACATACATATTAGAAATTTTCTTAGTCGATCTATTTCTACTAGAACCTTAAGCCTTACCTGAAATTTTGCACAAAATTACAATCCTGAAACATTTATGTAACGTCATATCATAGGTTAAATCACGCTATTTCCCTCCCTAGGACGTTTCATAAAACTGCGTTTCCTTTCACTCAACCCTGAAGTAAAACTATGTTTTTACATTGAAAAGCCCTCTACTTTGCCTCGGATCTCACACCTCGCTCGGGAAATACAATTCCTCGTTTTATTCCCCTTGGTTAAAAATAAATTCATTTTAATTCAATATTCTAAATTCCAAATTTTATTTCTTAGTTTATATAAAAATGAACATTGTGATCTGTTTCGTTTTCTTATTCTTTCTTTTATCATCCTACCACCTATGATCGAAAATTGATAACTTTTATGAGAAACTTTAATGATCTTGGTCTATGAATAAATATTCTACTTTTTATGAAAATTATATACAAAATAAAACTGAAATTATTTCAGATAAGAGTTCAATTGTACCAGTCTTCTGTCTTACTCCTGTCACCTGAAATAAAACCTGAAAAATCACAAGTGGACGTGATGTAAATGAAAACCTAACAAATGAAAACATTTTTACATTGCCATTATCCTACGTGAAGAAGTACTATGTTAAGGGTTCAAAATATTAAAAATGCTTGGTGTGATACATTTCTGCATGAATTCAAAACAGATATTCAATCTAAGACAACAACAGATAACGAAAATTAATTTGTCATCAGTACACAAAAATTTCAGCATTTGCTTGATGTGGTTTTAATTTCAGAAACAAATTATTTTCAAGGCTTTCGATGCTTGACAGATAAGACAAGCTTAATTCCGAATAAACATCAACAGCAAATCAAAATCTCTGAAAATTTGCACAGTGATAATAGATACTACTGAATTCATAAGACGAAAATTCGTTGTTCGTCTTGCAGTAGTTTCGTGATACCAAAAAATGAATATTTATAAAAATTAACTTTATAAACTTTATAAACTAAATTTTAAATAAATATGATAGGTGAATAATCTGCTCTATTGTCCGCTAAAAAATTGTCCGTCATGTTAATACTTGTACACTTTTAAAAAACAAATTCACTTTTTTCCCGTGTCATATATTACTTCACAATGAACTGTTACTGTACAATAGTCTTATCAAACAAAATCAATGACTATTTAATAATTTCACTTATCCAACAAATCGTAGCAGAAAAATTTCATCTAACTTTTGTTACACTTTTAATTATGAATATTATATGAACACTCATTATCCGATCACTTCTAGACATACAGTTTAAGTGATGAATTTGAAAGGTCGGTACATTATTCATAGTTTTATATCTATATTAAAAAAAAAAAAAAAAAAAAAAAAAAAGATAATCACTACACGTAATAAGGAAATCTTCATCTACATTAATCACTGTCATTAAATATTTTATCCTCGCAATGTTTCCTCATTTTTTCCTTCCTAAGCATTGAAAAATTAATCGTAAGAGCCGTTTTTCTGACTTTAAACGCATGCTAAGAAATACACACTTTCACATTTAAAAAATGTTGCAGTGCATAAGTTACTTTTATAATCAAATGTATTTTCCGCAATGAGACTTCACAAAAGTCATCCTTTTAATTAAAAGTTGTTTGTGAAGATTTAAGGAAAATTTTGTATATTTGCAATTGTGAATATTGAAAGGGTTTTCTACTGTCAATCAGCATACGATGATATAGCTACTTCGTGACTCTTTGTTAAACGTACATAAAAGCTACTTCCTATAACGGGAGCAAAAAAGCCATAAAAGTCGAATCAATAAAAACGTGACGCATAATTTGAACAAGTATTATAAGTGTTCCTATAAGAACGCAATGCATTGCTTCCGAACACTCCATACTTGTCTGATAGAGGATGAGGGTCACGAAGAGAAGAAGAGGAGCAAAGGGAGAAAAAAAGTGGCTCGAGGCAGCAGCGAGACAATGCATATCACGATACCGCAGGCGGATCGGCGGCGGACCAAGGCCCTCTTTTCTCTCTTCTTCTTCCCTTGCTCTCCGTCGCACTCAGAGGCAGTAACGATGCCTCCAGGCTATATTCCGTGCAGCGGTGCCTGCACGGCTCCAAGCTAACGATAAGCAACAAAATGAAATATTAATGAACCCCGGTGCCCTACGCACTACTCATTGCCGCTAGGAAAGCTCTTTAGGCGAATATGCAATGGACATTAAAGCACTTTGCATTAACCAATGCGAACAAAAATTGCTTCGTTTCGAATAACAGCCGCATAAAGTCTAAAAGAAAGCGCCATCAGGCGTCACTTTAAAGACGCCAAAAGAACTTTGATGAAATTTTTGCGATAACATTTTTCCATTCAGCATACTTGGCTCTATTTTTATCTTTTGAAAATGAAATTTTCCATCTCATTCTCAAAAAGGTCCAAATTTCAAACTACAAATGGTTCTCACAATTCAGTTCGTATTCATTTTTTTTCTAAGAAGGGAGATTTATCAAATCCTGTTTTTTTTTTTTTTTTTCGAAATGACTACGAGCATTTTAATATAATGTTATTTGCAAGTTTTATGACACAGTTGGACGCTGTTTTAGAGGATCCTGCTGCCAAAATACATAAAAGTTGAAACACCATTGAGAAAGTTATATGGAAATCAGCTATCGAATTTCATCGTTCGATGATATTTACAGAGAATACCTAAGGCTCGTATATAAGTTCAATAGCCTTTGGAATTAGTTTTATAGCAATAGATGTGTGCAAGTGGACGAGAAAAGGTAATTTACGTACATCAATTTGGTGAATCGATCTGCTCGTTTGGTACATGGAAATTGAATAGATTATTCACTCTATCTGATGTTGTTTCTGCAAGCAAATTCGTCTGAGTATTTAGCTTTTTCAACACACCTGAAAATTGATTAATCGTCAAAAAGATAAAAGTTGTGAAAACAATATTGCACTGATAAAAGTGTTTTTACAAATTATATTTTACTAGAGTGCAATAAAAATTTATTTTTGATACTCGGCTTTGCATTTTCAAATTTTGCAGAACAAATGATTTAGAATAACGATGGCAATTTATTTTAAATTCATTTGAAACAAAAACGAACAACTATTTAAACATCATTATTTATTAGAGAATTTTCTTCCTAAAAATTTGTAACAAATATAAAAAACTTCTAAACTTACACTGCAGAAACGTTTTGTTTCATGATACTTTTATTCAAAAGATAAAAAGATTGTCTTAAAATAAAATCTTCAGAAAACACAGATACAAAGTGTCTGAGAGCTTTATAATAAGAAATCAATAAGACACTTATTTTCTTTTCATGCCCACTCTAGAATATTTTCAAAACATGTATTATTTTTATTCCAGTATTTCTAAACTTCGCGTAAGCTTATAAGCTGAACAACAACTCTCGCACGCCCCAATTCGCATGTGATAAGCCTGAAAACGCCAACTTTTTTCCCCCGGAGTTATCGATGTAAACCCTGAATTAAAGTTATCATCGATGGAGCCCGGTTGATAAAGTGCGTGCTCGTGAAGCGACTGCAATGCGATGAGCCCTCGCAGATTAGACACCGAGAGGGCGACGTGAAAGAGAACACGCAGGAGAGAGTTTGTGGCCCCACGCCGTATGAAAATAAGTTCTGCGCGGCGTGGCCCCATCGTGTCAGCGCGTCTCGACTGCGTTTGCGATGAATGCAAAGTACCGCGGGCGATACCCTAATTGCAGTGAGGCGGACGCCGAGAGAAGAGAAGACGACGATGAATTTCTTTTCACCTCTCTTCGGCACTCTGAGATATATATTCCCGCCACAATGCATATTTCGCAGCACTTTGTGGCGCTTAGTATGGAGAACGCTCGTGGAGAACGCTCGTACGCCCCCGCAGCCACGGCTATCTGGTCGAAGCGCACGATCTTCACGAGTCGCCGGAGGTCGCGCGATCCGCCGCAACCTACCCCGGGGCTTTTTGGCAAAACCAAACTTACGTTTCCACGTCGAGATGTGGCGCGCAATTTCCGCAAATTTCCCCGTACACTTTGCCAAGGCTTGGCTAAATTTACACAACCACGATATGCTTTGTCCCAATGTTTACAAAATCACACAGTGCAATGGTCGCGATCAAATTCAAAATAAAAATTTCACTCTTTCATTTCATTTGTTACATCTATCCGGCTGCATTCATTGTTTTCCAGTTAATACAGTTCCAATTCATGTTGCAATATGAATTACATCAAATACAAGACCCAGACAACCGAACAATCTTCCATTTGAAGTCATACTAACAAGGATTCATCTTATAATTACCGCAGCTCTAGGCTTGTTGCATCCTTTGTTCGATACCAAATGCATCAATTAAATTTGACACGTAGATAATTAGGTTACCCGAGTTTCATCAAAAATGTAAATTACAATGTTACGTATAGTATTTCATATTAAGATGGATTTACAAATTGTTTTCAAGTTTACGACATTGTCATATCAAAATATTTTTACAGTAACCATATAGTATGCGTTTTTTCATGTACAGTTTTACATCTGTAACATGAATGACGTATTGCCTCAACAGACTTGTAATTTTTGGAATTTTACATTTAATAGTGATTACTAAGTTTTCTGCAGAACTGCAGAGTTTACATTTCGATTTGATATATGTATTTTATGATTCTACAATTGTAATTTTACAGGTATAAAATAAATGATTCATTTACAATCATATACTATCATACGTAGATGCACTGTCTACGGTCCAAGGAAAACAGAACACTTTTTTTTTTTCTTAAAATTTGTCTATTTTCAAATGGCCATAACTTTTATGTATTCCAACGAAATAAATTTGTTTGCTAAAGAAAATAAAAGTTCAAAATGTGAATTTTAAGAATATTGATAATGACAATGAAACCGATTGTATTAAATTTAATATTACGTGCTGTTTTTAAAACCTTATTTCAGGACAGGTTAAAATGGTTAATATGATTCAAATCTGAAAGCTCTTATCAAAAAAAGAAGTTCAATCAAATATTGCTTTGCATCAAAAACAATTTTTAAAGTAGCAAACACTCAATGAAAATCATAGTGACAAGAATTGTCAACAATTTTTCAAAAAAAAAAAAAAAATTAAGATTACACGCATTGATTATTTTACCCCTAAAAAGTGCATTGCAAAATGAAAGGTCTAAAATGTTTGCCGCCAAAAGCATTGAGAGCGGAATTAAGCTTGCTCGTCTGTTCTGAAAGATGTACCTTCGGCATAGTCTTTTTCGAAGCATCCCTAAAAGATCCGCGACCGTCGCAACTTAAACGATTTCACCCAATCTTCTTTACTCGCACCACTTAGCCTCCCTCAACCGTTTATCCCGAGCTAATGGCGAAAAGAGAGGCTTGTGTGTTGGTGCGTCGGCGCAATTTTTCCGGTCTGTTTGATCATTAAGAATTGACGCCTGATTCTTATCGTCCGCGAACGATCCCATTGACGCTACGAAGCCCGGAGCTCTCTCTTGGGCGCCCCACCTCTGCTTTTCGCGCTTCATTCTCATGGAGAGCGGTTTGCACTCCTCCGCGGTAATCTGACCCGTCGTGGGTGTATGTTTAACCTCTCGCAATGGCAGGGCAAGGAGAGCCGTACGATCACCCACGCAAGCGAATGTAAATTACCGGAGGCTGTGAATCATTTTGAGAAGAGTCAGCAGACGAGCCCGCGGAGCCGTCCCCACTATCCTAGCTTACGTAAGCAGAGCCGAACACTCCCTGGGAAAGGCCGTGGGACTCATACGCTGCGGGCCCCGACTCCCACCTCACGGGCCCGGCCAATAACGCTGATTAGGTGTTTCGACCACGAGGACGCCCGAGGGCTTCTCGCCCTGGCCCCACTGGGTCCCTTTTTTGTTCGAACAATTGACATTGGAAGGCCGTGAGAGAGTTTTTATTAACCGCACAGATCAGCCCCCGGGGCTGCGATCCCGGTATCGCAGCACTTTTAAATCATTTTAATATCGTGCGGTTTAGGTTTAGTGGATATGCGCGGCACGCCTGCGAAATTCAACAAACAACGAAACAACAAGTTCGACGCGATGTATGCCGCGCGTCCGGACTTGAGATCCTGCAGAAGAGCACCTGGGGCGCTTTGACCGCGGAAACCCAAATGGATCGTGAAACTCGAATTTTGCGTAAGAGGTCTAATCGTAAACAATCTCATCGTTTTTCCACACGACGGAGTATAATAGTTCTGAATTTCTATCGTTAGTCGGCGTTTCGCGGCGCATATCGACATGTGCAATTTGTTTACGCGGCTAGAACGAGCGTGCCAGTCGTTTACATTTCATTACCATGAATTATTTCTAAACTATTTATTCGTAAAGGCGATTTGCGTTTGGTCCGAGAGATTTAGTTTAATTGCAACGCTCCGAGCTAGAAAGCACTGTCAATGCAATCGCGAAAATATTTCGATCGGGAAAGTTCGCGGGTTCGTTCATTTTTTCCCCCCTTTGGTATATTACTTCTTTTGGTCCTTATGTGTTACACTTATATAAATTCTGAACAGAAAAGTGGGATGCGTTTGCGCAACCAGATGGGTTAAACATTGACTTCAACTAGAACTTATTATGTTTTTTATTTCGTCAGCAAAAAGTGTTTCGCAATAGGGACAAACATGTACCTAGAGTAAAATTACATATATTCCACAAAATGTAATACTGTAATAATATTCATACTCAAAGATATTGCTGGTCTAAGTTAAATTCCAGCTGCGGTTGCATTGAAGTGTCTTGTTAAATCAAGGTAATTTGATTCTATCTCATAACTCTCTATCAAGAAAACGCTGAAAACTCACAAGAATTATATTTTGTTTGAAAAACAAGCACAAAACACCTTAAAAAGTGTAACTAAATTTAATTCAATAATTACAACTTGAAAGCAACTAAAAAAATGTATTATCAACATAATGTAAATTACAATTTTGCATAATACCAACCCAATTATTATTTCGGGCCATAGAAGTAAAGTGAAATAGTTAACCTCAGCAGATATCTCTGATTACAGGCTGTCTCTCCTGGATCATATCTTTCTTCACTTCCAAAAGTGCACTGCATCAGTGGAAAACAGTTCAAGATAAATCAAGGCAGACGGTTTTTTAAATATAATTACTTCGGCTCAGTCAGTCCAAGGACGTGTAACAAATTGCTGGACGGGCGTACACCCTTAATCAAGTCACCGAAACAACTGTCCAACATTCATCGTGAATCAAGTTGATCTACGTATATTTCGGGTCATTCGAAAATGGATCGACAGCTGTTGACCGCGGGCTACGTGTGTGCACACACAAGCTCTCCCGACGCACCAACACAGCGTCGATGCGTGAGCATTTTTATCCGCGAAGGGTATATAACGAAGGGGGCCTTGGGCATGACATGACCCGTTTCAAAGACACCCAGGACCAAAAGAAAGGATGTACGCCGCTGGGAGCTCTGCAAAGAAAGAGAAAATGGCGCGGAGGGAAAGGGCGCGCCCTAAAATATGTGCTGCCCCAGGCGACTCTCGGACTCCTCGTTACATCCTGCCGGGCGCCCGTGGCGAGAGCGAGGCTCTCTGTGTATATCGTACGATACAAAAACATCGCATTATTTTCTCTCGGCGAGTACTCACGAAACGAGAACTAGAGATCCAAGTGTCCGCCGGGCATGTGACCACCATTTTATACCTCTGCCCACCTTCTCAACTCCTTACTTCCTTCGCATCTGCAGCCGCCTCCACTCTGTTACTTCCTAGTCCTCTCATCTATACATACGGTTATCCACAAATCGCGACTTTACAACGACGTCGAGTCTCGCTTCGCCCCACAAATGGTGCTCATTTCTGCCCATCGTCTCGTGCAAGAGACAAAAGATATATTCTTCTTTCAGAGGTACACAACGGAAAATGTTTCAAGGAAAATTTCTTGTTGAATTCCATCCAAAGTTTGCGTTTGCCAATCATTTTACTACAAACAGATCAGTAATTTTGTATGCAATTTTTATGAAATCTTCCTATTTGTGTAATTATCTTTAAATAATTACCAAAATAGTAAGCATTTTAGTCGTTGCTTTCAAAGAATACAATAAAAGTTATCCAAAACCATTATGAGACAACAAAAAGAGGATAATCAAAATAATCAACTGCTCGCCTTGAAGAAAGTCCGGTGTGAATAAATGAAAACACTGTAATTTGGCTATTAAGCCCGAAAAAAATTTCGATGCTAACAACCCTAAATTTATTTTACAAACTGTTTACAAACGACGCAAGAGAAACTCAAACCAAAAACCATTACAACTTGTAAGCTATCAACGCTGCTCACTAAAGGAAACCAAGTTGGGACTGAATAGTCATTGATATGCTGATAGTTTAGCTCCAAATTTAGTATAATTTTTCTAAGAAATAGTAACGTAATTAGGCACGATTTTAGTGAAACACGCACGATTTTCAGAATTCTAAATGAAGAAATTTGTTTCATACTTCTTGAAGTATGAAATAAACTTAACAAAATAAATAATTATCTCGCCAATAGTTTTCGCTTGGTTTTTACTTATTGACACATAAGTATCTGCCAAGAACATTTACCTTCGAAAAGCTGATACGAAGCAGATATATTAGTTGCGAGTAATGGAAACAAAACTAATACCCCAAGGATCGTTCATGTCTGTAATTAGTTAGCCTATGAGTTTGCGTGGTTCAGCTGCCATTATTTACCGTGCCTAATATAATAAATATCTATTTGTTTCTGTAAATTTATCTCCCTAGTCACATGTCAAATAGCAGTACTATCCAATAACAATCAAAATCAACATAAAACAATAGAAGTAAATTATTTTCAAACAAATTTACATTTGAATTATAAAATCTAGTCCGACTTAGAAAAAAAATCTCACAACATTCTGATTTCTACAGCTTTTTTGGTGCGAAAATTGTCTCGCAGTAAAAACAAAAAACCGTAATTGCACCACTAAAACAATCAGGGCAAAAACCTCGACATAAAAATTCGTCCGGTGCAATTCGTATTGTGAGAGCCGTTAAAAGTGCGAAACAACTTTGAACGTTCAGACAGTGTGACATCTTTTTTGGCGTCAGTTCCGCCGCACAGCATTGTTAAGGTCATGCGTCAATTTGTCCCTGGCAAACTTGGCGTTTATGTATGCGAGTGGCGTCGCGCGCGCGGTTCCCAAACTTGCCTGAGGCGGTCTCGAACGATGTAGCTGGCCATGGCTGTGCCAGCCCGCGGCCATATCCAATACGACAGAGAGCGCTCTCGGTTCCTTTATACATCGGCGCTTACAACTACCCCATTATATCCGATGGCCAGTGGTATCGGTGAAGTACCAACTGCGGCGTTACTTTACGACGCGAGTGCACACGCTGCAAGAGTGTTATCTCTTGCAAATGCGTGCGCCCAAGTAACTATTACGATATACTGATTTAAACCGCGCGCGCTTTTTCATTTCCCTTTTTGTATCCTTTCGTTTTATGGTTTGCTTTATTTTAGCTTGTAATACAATTCTGACGAAAAATTTACAGTTTGAATGTTACAAGTGGAACAATTCTTTACAACCCTTAAGAATTGCATGGATAAAAGAATTTTCAAAGTTCTAAAAGTCATTTTAACTGCCAACAAAAATTTAATCATTTGTTGTTAAAGAATTATTTGTATTAAGTTCTTTTGTCTCGTGAAAAGTTTGTTTTATCATTAAAATGTCTTTTCATTAGTTCGGAAAATAATGAAAAATAAGACAAGTATAAATATTTAATTGATATTTGTTCGTAGGGTTAACGTTATAAGAGGTAAAATTGTATCAGTTCGACCAATATTTTCATACAGTTTAGTCTACCAATACAGCGGGGAAACGAATTTCTGGATCAACATCATCGACTGCTTTACGTTTGCTCAGACAAGAGCAATAACACTGTAAACACACAAAATAAACTGAGATTAAGCGAAAGTCGAAGATTTTTCTACTTGTTTCTTATTCCGTCGATGTGCTTTTATATTGTCCTTTGCAAGCGAGTCCATAATGATCCCATATATGATGTTTACTTTTTAAACTCAAACTTTTGCAGACAAATAAGTAATCAATTGTTATAATTTCTAAACGTTATTCCAGATCCGAGTATTTCTCGGGATTCAGGCTTAACCGATAACAATAGCTGACCTCAATTATAATGTAACAAAGAAAAATTGACAATTAAAAATTTACCAATTTTTTGTTATTACAGGCATTACTTTCCGTAATAGAATTTTTAATCCACGCTGCTCGAGGCGTTTCGTTATAAAAGCTTCATAGAATTTTTTAATAATCTTCCGCGTTATTTTGTTCTTTTTTAAAAATGTTCGCACATTTTTATGTCAGACAATTTTCCTGCACACATCCCTCAACGCCGCTACTGGAAACGCCATAAGGGATGCGGCGAACAGTGAATCAAAAAGCCACCATCACATACAGGAAAATATATTCCAATTATCAGGTTACAAAAATCGTACCCTTAATTTGTAAGAAAGGAAAATTGAAGCTCTTGAATTAAAACAACAACAATTAAATAAAAACGTATAACAATATGAAAAGGAACACAACTTGCTACTAGAACATAAACAATCTTTTTAATAAATCACTTTTTGCCATCGGCTCTTACCTTATCAATGATACGGTCGAAAGTTCAAAAATTGCAAAGTAAAGGAACTTGCAAAAGCGTCGCGAAGGTGGGAGCGAGAAGGCAGCCGTCGAGCGAGCGGCATCGGTTTGAACCAGTTGCAGCAGGGTAGTTGGAGCGTGCGAGTCGTGCGAGCCACATCCGCACGTGCTCTCAACACCACGTGCATTTGCTTTGGAATCGGATTTGAACGGCAAACAGTAGTCAAGTGCATTGACAAGTGACCTGTGCGACCACAAGTGATTGGCTAAATATTTTGACAATTAACGTTTTAAAGTTCATTTTTCTTACAAGTTCAACAACAGTTTTGAACCGTGGACACTAGTACGGCCGTCAACCTGGAGCCCACTTGCCCCAAACGGTAAATAATTTAACATTAAAAAATAAACCAATCAAATCAAAATTGTATAATTTAAAATGTTTCAACAACTTCGCTGTTTCAAACGTTTATCTTATTTCAATGTTTCCCGATAATTGGTATTTTTGTAACATTCTGATAGCGAAAAATAAATTACAATTGTAATGAAATATTTGATATTAATTAATTAGCATGTCAGTGGTGGATTTTGTAATATCTGGTTCAATAAATATATAAATGTGTAAGTAATACCTGAACTAGTTTTGATTTACAGTGATAATCATTTTGTAATTATTTTGCAACAAAAATGTACTGCACTGTGAGAATTCGCAGTGACACAAAATTAAAGTTCTTTTGCTAGATTACATAATACAATATGTATTACAAGAACTGTGTGATTTTCATAACAATTCGTTCATTTATTTTTTCGCGTACAATCAAATCCTGTTTACCATTCGAGAAATGTTAATCGAAATTTTATTATTCCACAATCCTTATTTCGCACTGTCAAAATCGATAAAACATTTGCTGAATCGTAACTTGATTGCTTGATAGTCGATATTGACAAATTGAGTATATTTTAAAAATGTGAGTGATTTTCATTGCGAATAGTCTGACGTGGAAGAAAAATGAAAGAATCGCTTAGACGATTGTATAAAAAAATTTTCAATTTCTGTTGCTAATGTTTTTCGAAAGTTTCGATCTGAATTGAACTACTGTCTCATTAGTTATACATGTTGAACTATTATCGCGTGGCTCGTATAATGAAAGAGGCGGTTATCCAGTCACTTATAATCTATCATTAGCCACTCATCTGAGCCCACGATATAAGTAGTAGACTCGAACCAATTCGCATAGAAGGTCCAGTCAATCACATCAAATTTTCTACCCAATTTGAAATTTCCATCGAAAGAAAAAATTAACTTCAACACAAATTTTTAACTTTTTTCATTGGTTTCATTGGTATTTTGTCTTCTACAAAAGAAGTGATTAATAATTCAAACAAAATGACTGTAATTTGTTATACGTGTTTTTTAAACATCCGTTTTCCATTTAATTACAATTTAATTCGTTCAAGATCCATTACGTTCAACAAAAATGCAACTGAGCCTGTACATTTTTTTGAAATTTAATTCGCGTTGTGAATTAACGACCATGCAGCACCAACTTGACCGTTCATAATTAACCAGGTCCATGTACCAACATTCCCAAGACATCCTGACACGTAACTATGACTCGAGTATTTTATCTTTTATCGCGTAAAGCCAATCTTTAGGAGGAAAAAGTCAAGAAACAACGCGCATAAATAACATTTTTGAAAAACTCGTTCGTTTTTCTGGGCAGATGAAAAACTTGGCGCAGCGTGGTTCGCGTCGCGATTACACACGCCACGTATCGGGATTTATGCACGCCGCCGAGTTTTGTCGCTTGTACGCGTGTACCACGGCAATAATTAATTGAGATAAGCAGTACTACATAAATCGATGAAGGATAAAACTTGGCACCGCGCACGCAACGTAAATAAATCTTGATTTTTTTTACAACTTACGCGATAGTTATAAAACTCGAATTCCCATCGCGACTTTGCGTCTCGCATTGTTTTTTTTTTTTTAACATTTCAATTTTCGTTTGTTTCTCCGTCACATCTAAACAAAAAGCGAGGTCTCTCATCCTTTCCGTTCGTCATTGATTTTTACAGTGATGTATATAAAGTTTATCGTAAAATGAACCCGACCGTTACAAAAGCGCAATGCAAAATAAACGAATAAACCAGAGGAATCAACGAGACATGCATATTCATATTTATAATTCGCTTATAATATTAACAAATCATTCTAGATTATTATTCATAGTTTTAACTCGCTTAGTTTCATAACGAAACCAAGTTGTGAAAAAAAATTAAAATTATTTTTTTTATGAAAAGAAAAAACATTGTTTTCCCATTGATTGAAAAATCGACTTTTACATTTTTCTTCACACCAATATTTGCCCTCCATTGAAAGTTATTAAACGAATGGAAAAAGCAAGTTTACATGCCTTTTTGTTACAGCCATTTTTGATTGAACAACAAAAGTTCTCGATGTATTTTGATAAAAAAAAATGTTTTAAAAAATGTATTAAAATTTCAAACAATTCACGCTTTTCCATGCGTTACCACAATATTAGCACAATCGCTCAATCGATTGGGCAAATATTTGAAACGCGAAGTTGGTCCAAATAAAATTTGGCTCGAACTTCATGGTGCGTTTCTTCGGTACGAAGTTCTTAATGTCTTTTGTGCGTATGGACGTTTAGAATTCGAAGAAGAGCCGGAGCGTTTTGAGAAAGACGTTCATCGACGCGAAAAGTTGTGCGAGCGTCCTGGCAAAGGGATGCGGAGAAAACGGGAACTGCAGAAGCCCCGGGGGTTAGCCTGCGGCGCAGACACGCTCTGCAGTTGCCGTAATTAGAACTCAGCGCCCACGGCGATCTGCCCTAGGCTGACGAGTCTCTCGCGGACCGAAATTATTTATGAAGCGGAACCCAAGAGCTGAGAGCTTCAGCCGCAAATATTTTGTTTCGCTGGATCATAAATCACCACAGAATTATAATACGGATCGGCTCGTTTTTCTTATTTGTTATAGCCAAATTAAATTTTCAACGGGCTACAAAACTGCTTTGAATATTCAATTCAAAAGATTCTACATTAGCGAATATAATCTTTTATATTCACGAAATGAATCTTTTTTTTTTCATTTCATTATTTTTTTATTTATTTATTTATTTTTTGGAGTGGGGGAGTTCCTTAAAAAGTACATTTTGGAATTTACCGCCCAAGGACGCTATTTACCATCCAGAGGCAAACCCGCGAGTGTCGTTCGCAACAAGCGCCCTACAAACAAAACATAATAAAAAATAATAAAAGGTCATATATTTTTTAATCCATTACCTGTCAAGGCTAGAAATCATGACAAAACATTCATTCATGTAATAAATTATCGTTTCTATTGTCTTATTGATTAAATTTAAACACAAATTTAAAATTTTTGGTTTTTTTTTCATATTTTATATGAGTAAAATATTAACTGTAAATGTAAAAAGAAAATCCCATAATAAAAAAGTTGGAACCGCGGCCAATTCAGGTGTGTTGCTGTACCACAGCATCACACAGAAACTTAGACCTAAATGTAATGTCAATTGATAAACTCGCTCTACCCCGTCTTGGCCTCGCATCGTGGCGATCCCCGGGTTCGAACCCGGTCACTACTGTCAGCAACAAACTCTTTATTGTCCTTTCTTTTTAGCTCTTTCCATTTTTCAAATTAAATTTTCGAATAAAGAATACTTTATTCGCTGATCAGCAACAAGGTGTCATAGTTTATTTTTTGACAGGCCGGTTTGATTACATTGGAAATTCGAAATTCAGCGGGTCGCAAAAATTTGACATTTGACATGTAGGATCGTTAGGAAAATCGGGAATCGAAACGAAGGCGAGGTATTTAAATTCATTTTGTAAAATTTCAAAATCTGATAGGGGAGGACGCCCGAAGCGCGCTCAACATTACTTCATTAATAAAATGAAGTGTTAAATAATAAATAATAATTTTTAACTCTGGTCAAGACAAACAAATTGTTTCTGTTGGTTAAATATAACAGTTTAAAGTAAACGCCACATATTAGGGGTTGAAATATTACAATTTGCGAAAAGAAAGTATTGAAAATCAGACACCCGCTTAGACAGGATTAGAATTTCTGACTTAAAGTTTAAGTAGGTGAGTAAGCGGTTGCAATAGACTACAATGAAATGGAGCAAGACGTGCACTGGCGCGTGTCGGGTGTGCCTCCTATCGTCTCGTCGCGTTGCGTGTGATGTTGAGTCTATGCCACGGTCTATGCGTAATGTTCAAGACGTTTCAATAACGATTTTTCACTTAAAAAAAATTCATTTAAATATGGTAATTACATCAATAAATGAAAGCTAGTAATCTAAAAAGAGATCATTTTAAACCAGAGAAACAAATAGTAAAAGAAAAATGTTGCTTTACTGTTCATTTATATCAAGAATCAAATTTCGAAATAATTTGATTTCTAATGTTCGTATCTTGTTTTTGCGATTTCCAAATAGGCCAACGTAATGGACACTGAAAAGACACGAGCCAGGCGTTACCGATCGCTAAATTACTTCATCTCGTCGCACCTCTTCGTCTCTATACTTCCTCTTGGGTGATTACTCTTCAACACATGTCTATTCAAAAGCGCTTCGCCTTTTAGAAGAAAATACACACTTTGTTGAATTACAAGTTGTAAAACTGATGGCTTTTCAGGATAGAGAGGTCAATTAAAATTGCAAAGTAAATTTCCACAAAGGTCTCAAAATTCTTGATCGAATAAAAGCAGACTCTTTTATTTCCTCATTCCAAAACTTTTAATCTATTTTGAAAACCAATCATGTTGAAATGAAATTGATTTCAATTCTTCTCTCATGGCCCGCCAATCAACTGGAAATAATAATGTGGACGCGGACGCCGCATGTCTCATCAACTATACAATCAACACATCCTGACGCCGATTTGTAACCAAACCACTTGAATGCCCGACACCAAAAATTTTTTAGTTTAATTAAATTTCAATATTCCATTGGAAGAAAAAAAAATATATTTTTGATCTCTGATATTTTAGAAAGTGAGCGAAAATGTCTTTATGAGCAGATGAGTAAAAAGTGTATTCGCGCGCATTGCTCACGTATAATGAGACGTTCGAAGAAATAAAATGCGTCTTGCTTTTTTTTTCTGTTCGCATAGAGAGAGAATGGAGCGCGTGCCGACCGGTTTGGCTTGTGCGCGCAAACGATCCACGCTTGGTAGTCGCCAATTTATTAACGGCTTTTCGATCCCGAGTGGCTTACTGTTTTTTCGCACTTTTTAACGTATCCTGAAGAGGTAAAATCAATGACTGCGGTACATGCAACCAACTTGGCTTGTTAATGAATGACAAATTAATTTTTCTTTTGAATAATTGATGCGGCTTTTTTATTTTCCTTTATTTTGTATTTCTCCTTTTTCATTCATTTTTTGTATTGATATTACAATATTATTATTCTAATACTTTACATTTGTCCTTTAATCCATTTTCATTTAATTAATTTTGTGGTTAATCCGATTAGTTGCAAAAACTGAAAATAATTCAAATTCTATTAGATAGATTCGTTTTCATTCTAAGCAAGCTTCATCAAAGAGAAACGCGATTTCTTAGCTAATACAACTGGAAATTGTTTGTGCGCGATCAACAGAGAAAATCATTATTGGAATGTTAGTAAGTCTGTTCATCCAAAGGCAATTCCTAAATACATGTATGAACGCGCGCCAAACTGCGCTCAAATAAGCAGGTACGTGACGAATTAGCGTTTTGCGTTCAATTTAAAGCGAGTACTCAAGGATCCTAATTGAGCAACATGCTATCCCGAAAAAGACACGAATCGCTCAAAGAACAAAATTCCGCTATCGTTTATAACATTAAAGGATCGCCTTACTAAATTTATATTAAGAAAAAGTTAAATAAATTTTCATTTGTTTTACTTTCGTTTCTTTTTGCTAGATCGATAACAAAACTGAAAAATATCAATTACAAAACTAAATACAAATCCAAAGGAAGAATCACAAGAAGCCAAAATATTGTTTTTACATAAAAGAAAATTAAAATTCGATCATTTCGAGATATAACAGAGAGATATTCAACAAGTTTGATCGTAATTCCTGTCGTGTTTGCGAGAATCATGCCGCATGGACAAATTATGCTAATTTGCTTACAGTTTCGACGGGACCCCACTCGGTGGTGTAATTTAAACGATTACAGAGTCGGCTGGCGAAAAATGCGCACATCGAGTGTGTTTATAAGCGCTACCGTTATTCCGTCACGCAGAAGGGCTAACACGGTGGCTGGCATTATCGCCGACAAAAGATTCTTGTCGATAAAATTCAGATCTGCCGACTTAATGAAGCTCATCGCCGTGTCGTCCATTGGGAATCGGATCCGCGGCGTCCTTTCAATTCGAAAACAACTTGGGATGCACGCGGTGCGAACCAACTCTCGTCTCGAAATTTATGCCCATGGCTTACGAAACGCCCGACGTCCAGCAACTATGTCAGATTTATCGCTGATAAATGATTGGTCGATTTATATTTTCACCCAATGCAATATGTCCAATTGATGCAATTTTATTCGCATCTCCGAAGGTCAAACTTCTCTTCTTCATCTGATGCAACCATCAAATAGTTGCAAAATATATTATTTACTTTCATAATTAATTATTTAGGAAAGTTTGAACATTTTTTTAATTATTTTTTTTAATTTGTTATTTTTAATTTTCGAAAGTTTGTTCATGAATTTGTGTAAGGTGTTTAGTTTCAATCTATAAAGCAGGGTCGAAAATAATTGGAACAATGTCTCGATGAAGCCATGGGCACTCCCCCCCCCCTCCCCCATAAAACCGACTGAACGCTCGACTTATCAACCTCTGGCATTAAACGATACTCAAGCCAGTCCGAATAAACGAGCAAGAAGTAATCGAGGCATTTGCATTCGTACCATGACCCGTGGGCCGAAGTTTCCTTGTATCCCACACTCGGAATTTGACCCGCAGCTAAATCGTTCGCAAGCCTTGCACCTAATAAAATATGTAATACAATGTTATGTGCCGTGGCACTTTTCGTCCAACCATACTTTTTTTTTCTTTACACATCCTCACGTCGATACTTTTATTTGCCTTCTGCCAATATTTTCACAGTTCAAGGTGAGAACGTTTTAATTGAAATAAAAAAAAAATAATGACCCATCGCTGATTCACCCTTATTCACATAATTTAAATTTGAATACACGAAATTTTTGATATTCAAGATCTTGAAATAAAATCGCTCATCAGATTGTTTCGTTTCTTGCAAGAGGGAATGTATTCAAATACTCATACCATGTTCTGTCATCTAAATAGCTGCAGCATAACGCGCATAAACTTCTCTGTGCAACTATCGCGTTGTATCTGTATTGTGCTCTGTTCTACGTTCGCAAAAGTTACACGCTGAGAAATGACTCGAGGATATTCGTGCCTCATGTGGGCTGCCTCCGGGCCGGGACTGTACAATCGTATATCGAACGTTTTCGTGAACAAAAGTATGATTTCATGTTACGTAGATAGTTATCGCATTAATAAATTCAATTTTCAACATCAATCTGAAACTTTATTTTTAAGACAGATTATGAAAATTAACTTTTTGCCAAAAAAGTTTTTCAACTTTCTTCCAGCTTCATTTGACTTGACATATAAATTTTAATGAACAACCTTCAGATTAACAAATTTTTTCAACGTTTGTAACGTTACAAAATGTTGTTGCAGTTGAGTTTTATTTAGATTTGTGGATTATTCTGATATTTCAGACCAGGGCACAAATGTAGGTGGATTAGCCGAAAAAAGGGGTCTGAAAACGAAGGACCTCGCGGATGCATCGACGTCTCCCGCGGCGATCAGAAAAGAACCAGTTTCAGTGCTGGAAATAATGGCTGGGACGAGACTCACATCCTTAGTCGGACGGAACTTAAGGGCGCGCCCGCGAGACGCACCGGCATGTAACGCATACGTGGGTGGATGAACCGCGCGCACGAACGACTTTGGAAGATCGTAAAACGTTAGCGCGGCGTGATGTCAAAACATCGTGATGCGCACAAATAAAGCGTGCCACGGGCTATACGTGCGCTAGAACAGGACACGCTCTCTCAGACGACGAAACAGTTGTCTCATAAATTTCGCGCGAAAAATTGGAAACACTTGACTTTTATGGTCCCTTTTTATTTGCCGTATAATAGCCTGATTTGATTTTTTTTTTCATTCATTTATTGGGACCATTAAACATTTTATTTTGGCTATCAACTTGAACAGAATTTTTGTTCTCTCCCACTCTCTGAAAAAAGAAGTCTCTGATTGATCCAAGAATGATATTGTTTTAATATAAAGTTTTTGATTTGCATTAACAGCCTCATAAAAAAATTATTGTTTTGAAACGAATTTCTTGAATGTCCTTGAATGTTCTTGAATGTTTTCTTGAATGAAAAAAATGTCCGTTTTCCTTTAGTAAATTATTTGTTTCTTCTAACTTGTTTTGCAATTTCTTCGGGAGAAAAAAAATGTTGGAACTGTTTTGTTTCAATTTGTTCTTTTTTTCTTTTGTTTTTATTCGACACAAAGTGAGTACCTTGCTAGCAACTTAATTAGTCCAGTCACCTCTTCGAGTGTCTGAAGAAAAAAGAAGAGAGAACAAAATGAAGAAAAGCAAACCTCGTTAAAAATAAACAATCGCGGTTCCGAGGGGTGAAAAGACGAACAGAAAATATTAATCTCTATAATCGTTTGCCAACGATAAATGGGGGAAACTTGGCGAGAAAACTCAGGTGTTACCACAAAACGATAAAAAAAAAAAGAAAAAAGAAAAAAAAGAAAATCAATTTTTCCATACTATCTAACTGGTTTTGATAAAACTCATGCTGACTTTTGATAAAAAAAAAATCAGTAACGTTTTCTCGTTTCGGCGGCTAAAATCGATCCGTGACGGAAACATTAAATCTGCACACACCCTCGACAGACCAAACAAACTTTGGTCGTTTATCGATACGCAAAAAGTTGGTTTCACTATACAAACGACAATTTTCTCTTCATACTCATGATTGTTTATTTTAACAAAGCTTTTTTTCAATCCACTTTTTGAAATAGCCATTTGTATGTTTGTTGCAGGCGGAAATGTGAGGCCGACGGGAAGGAGACGAAAGCAGATGTCACACGCCAGCCCAGTATGTTCCCAAGTGCTCAAATTAAAATGAGGTAATTTATCTGTTCGCGAAATTTAATTGCACGGTTCAAGTTGGACAAACTACCAACAAACGCGAAAACTGATAATTTTGTTCTTAGTCGAATCGCCGGATGATTAATTATTAAAAAAAAAGTTTTACAAATAAAAATTATCGTCTGCAAATGTGTATCGTTAGACTAATTTATTTCCTATTTTATACTTTCTCTTCTGCTCGTTCAAATGTGACAATAACATAAATTATTCCACGGGATGCATTAAATCAGTTGAGTTTATGCTTTTTCAACATCCAATCAATGTGTGCAAAGAAAGTATTTGAAAGAAACTGCATATGGAAAAAAAATTCAAAATCCTGTACATACATGGACAATGTCGTTTTTTTCTTCATTAAGCGCCAGTTCATTCATTTTATTTCAATAAAACATACTTCATATAAAATAAAGATTCCACGGCTAAATATTTTGTGCAATTATTGAATAGCTTATTTCTTTGTGCAACGTTGATTCTCATAGAGGTCGACAGGAAATTAAAAGTACGGCCATTTTTGGGCGCCATGCAATCTGATCGCATATATTTAATTGCGTGATAATTAATTGTACTTGTAATAAGCAATAATGAACAGCTCATCGTTTTGATGAAAATGTAAAGACCAGTGAAATAAGCACGTAAATAAAAATCGTGACAAAATAATGACCACATTATAAAATGAATAAAAAATAAAAAATTTTGAGATCAGATTTTGATTAATGTAACATTGTAATACGCGAGTTTAATGAATTGTATAATGTTGAAAGTACATTTGTTAGATTGCTGTCGCCAAGCAGTTCTCCGGCAACGTCACCCACGATGTCGAATTCCTCGTCGCCAACACCACCAGCTACAGCGGCACCTCCAGCTTACAACCAAAAGATAACCGGAATTCCCTGTGTCGCCGCAGCACTACGTTACACAGCGCCAGTACACATCGATGTCGGTGGCACGATATACACGTCATCTCTCGAAACTTTGACCAAGTAATATAATCTCTTTTTTCATATTAATAATTTACTTTCACTCAATTTTATTCATTTTACAAAAAAAAGATAGTAATTGTTATTTTGAATTTTTTCATTAGATGATATCACAACGCAATTTTCACGAGTCAGTAACATGAAATTGCAAATCTGTTAATTCAAATAAAAGAGCAAATGTGAATGTTCAAATGTGCGGTAATTCAACCCATTGATAACTGATAATCTAATTCTAATTTTAATTACAACCTTGGAAATGTTAATTAGAAGCCAATTAAAAATGGTATTTACAGTACTTTTTGTAACTTGGGTTTCGTTTCAATAGGTTTGAACGATTCAAGTAATAAATATACTATGGCTGCTGGCCGGGAAACACATTACATATGATTATTCCATAATTTACAGTCGGTGTACTGCATTTTCTGAACCGATTTTGCTGCTGACTTTTTACCCGCCACTAAAATGTGTTGTACATACTTTTAGTGCTCGTAAATCAGTGGTCAAAATACACCACTAAATTATCTAGCAATTTCAACAAAAAGAATTTTAAAAACAAGTATAATTTTTAATACTTAACAAATGTTATGTTTAAAACTATTTTTTAAACACATAAAGTAATTAGATTGGAAATGTAAAAGTATGAATTATTACACGAAATCATTTTTATATGATATGATTGATCATGCACCAATCGATTAATTTCATTTCTTGATTCAAAAGGTTCAATCAATCAAGCAACAAATGTTTGCAAACAATAACGAAAAGAGAAAAATTCAAAGCAGATAATTTGTAAAATGATTTTTTTACGAAAAAAAACGTTTCGAACCCGGATATTACACGACCTACTCAACCTTGTTTTCATCAGCCGGAAATTAAGGCGCCGAAGGATCGTTTTGCATATAGAATATCCAGTCCATTAGAATTGATATGAATAGCAATACGTGAGCAATGTCGCAAAAAAGCAACGCGCGATGATTAATAGATTTGATTTCTCGCAACAGGAAAAGTTTTACCTTGCAAAATTTGTTCAAACTTATTTACATCAATTATGTTGTTTTATTCCAACGTTGTGCAAATGTTTAACAACGTGTCATTACGATATTATTTTTTCCTTGTATTTTATTCTTTTTGGTGCCATTTGAAAGAAATCATTTACATTGAATGGAAGTTGCAAATTGCTCAAGATATACAAATGAATTCAGATCGAGAAACATCTGATTATGCGCGACCGCAAAGGAAAAAAAAGAAAAAAACGCGATGCTGATTTATTACCATCCATAAGTGTAAGGTATACGCCGCACGATTTGACGACTTTCTCGCGAATCAATTTCATTTCAAAGAGAAATTCTGACACTCATATTGAGCGACGATGAAAATAAAAAAAAATTGTTCAAATTGCACTTGCAATAACACATAAAATATCCAGATGTGACACACTTGTGTCACTGTGTGCGAGAGTCGTGAATTTCTACAGCTTTATATAAACACATGGTTCTGTCTACGCAGAAACCAGCCTTTGAGTCTCGCTACGCTTCGTTGCACCATCCCTCCTCATTATGTACGGTTAACCTTATTGTTTCGTTTAAAGTCACATATTTCAGAGTCTCTTTTATACACATTATAGTCATAAAACTTTACCTCATTTTACATACATTGTTACACGCTTTTAAATAAAACTTCCCTCTCAAAAAGAAAAAAACAAAGAAATCAAATTCATTCAGAGGACAAAAAATTTTCCCATTAATTACAATAAATTATTTCTACCATTAGCTCTGATCTTTAGTTGAATTTTTTTTTCAATTAAAATTCATATCTGGTTTCAAAATTATCTACTAATTGCAGTATCAAAGTCCGAATTCATCTGCGAGTTTTCTCCTCTCGCAGAAAACAGGACTTTGAGATCAGTTGGCGCAAGACATTTCTCCACTCGAGCGTGACCAAAGCAGCTACCAAAGCTAGCAAATTTCCACAACTAGGTGGTACGCGTATCTCGCAAGCCGATCGCCTGAACGCTGTATCGCGCGCGGTTGCTCAACTTTTTTCCGTCTGCGTCGCGTGTTTATTTTGCATCGGTAGTATCTCGGCCGCTATACGCGCGCACCTGCACCGCACTCGCGTACCGTCTACCATCGGAAATTAATTACACCTACCACAGCTTCTGCCGCGCCTGATAATTTACAACCGGTATAAATTATTACACCAGGCGAACGATTGAAATTTAAACTGCAATCAACGGTTCCAAATTGATCCTCATATATGAAATAATCATTTTTCTGGCTCGTTTGTTACGAAGGTGCTAATATGATGTGACATTCATTTCTGAACACAGGATATACAATTTTTTGAACAAATTGAAATGCAGTTGTTCATTGGAATACATTGCAGTTATCAAAATGATTATTTCGGTGCGTTTACAAAAATTACTTTTAACATACAACCCAGATGATTAACTAAGGGTGGAACATTATTAACTCCTTTATAAAAGTTAAAACAATAAGTTGTTACACATCCACCCTTACGTTAATTTTAATATGCACTTCACTAAGTTTTACAAGTTTTAAGACACTGAGATGCGTTCGGACTTGCCCCAGGCTCTCTGCGGGGGTGTAATTTAGGCAGGACACTCGGAGTATAGATAGATATACATACAAAAGCAGAGCAGAGATCTGAGTGATGTGAGC
The DNA here is from genome assembly GCA_030523145.1 of Trissolcus brochymenae. Lineage (NCBI taxonomy): Eukaryota > Metazoa > Arthropoda > Insecta > Hymenoptera > Scelionidae > Trissolcus > Trissolcus brochymenae. The sequence goes on along the minus strand of JAQQRF010000054.1, from coordinate 280,718 downwards.
CGATCGTTTAACGTTTTCCCATAGCGAGCTCGTCTGACCCGGGATCGGACCTCGGTCGGGCGGCGCAGTGGGCCCGGGATGCCCCGCGGTAATCACGGCTCTCGTCCTCTCCGCCCCCGGTCGGTCCCGTTTCCTCCTGCCTCCCCTTCACTTCCGTTTCTCCGACGGCTTTATCGCTCGTTCGCGTTTACGCCTCGAGACCTGACTCATCACGTTACAAACTACCCACGAACAACCAAATTTTCGACGCTATGATAATTCAAGCCTCTTTTTTATGCGACACGCGCGGTCCATGAATTCGACAACATTAATCATCGAAATTGTTATTTACATTCAAGCATCGAGTTTATGCGAGAATTTTTTGTTCGACAATCAAGCAGCCGCGCATTAGTCGCATTCCTCACGTTGATGACTTGCTGATCGACGAGTGTCTATCAAAAAGCCGGATCAGTAATTATGGTTTTGGGACGGGTTGTCAAACCCTGTCGCAAAGGAATGCGAGAGTTTCGTGGGAGGACAGCACGATTAAGGCACGATCGATTACTTTTTTTGTTTTTGCAAAAAATTTTTGTTGCAAAAGTGTCAACTTTGTTGCATCAGTTCTGTTTGCACAGTGGCATGATTGAGATTTGTTGATTAAGTGCTTTTATATTTTCGTTACAACATTTTTGCCCCAAACAGGCATCGTCGAGCGCAAATTGCAATCGATTCTCAAAGTGCATTTTATAATCAAACTGGATAGTCGATATACTAGCTAAAAGATAATTGCTTTGTGTTTAATCTGCGAATTTAATTTGTCGGGACCGCCTATGTTCCAACTGAGATGTCTATTTTAATTGGAGAACGACCCTAGTCAAAGTAGCACCATCCATGGGAGAGAATTAAAGAATCCAACTCTCTCTTGGTTCCTCCGTTAATTATACTCATCAGCTTAAGATGAAGATAAAACGATGACATTTACTTTTGAATAGAATAGAAACGTGACGATCGTCGGACAACTCGAACCCATCATTTCGAACTACAAAAATTGACTCGAATCGGTCTTTGCCATCATTATACCTTATCACAACCTTTGACAACTTGGACACGAGTTCAACCATCCTCTGAAACTAAAAAAATGTTAGGAACATTAAAAAGGTTGATGAAAACATGTTGATAAATTAAATGGAATGGAATTTAAATAAAGAATGTAAGGTGTTCAGGATTGCCCACCACCGTCGCCACATATCTGGCACCATCGGGGCTCGGTCTTCCCCCTCATCTCACGACGTGTACTCATCTACCCCGCGGTATCTCTCAAGTCGTACGCCTCAAGGTGCACGAAGCCGTCATTATTATACGTTATCGCAAAGAAGAGGATACAGTATGGGAACCGGCCCAAAGGTACGCGCGTCCCTTTCTATTCGAATCTGTCTCTTCTTATCCTCCTCCATAACGCACGACCCGGGCGTCTTTTTGCTCGTCTGTCTTCCATGTGTATACTCATACGTCACGACCTTGAACCCAACATGGGTCAACCAGGCCCGAACAATAAAATTTCAAAATAGATTAATCTTCATTGAAGCACATTTTCGATTCTTAATATCTACAAAAAAAATTGTAATTTCAGTAGATTGAAATATCATTTATCATTCAATACAATCTTTAGACTCAAACAAATCGAATTTTACATTTTGTAAAAATTGAATTTTGAAATTTACTGCAACTATTTTTGCAAGGAGTAAAATGTTCACTTATTCATATCCAAGAGAGGAGCGTGACGGAAACAAACAAAATGATCATTTTAAGGTTTCATGAATGTTACGAATGCAAATCGAAGGGGAAAAAAAATTGGTCGTAACAACGCGACTCGTAAATATAAACATTTTATGACAATCGCTTCGGATTTAACGACACACGATCTTCGGACAGAGTTGTTAAACTGACATACAGCAATGTTGCATAAATCCAAGCGCTCCTCTTCGGGATACATTCATTCGCGATTCATGCATCAAGCCATAATTCATCATCAGATGCTCATTTTTATTCTACACAATAGCGAGGTCTAATTAACATTTCATGTCCGCACGTCACGCGTAATGGCTTTTCTCTAATTGACTCGATTCAAATGCTTCCCAACGGTCGAGCCGACTTTCTAATCCCCGGTTAAAAAAAAAAGAACGTTAGTGAATGACCAGTACGAGTATCTGCACGATGAAATTTAATAATTGGCATTCACGCGAGCACTTTCTTATGGACAGTAGCTCGCTCTAAGCGGGATGCAAACACGCCGATGAATAGCGGTAGTCCAGCGGCCGGTTAATAAGCCTGACATCTGTCTCGGTTCGGTTGAAAAGAGATGTGGAGTTGTGATCTGCAAGAGAATGTATAACAGTGATTTACTCAGCCTTATCAATCAGAACATCCTTATCAATTCAAAAGGAAGGATAAAAAAAGAAACAAAAATGAAAATATAAAATTTAAACATAAAAAAAGATTCAAATCACTTGAGATTATACCTCAAAGCAGGCTGCAATTTTGTAATCCATTTCTCAATTCGACCCTTAGGGGAGCAACGATTTGGATCGATTTCCTTGATCTTGGAGGAAATTCGATTACGATTGGACGTCATCAATTAGCGAAAAAGCGCCGGGCTCGAGGAAATCGCGTCTACGCAGCAACAGCTGCGGACCGCCGTGGCGCGTTTGCCTCAGGTCTTTTGAACAGGTGCCAATTCATGAATCACCTGCCCGCGGCAGCTCTCGTCTCGTTGATGGCAAGGAGATCCACTCGAACGGTCTTGTGTGATTCACATTAAGGCATTTGCTCGCATTGTTCCAGGTACCCGGATTCGAGGCTCGCTAAGCTCTTCAACGGCAGCATACCCATTGTCCTGGACTCGTTGAAGCAGCACTACTTCATCGACAGAGACGGCGGCATGTTCAGACACATACTCAACTTTATGCGCAACTCTCGGCTACTGATACCTGACAATTTCGCTGACCTCGACCTCCTCCTTGCTGAGGCACAGTACTTTGATATTGCTCGTATGTATCATTTTTTTTTTAACATCTGCTCTTATTTCAAAGAAGACAATTTGAATTGTCTTCTTTGATTTTACAGCTTTGATGGAACAGATTTTAAATTTTAAACAATGCTTGTTTTTTAAATTGATCAAAATTCGAATTACAATGTTTATTGACCACACATTGATGCTTTCAAAGTCAAAAGTTATATTCATTCGAACATTTAAAAAAAAACGATAATTCTCACTTTACAGCACGAACAAAAACAACAGGTGTTCGTTAGAGTTGGTGACGTCAAAAGAATAATGACTGATGTCAAAATATATGATGGATAACAGATTTAATTGGTAATATGAATGTTCATGGATAATGAAGCAATTAGCCATTCAGACATACCCTCTTTTTCTCTACTTAAATTTGATATGTACAGTGACGTCAATGATTGACGGAAACAATAGAAAATTGTTGAAAACGAAAAAAAAAAATAAATAAAAGAAAAAAAACTCATTAAAATCTCGTAAAGTTCTGGATTAAAATTTAAACCCCGATGCTTGCTAATCAATCTTGAAACTTTATATCAAGAAACCGAATACTCAATTATAAAAAGCCTTGCAAATCTGAATCCACTCCTGGGCATTATCAACCGTTTAAAGATGTTCCAGCAAAACAAAAAATTGACGAACTGAATTTAACAAACACCTAATCCTTCAACCATAAATCTCAAACTGTACATTTCATTACAAAATTTAAACGAAAACAACAACTATATAATTCAAATTACATCTTGCCCAAACTCTCTGTACTGTTTAATAATTTTGTATGATTCTTTTTCTATTTCTTTGTGATTGTATGAAGAATAAGCCGAGATAAAATAATTTCTCCTTCATTGCAGCAATGATCCAACAACTTGAGCAGATGAAAAAAGAAAAGATCAAAAACAGCGCAAATTCTTCTCCAAGTCCTCCACCAAATCAGGGCAGTAACAGAAGTGGATGTGGGGGCGGTAACAGAGGGATCGCTGCTTCCAACCGCGACCAAGAAAAACGGCCGGAGAATTACGAATGCGTGGCGCTGCATGTGAGCCCGGACCTGGGCGAGCGAGTGATGTTATCAGGTGGTCGCGCGCTCCTGGACGAAGTCTTCCCTGAGACGACGCAGGCAGTAATCGACGCTCGATCGAACGTCGCCTGGCACCAACAGGACACCAGGCACGTGATCCGGTTCCCCTTGAATGGCTTCTGCAAACTCAACTCTGTCCAGGCCATCACCAGGCTGCTCAATGCTGGATTCAACGTGGTCGCAAGCAACGGCGGGGGCGTCGAAGGCCAACAGTTTTCCGAGTACCTATTCGTCCGACAAACAAGCTGCAATAACACTTGACAGATTTCTACGACCATAAGAAAAACTTGTTCGAAGATTCTGCACATCAGAGATGATAGCTTTGAGTAAAAAATGTATTGAAGACTGTCCAGTGGAAAAGGATCCATTTTAAGATGATCACTTGGATCAAGAAAAGTCAAGATTATTCTTCATGATCAAAAGTTTTTTCAATTTTTGTATCAGCATTATTGTTACCACCATTATTATCATTATTTTGAGTTCTAAGAGGAAAACTGATAAGCCGAGAACGATAATTGCTTGATCCAAGTGAGTTATTTTATAAAGTGAAAGATTGTAAATTTTGAATTTGATTATTAGTTTAATGAGATAACAAAGGGGTGCATCCTTCCAAGAAGGTTGTTGAACTAAATTTAGTATAAGTTGAAACTCATAAAATGATTTTTCGTCCTTACAAGAAGTTGAATAATGTGAGTCGTTGGAAATGAAATGATGATGAACTTTGGAAAAGGTTTACAAGAAAGTATGTTTGCGGATAATTGTTTAATTCCAATAAAACTTCTCGACTGCTGTTTTAATGATTAATGATTTTCGAAACAAATTGAATGACTAAATAGATTGTTAATATTTAATTGTATCACAAATTGACGTAATTAATTAATATATCTTCTGCGATTGAACAACTTCGTTGAAACCATTTTGATTAAAAGCTAATTCATCCTGTTGTACACAATTAAGTGCAATAGTATGCTAAATTTAATTATACAAATACATTGAAAATTTATGACAATTTCGAACTTTTTAATTTTGTGATCAATTATTAAATCAAGTATTAAAAGCAGTGCTTTGTTTTGAATTGTCATCACAGTTAAAATTACTTTTGCTTTAATTTCTGTCTATATCAATTGAATGGCAATCGGTTCCTTCGTGTTTGTTTCAAAGTGCTCTCTAAAACATACTCAGACGTGCAAACTCTCTCGGGAACAGCTAGTAGGGTCATCTGTACATATTCAAACAGAAATTTGTGAATCGTTCGGAGATTGAATTGCAAAGGCACAAACTTTGCGCAGATCTCATCAACGATTACTCACTATTCATAATTCAATTACAAATAAAACAAAAATAATAACAACTGCTGAAGAATTGCAAAACTCATTGATTTATAAATCAAACAGAAAACGAAAACGCAAACGTAAACTTATTCTTTCATTGGAACTGAAAGTCGTTCGACAAAACTATGTACTGACAATGATTTTATGAAACAAATTATAATTATTTGATTTGAAAAGTATATAAAAATAGTCGTAGAATAATTTGTTGATAAAATTATTCTCAGCATGGAGGCCTAGCGCATTCATATGTTGAAATGTTGACTAAGGATCCCCCGAAACGAGTGTATTTATCATTGTTTCATAAGGAGAAATGCGAAAACAAATAAAAAAACACTAATATAATTGCATCAAAGCTCGTTTTACTTCATCCTGCACTGTACCTCTTGACACTAAAATGACATTCGCCGAGTTCAAAACCAACTAACCCGCAAGGAATTTTAATATCGCTCAAATATCAATCAAGTTATTTGGTATTCGTGCATAAAACGGTATCTCAGTTTAATGCGAAATATCTGCCTTCCGTAGATTGCTTCCTACCCTCAAATGCTTCTCAAAGTCTGGCACAGACAAATAAATTAGGAAGTCTTTATGAACATAGCAAAATTTATGAGCATCTCGGAAAACGAAAACCGTAATCGCATCCTCCTTTCTCGTTTCAGAACAAATATCCATCTTCCATGTTTTTTCCTCCCTTCAAAGGTGTGCAAAACAAAAAAAAAGGAACATATCTCATATCCGAAAAACTGAAACTTGGCATAAATTGCGTCGAACCGTGCGCTGAACAACTTGATTATTCAGAGGATACTTATTTTTTTGTTCGATAAATATGGTAATCCCTGAAACAGACGATGCATTATTATGTTTTATAGGGCGCAGCTGAGAGACGCAAGGTAACCAGGCCGAGGACGAGAATTAATAAGCAAAGTATAGAGCAACATTGCGTTGATAACGTAACCGCAGAAATAAGGGATAAAGCGTACAAACGTTGGCTCCTTAGGCTAGTTTCCATGGTTACGGTGAACTTAATATCCACGTTGCCCAAAGCTCTGCTAGCCGCGGGCTGTCATCCCTCGAATCCGCCGAGCGAAGCGCCGGCTGATTATATTCCATTTCTAAATCGCCGCGAGCGCGCAGCCTGGTCCTCAATACCCGACACGTGAAGTAGCCTTTGGCATCATGCAAGACAGTTTGAAATTCGAGAATCCATTCGAGAGACCTGGCAGCACTATTTCAATGCGTAGTTTTGTTTCATTGATGTTCTGTCTCTTCTTTAGGCTTCAATTTTTACAGCGCTGTCGATCCAATCCAGTTCATCTATTCCAAAAAAAAAAATCAGTTTTTCAATTCAGTAACCAATCATTAATAGCGGCTCTTGCTATCTGAAAAATATGACAATTAGTGAGATGGCAAAAAATAAATTCAGATGACATTCACATTCAAAATAATTCAATCAATTTTTGTATGCAAGAATATATTTTTTGTTTGTTAAAAAATAAATTATACTTACTTGATGAAAATTGTGACAATATTTTTGTTCATCTTCGTATATCACTTTACTGACAACACTTATTTTCCCTTTAAAAAATACTCTTTATGTTTATATTTGAGCAAAAACTCACTTAATTTGTTTACTCCATCAATGCAAATCGGCGACTTATCTTTCGATGAAATCCCTCGTTGCGATCTGGTTGAAAATAATACCCTAATTGTGCTTTTGTGCATCTACTGTCAAAGTTGTCGAAAATGCTGCCAAAAGTCACCTTTGGATCTCTGCTGCTACCACTTTGAATCTCCACAACACTCACTGCTGTTTTCATAACAACATTATTGTTTTGTTTGAAAACAATCAAACTTTAACCCAAACAAACACAAACGCCTCAACGTTTTTGAAAAACAAGTAATCAAAAATAAACAAAACAAAATTTTACTCACGAAACACATTAATCAAAAAAAAGTTTCAAAACAAACAACTGAAAATTAAAATTGATATTTAATTCATCAAAGTAAAATTTTCTTTAGAAAAAAAAACGTTTAATATTTTTCGCAAACTCAAACGAGAATACCCCAAACAACATTTCCGAACGTCTGAGAAAACAAAACAAACATTCGCCGCCATCTTGAAAAAAAAAAAATTGCGCGCCACCGTTTCAGTGTTGTATTTGTCTAAAAATAAATGATTAATAACCAGTTTTAATAATATGTCTACTTTTTTAATATAAAATAAAAGTAAAATAAATAACTTATCGTTTTTTTGACTTTTGAAATATAAAATTTGAGAAAATTTTAAGATCGTGATATAAGACATTACTTTTTAAAAGTAAGTGCAAATATTATTTATTTTCATTGACCCCTACAATGTTTACTTTTTTGTTTACATTACATAAAAAATTTTATTTGGTTGATTTGATTAATATACGTCTTTCTTTTAAGTATCAAAATGTTTGCAGATCGGGTTATATTAATATTTTAGTCAATTTTTTAACAAGAACAAGTAGCAACTTTTTTAAATGTTTCATACTATAGCTAATGATTAAAATATTCATATTTGATTTTTTCCTTAAAATCTTATAAGATTTCCAGTCCTTAAAAACAATGAACAATTTACATCAGATGATTTACTTACAAATCAGGTACACACTTTTATATCTCATACACAACGTTCTAAGTTTGATCTCATCGCACGTTCACATTTTTTTTTTTGCATTTAAAATTTCAAGTAAAATGTATATTTTGAAAAAAAAAGGTTCTAAATATCCCAATCAATACAGTAAACATCATAATTTCAGGTCGAAAATAGGATATCTTACACTTATAACATATAAAAAAAATCAAACAAATTATCTATCTAAAAACAAATCACTGTGGTTTTTTTAGTAAAAAAAAATTGTTTGTAGTTTGATGGTTAGTTTGAAATCGTGAAAATAAATTAAAACAAATCTCATCTGGAGAATTGAAAAGAACAATGTCCCAGCTGACAAACCGTGTTTTTAAGGAAAATTTTATTTGTTTATATTTTGTTGTATCAAAAAATACCTTACAACAGAATTTTCAATACACATTTACATAACAAAATTATACATTATCAGTATTCTTCACAGAGAAAAGAAATTGATTAAAACCGACTCAACCCACCGTCAAACTACACCAGAATGGTCACCGTCCGGACTGTACAGAGTGTCGAAACTCAAAAGTTCCCACCGGCCGGCTAACCATACAAACAAACAACTGTTCGAAAATGCGAGAAAACTGCAAATTCAATATAAACTTTATAAATAAATTTTGGTTGCTTCGCGGTTTTGTCATCACACATGTTCGAACAATTGTGTATATGTATCTTTGTTTAGCATTTACGAAATCCAAATCATCGAGCAAATCGAACGGCACGCATGTCACATTCAACCTTTTGATAATAATTAATAATTCTCGTGCAATACAAGCCAAATATGGTTTTCTTGCTACAGAATCAAAACTGCTATCCAATGAACTAAATTATATGTACAAAGAAATGACTTTACCAATCATTCAATAATTAGAAACAACTTTTGTTCATTAAATATAAATGAACGGAGAAATGGAAAACACCGAGGGACATCGCGTAGACACGCTCGGCGTACGAGTCATGTGCATTTCTAAACAATGCAACAACTTCCAATGACGAAGACATGAGTGACAGTAACTAATTATAAATCGCAACTCGTTTTTCCTTCTTTCTTTCAAAATAAGTTAATTAGCCTTAATGCCCACATTAGAATAGACGATATCTTTGAAATGAATCGAATTCAATTCGCATTTTACACATTTGTTAACAACGAATGGGAATGCAACACGCGTTCAATTTCGAGCGGGAAAACGAATTCGAAAAATGATAAAACAAATGAAACAAGAAATAATAATCAAATTAAATGTTCAATGGTCTTATGTAGAGTCATATTTGTTGCAAACAATTTTCTGAACAACACTTGACGTTTATTCGACGCTCGTAACCAGTCGCACATCGCGCGCCCCCATTAACAATGATTCATAAAATTTTGCTTAACTCTTGTCGTCTCCGTTACATTAGCTACTAGAATATACTTAAATAGCGGACACATTTTTTTTCGTACAATTTGTTTTTATATACATGCAAATACAGAAGAAACAAGCCGTCATCATTTACACATGTACAGTTGATCAAAATATATCGACAGTCAGAAATGTGTGACTCGCACACATGACCGCGTTAGGATGTCAGAACGATTGATCCGTTGCAAGCTTTCATCGTGCAGGAATGGATGTCTGTCGTTCGTGTTACGGGAAGCTTTTTCATGTGCTGAAAGTGGCGAGACGCAGTAACGAGCCAAACTGACAACTCCAAGACCAGCGTGCACCAAACCAAATTCAAGCGCCAGACGTCGGGCTGGTCGTTTGCACAACATCACTTTAGATAAAGCTTATAGAGCAGCGCGCTTCGACACATCTCCTTCTCCTGTTCCAAAAGAAATAGCAGGTCTCGCAAATTCACTCGCTTTAAACGCGGCCGCGGCGCCAGTTGCCGATTTTGGACAGGATTTGTGCTTAAGCCAGAACCGTTACCAGCCGCGCTTGTCCCACCTTGCTCGAGCCTAGGCTTTTTGCGTGGTCCAATAGCTTGCAGCGCTGTCATGTTGGCTTCTCGCTGTCTCAGTTCTTCCATCTCTGCACGTTGCATCTAAAATAAACATACAATTTTCATCAATATTGTAAGACTTAATTAATATTTCTTTTTATATCAGATCATATTGTTTGATATGAAAGATCACCTCTTTAGCTTTAGCTTTTAGTTTGGCTTGTTCGGGGTCTTCGGTTTTCGCACGACTTTTGGCAAGACGCATCAAAGTTTCTCTTTCTTGTTCTTCGTGTCTTTTTCTTTCTACCCTATCTAATTCTTCAAGAAATTTCAATTGGGTTCTGACATCTTGCGTGATTTCGTACCTGGAGTCAGCCTGCAGAAAAAGAAAAATTGATTAAGTTAGATTAAATTTTTTTGTGATTGACTACACTTACTTTTGTTCAAGAGTAATTTGTCTTACCTTATTAAAATCTATTCTATGTTCTGCTATCACTGCTAACTTTTCAACCAAATTTTTTAACCTCTCTTGAACAGCATGAGAAATTAGAGACGCAACTTCTTGACTTGGTTCATCTAGACCATGCTGACTTGCTGTAATATCATCGTGACATTTGAATGAATAAAAAGTCAATATTTTTAATTAATCAAAGACAAAAATTTCCCTATAATAACTTACATATCTGTTTTATTCTTTGCTGGAGTGGTGTGAGATGTAAAAATATTTCATCTTTACAAGATCTAATTTGCGTTCCAACGAACTCTGTCGATCCCAAAATTCTTTGAGATTCTTCCGCGAGATTAACTCCTCCCATAGCAGCAACGTCGTTAATGTCATCATCGCCACTGTTGGATCAAAAAGAAGAATGTATCAAACTTTTACCGCACAGTAGTCTACAGATGATAGAAAAAAATGAAACTATACTGACGTGTAACCAGCCGAAGAAAAAGTTTTCTTTTCTTTCTCCTTTGTCGCAGGTTTCGGCAAACTTGAAGGCACTACAGCTTTGTTCAAATTGGTTGCTACGTTAACCGTTTTTCCTTGCGCAGTAGCAGTAATAGTTTTGACCACCGTCGTGGTAGGAGCTTTTTGCACCGTCGTTGCCGTTGGTCGAATACCACTCACGGCAACCGGAGTTTTTACAGTGTACGCTAATGGACTACGAACCACCGTCGTCGTTCCAGGTCGAATCTAAAAATTGTCAAAACTTTATTCCCCATCTGATGTTGCATCTTCGCACAAAGCAGAAATGTTCATCCAATTATAAAAAATAAAATTCCATTATAAGTTATGAAATTAATTGCATAAAACAAAATTTTTCAACTTTTTTTACCATTCGTTGCTGTACAGGTTGTGCTGGTCGTTGTACAGTTGTAGTTGTTAAGGGAGCCATAACTCTAACTTGCTGTGTTGTCGCAGTCGCGCCTGCAACTACAGGAACACTTGTCGTTGCCGCTATCGTCGGCCTAACTACATTCTGCAAAAAATTCAATTAATGAGTAAAAACAACCAAGTTCAATTAAATTCTCCACTGTGTCATTTTCTTCAAGCACCCAAAATGAATGCTGCATTAAGCTTGTTGTTTGACTGGTATACCTGTGTGTTCGTCGTAACCGTCGTTGCTATAGAGAAAACGACATTTGGAGGTGGCGGTCTTATCCCTTCTATCACGAGTTCTTTTGTAACGAGAGACTGACGCAGAAGAGGCAAGCTCTTCTTGAGAAATCCAATTAAACATGGTTGCGGCGATGCGTGCAACAGCTTCTCAAGTCTGTCGCAGAATTCTTCCGGCTCGACTTTTGTGTCGATGAGCTCTTGTATGAGCGTCCGAACGTTTTTCTCCACCGCTTTCGGTTCTCGACTAGACAATTCTAATAAATTTGCTAAGAACTTACGGCACTTCTCTTTGGTATTGTCTGTCGTTGGACGCTGCAACGAAACAAATAACAAATGTTACCAGATGAACTTAGAACAATATTTTGATTGTTATTTAATAAAATCATTTGTTTCGTTATACCTTTACCTGTGTTTGAGCTTGAGTCGTGGCCGCGACCGACGGCTGAGTTGCAGGAGCTGCAGTAGTTACAGTTGTCGCTGCTGTCGCTGTTGTTGCACTGACAGCTACAGTCTGTTGACAACAATTTTCATCATGAAAATAGTTATTTGATTGTTTTATGATAAACGTTAATACAACTTTGATTAGAAACAAACTAAAATGAATCAATTGTTCAGTATTAACGTTTATTATGAAATAATATCATTCACAATGCAGCTTTGCCAATTTGTTTAAATCAATTTATTCATGCTCAAAATATTGATGCAATTTCATTTTATTTGCAAAATTTCAACCAAAATAACATGATACACTTTTGAAACAAAAATGAATAAATCAATTTTTGCGCATGCAAATTTCATTCCCGGTGTACACATTGTTTTTTTTTATATCGTTAAACATCGTTAAACATTAGTCGGTCATTGCGAAGACTGCCAAAACTGCAAGAAGTTAAACATTTAGCTGCAGTATCACGCAAAATACATTCAGATAATAATTCTGAAAGAACACAATTAGCGAAACGATTGAACTCAATGACTCGAATAACGAGTGGAACATATTTTGTATGATTTACGCACTTGTACCTTATACAGACTCACAAAATCATTAACAATGATAATTCATACGAATCGTTATTCGCTCCCACCGCAAATTTTGAATCAGTTTTCATCATAAATTTTACACATACAATGCTAATTATGAAGCTGTTTATTGTTTCAATTTCCTGAAGGTATACACCCAAAATAACATTTTCAAACAAAAAGAAACCATCAAATCGTCATCACTGCAGTTTTGCAGAACAATCTCAGCAAAAAAAATCTTAACCCTAAGGCCATGCGATCATCTTCATGAATTTCACTTTGCACAAAAAAAAAAGAAAATAATACCAATCTACTGAAAATACAAAAGAAAATAAATCATGCACATTTTCCAAAGAAAACCATTTCGTCGTCATAAAGACGTAATTGTTAAAAGAAAAAACAAACAAACAAACAAAAATTGAATGTTTCAACTTGATTGCAACAGTTTTATAAAAAAAAAAACTTATTATCTCCATCATGTTCCAATATCAATAAAAAATTTCAAGTTGAATCAATTTCAATACAAATCCATTAAAATTAAATTTAAATATCAAAATAATATTTGATACTCAGGCATGATAAAGGAAAGAAAAAATAACTCGATAAAATCATTCCAATAAACTCAAATAGATGAATAAAAAACCATATTCTAACGAATAGAAGAGAGACAAAACTAGGAAATGAAGAGAACTGATAAGACCAATAAAACTGCAATACAGCACTACATTGAGTCTTGTAATAGGTATATGAGCGCGTCACCTGAACGGGTTTTCTTATAGTGGCGAGTGGTGGACCAGTGAACTGTGTGTTCAGCCTACTTACAGCCGGCACAGAGGCTAGACGATATGTCGTTGTACCAGCAGCTTGTGCAGCGACCACTGTGTTCCCAGAGATACTGTTCGGCGTCACGGCTGTGCCACTTGGTGTGGCAGGGGGTGGACCCACCCTGAGCAGCTGATATTGGCCATTCTCAGTTTTCAGCAGCAAGTGACCCGGCGCCCCTGACTGAAGTCCGTGAAGTGCTTGCAGCGTAATCTGTTGGACAAAAAATTGATATTAGTTATATTTGCAAACGCCAATTGATTATTCAAAACCTCTTAATAAAACACCTTCTTATCGTCTTTCTGAACCACTAACACTTTTTTCATCTTTCTTTGTTCGTCCTTTTTCTTATACGAAATCCAAACTCTTACAAATCTTATTTCAAAGTGAGAAAATAAGAAAAACGGAATTTCTATAAACAAACTGTGGTTCAAACAAGAAAATAAACGGACTTGAAATCAAAACAGATTTGTTTACCCCATTTGAATTCATACTGGATGTTGTGGTATTTTGAATCAGTCAAACGGGACAGTGCCAAGAATCAAAACGCTTTTGAGGTAAAACAATTCTTTTTCCATCGAGTTATATATGTTAATAGAATTTGCTGGTTATTTGTTTTTATTATTATTTTTTTGAGAAATTATTGTTTTCAGTTATTGTTTTTGATTTTTGATGTTTCATTTATTATTGCAGACAAGTTGTGGTTGTAAATTCTTATAAAAAAGGTCACTGACTTTGAAAAGAGGAATGAAAATAATAAAGAAATATTAATAGACCCAATAATATAAACGAATTGTTACTTTTTTTGTTACACAGCCTGGTAAATCAATGAAGCAAGTTTTATTTTCAAAACCTAGTTAATAAAATTTGTTTAGTTTTAATTCTTTTTTTTTTTTTTTCATTGATCTTCAGATTCCATTTATAAATGACAAACCGAATAAAATGTAAACGGCGAACAAACAGTACTTTATAATACAATGACATAAAAGTAAGCATTTCATAGATGATAAGTTTGTGAACATTTCAAAGCTTATAATTTGTTAACCTACATATATTTTTTTTTCAAACGACGTGTTTTAGGTATTGATTTACGCAACTTTTTCATTGTGTAATCCATAAAAACATTTTAAGCATTCATTTCAGCTCTACAGGAAGTAAAAAAAAAACTTTGCTAATCAAAAAGCAAACAGTATCGTTTTCCTACGCAAAATACAAAAAAGGATAAAAAAAAACTTGATATGACACAGCGGTGACTTTTATTAACAATTTTTTCTACAAAAATTTAGAACAAAAATTTGTTAACTGCTACAAAGATTATATTCTTCCTAGAACGAACGGCATCAAATTTTATCTTTGGTTAATGATTGATATATAAGATCACATAACAGTTGAATTCCATTTAATATTAATAACTAAACAAAAGCACCAACAAAGAATACAATCAATTATAAAAGAACATCAAAGTCAATTGGAAAAAAATAAAGTATCTCTCTTTCTCTCTCCAATCACTTTAACCGAGTTTCAATTATTCAAAAAGTTGACAACTGTAGAAAACTCATTTGACAACTGTCACCGTTACAAAAAGCCGTCATCAGATTCTGTGACAGGTACCGGATCCAACGATCAAAACAAATCCGAGTGCTCAGCACGAGTCTTACCCCGGGTGTTCCTGGCCTGGTGTTGACCATGTGCTGTCCGATGACAACCCTTGGGGCGACCTGTTTGTTCTGCTGTTGTCCCGCGACCGGCGTGGCGGGTCGCATGGTGTTGACGTTGAGGATCTGGACGCTGTTGGGAACAATGGTAGGAGTCGCGCAGGTCTTGGTCTGGAGCGTGTTGGCCGCGTTCGTGGCGACCGAGACTGGCACCGACATCGGCACCGAGACCATGCCGCTTGGCGCGCCGCTGGTTTTGATCACGAGTGCGGTGCCGCCGGCGGGTTTGTTCACCAGGGTGCTGTTGCTCTGTACGACCGTCGCGACGTTGCTCTGCACCACGTTGCTCGTCGTCGGGCCGGCAATGTTGATCGCCCCGTTGGCCAGCTGCGAGACCGTCTGCGCGGGAAACGCGATCTTGTTTGTCGCGTTGATCACCCCGCTGCCCGCTATCACCTGCGGGTATATTATCTTTACCTGCTGCGGCTCGGTTTTCACCACCGTTGTCGTCGTTGGCGGCGCGCTCGTCGTCGGATTGACGAGCTGCGACTGCTGTTTGCTCACCTCCGTGGGACTGCCGTTCGCGACCTTCTGCGGCTTCGGTTGCGCGGCCGCCGCACCGATTGTCGCGCCGTTAGCGATCCCGCTGCTGATCACGTGGTGGTTCTGTTGGCTCGGCTGCGCCTGCTGGCCGGACGCGCTCGGCGCTGACGTCACCAGCTGCGTCTCGAGCGAGCCCACGATCGCATTCACCGCCGATTCGTCTACGTCTGTACTCAGAGCTTCCTCGAGAAACTTTGCCGACGCCATTTTCTCACAAGCTCAAACCAAACTGCCACCGCGCATGCGTTGCCGCGCGGCATTCATTCCGCTGGAGCCACCCCCCTCCCCTCTACACCAATTTAATCACCCGACTCTTTTATACGTCCAACACTTTCCATCAACGACGAACATTTGTTCCCAACCTCGTTCCCGAACACTTTGCTGCTATCGCTTACTTTTAATATCAACAATCATCTCGCGCATCCTTCTTCTGTTTTGTCAGATGACGTTTTGAGGTTAACCGTTGGGTCGCGCGATTTTCTGGCGGGCAAATACTTTACCTTTCTCATTTGAATTAACCTGTTTGCCGACGATGATTCGGTGCAATCATCGTTTCGGTTCTTCGATCTTGTTGATTCTTTTTATTTTCTTCTTTCTTTTCACCGAACGATTCCAGTCCACATGATTCGAGCACCAGTTTTAATTTTTCAGCGTCCCTCTCAACTCAACGGACTTCGAATTGAACGTGGAGAAATTGGGATTGTTTGTTGTATTGCTTTGTGTGTGAGTGTATGACGAACACGCATTTTCTCTTTCTCTTTCTCTCTCTCTCTCGCTCGCTCTCTCGCTCTCTTTGACACTGACACATAAAAAATGGTGGCCACTTCAACAAGCTTCCAATAGGTCGCGCCACTGATTAATCAGTCGAACAAAATAATACCAAAAAACAATTCCTAAGAACTGTTTCAGAAATTTTAATTATCTTTTAATTATATGTTTCAATTTATCTTTTATCATGTGGACATGATTTTATACTTCTCTTTGATTTTTTTATTGATGGGTACAAAAACGCGCCATCTAGGCGAACAGGCGACGCTTGAACAAGATAAACAATAATTGTCTGCGAAAAAAGAATGTGAAACTTCCAATCCAATTTGTGTCAAATACTTCCATTTGTTAAATCTACCTGACGACCGGGGATGTAGTGTTTGTTTATTCGACTGGAAAAGTTTTGTTGGTGGAAAAGAGGTTGAAAGCAAAGCGCACAGTCCGATCGTTGAATGGCGCCGTAATTGCAAAAAGAGGATTGCTTATATCAGCAGTACACGGTGACTTCTTGGCAGTGCAAAACTCAGGTGATTGTGATTCAGTTGATTTAAAAACATTGAAACTAAAAACATTTAGCGTTTAAGTTGTAAGTTAGTTCGTTTAACTAGTGGTAATCGTTTGTAATTGGAAAGTGGCAGGTTTTAGACACAACAAAAAAGCATTATATAAAATGCCCCGACCAACGCAAGATAACGATATTACAAGTTCGTTGAATGACCTGGAAATTGTTCTCTCAGGTAATAAAATTCATGACGTTTCATTTACTTATTTTTTTGTTTGCATTTTCATATTTTTTGATGTTGTTTGTTATATTTTTCTCGTGTTGGTTTTTGTAGACTCGGAAAATGATTGTCCATCGGAAGAGACGAAAAATGAAACAACTAACAAATCATTCCCCTGGCTCCAAAGAGTAAACGAAATGCTGAACAAAGCGATCCAAATTTTTGGCAGTTTCAAAATTCTCAAAAAAGTTCTTCAACTGTACAACAGGTGAGGTCAAAAAATTGTCTTTTTGATGTTGTCGCAGGATATAGTTATTCATGAATGAATTTTTTTTCAGAAATGGATCAAAAGTTTTGACAGGATATTGCAAAATTAAGGATTTAGATTATCTGAAACAGCACCTGAGCAACACGCTGCTCTTTGTACACTTTTATTGGCGTGAAATACAAAAGGTAATATTTAACAAAGAAACCAAGAATTGCAACGAATATTGCGAAACTTAAAAATAATTAATATAAGATTATATGATTAATATACAATCTACTTGCAGAAATTAAAAAAAAAATTGAAATATATACTGTACATTGTTAAACTTATGTTGTTTATGTTAGTGTTGCACAAAATCGAATTCGTACATACTTGAATCCACCATTAAATATTAATAACTACGAAATACTTGTTAATAGTACATATTGATTTTTCTTTTTTTTTTATTAGAATGAGCTAGAGCGCGTTCAATATTTAATCAACATGGCAGATTTACTATCCATTTACATAGAGCTGCAAATAAGAACCTTATCAAATGATTGCGAATCATCTGAAACTTCCGCCCAGTTGTTGAATTATCTCAACATTTATTTAGGTGCTGTATAATTACAATAATGTCTAAACACAAAATTATAATGATAATAATAATAAATATGGTTTATTTTTAGATAAATCAAACGATCACATTGCAAGAACTTTATTGCAATGTACGTGCAAGTCACAAAAACATAATGAAATTTGTGTTCCTCTATTTCGGTAAACCTTATCCAATTGCTCAAATTGACAATTAAATAATAAAAATTTGCATTGAAAGTAGAATTCTAAAATTGTAAATTTTTCACAGCAAATGTTTTTATGCTGCGCAACTCAACGCCGATGAAATCTCAGACGAGTCTTACTTAAGATATCTTCTGGTACTGCTCCGTTGGCGGGATAGCATCAAGGAGCCAGTGAAACGAAAAGAAATTGAACAGCTCGGGGTTAAAAAGTTGGGACAAAGTGTTCCCTGGTCACAATCTTCTGTATTTTCACAACTGATTACGAAACCACCTACCAAGTGGCTGAAAAATGAAACCGTCTGGCTGATGCAGCCTTATTCGTTCGATACGCAAAAGATGTGCAACAATTTTGTCTATCACGAGGCCAAGATTCACGGTATTACTGTGAATCAGGGGATCCTCGGTCAGCTTTGAATCAGGCAGACTGATCGAACTCAGCCTAAGCAACGTAAAATTATTAACATCAATCTTAGCAGCGACGACAGTTCCGACGAAAGCCCACGAATAAACAACAACAAGAATACGGCACATAACGATCAGCTGGACGATCTACAGAGCGTTCACGCGACTCCAAAATTAAACGTCGTTGAAATTGCAGATGCTGAAAGCACCAATTTCGCCGACGATAAGAAATCGGCAACAATCATAAACAAGAGACCTTCAAAGTTGATCTGTGATAAAACTTATTGTAATGCCATGTACAGTTGTAATTATAAACCATACGATAATATTGATTGCCGTCAAACTTTAGTCGATCAGTGTGCGGACGAGTCGTCGCTGAATTTAGATAAAAATAGTCCAGGTGGGTTGAAAATATCACACCGTTCGTTTAGCATTTGCATTCGTAATCGGAATGTTGTCATTTTGATTTCAGTGTTGGAAAATTCATTTGAAATTTGTCAAGATGAATTTTGGAAGGTTCATTGGGGCACGAAACGATCGAGTTTCGGCCATCTCATAGCAGATTCCATGTCTGATGTGGATAATTATCAACTTTTTTCCGAACTAAAAGATTCACCCTTAGCATTTGAAGATGATAATTCACATGGTAAATTAATCAAGTTACTAATTAACTGAAGTGGAATTTCAGCTTAGTCCCTTAGTTATAATAAATGATGTGCTGGAAATTCGTTAATTTCAGAGCTTAACCAAATCTACAATAATTCATCAGAATTCCAAAGCGAGGAACTAACGACTGACAAAAAAGAAGAGTTACGTTGTACGAATGGTGAATTTTTATCTCAAGTGCAAACTAAAGATAGACTTCTATCTTATCAGGAATGCTCAGATGGTAAATTTTTCATTTTCA
This sequence comes from Trissolcus brochymenae, assembly GCA_030523145.1. Lineage (NCBI taxonomy): Eukaryota > Metazoa > Arthropoda > Insecta > Hymenoptera > Scelionidae > Trissolcus > Trissolcus brochymenae. The sequence continues at coordinate 261,117 of JAQQRF010000054.1, read as the reverse complement.
ATCAAACAAATTGGAATAAAAATTGATTTCAATTGAAGAAGATTCAACTAACTAATATTTTTCAGGGATAGAAGAACTGAGTGAGATTTCTTCATCATTTTTCATCTCTCACGAAGAGAAGTCATCGATTCCGTATCTAAGTGAGAATGAATTCGTCAATTTGTCACATCCGTTTTTGTCATGTCAATCGCCTATCAATTTGGCTAGTATGAATGTAGAAAGTGAACCTTCGAAAAATCAGCAATCAACCATTTGGGATTTAGAGTCATCATCGAAGATAAATAATTGCGCTGACATACGTTCTAGGCATCGAGTGAAGATCAGTTATACTTCAGATTTTAAAGTGGAATCGCCAAATAAAAGAAGTTGTACATCCGCAAGTAGATTAAATTTTCAACAGAATCAAGAGAAATCGTCACTGAAGAAACGCTCTACTTCCTTTAAAAAGAGAAAATCGAGAGGTATTACTGTGTATAATGTGTATAATAATAAGTCAAGTGACTTACAAACCGATACAATTTATATATTTTTGAACGAGTTTATAAAGTTGTTTTTAACATATTGTTATATATAGTACTTTATACTATACTCCAAGAGTCAGGTGATACCATTTTTATCTGTGATAATTCTGTGATAAAATCATAAACATATTTTTTATTATAAATTTTCATCAATTGAAGATTGTTTATGTTTATACATCAAGGTAAGGACAGAACTTCTGAGGTTCACATGTTTTGTATTAAAAACATTGTAAATTAACACTATGCCATTAATTTATAATTTATTTGTTTCAGCGTGACCACCATCGCCAGTTTTCAGCTGTCGTTGAAGAATCTTTGTGTACTGAATATAATAGTTAGGCATAAATAAATAAAGGATGACATTGATGTTAAAGGTAAAGGGAATGTTATCTTATTCTTTTCAATGTAGAAGATAATAATGTGAAAATAACTCAACAATCTACAGATCCTAGTATATTTAAATTTATAAATGAAATGTATATTCGGTAAATGCAATGAATAAAGGATGGGCGGCATTTTTTAAAAAACGATTTGAGGTCCTGTGTAAAAAATAAAGATTGAAAAACTAAAAAAATATCTCAGGTGATTCATTTAGCCTGTGATATGTTTCTACTCTTACAATCTTCATTTTTTACACAGGACCTCAACTCGTTTTTTAAAAATACCGACCTTTATTCATCCCCTTAATAAAATGATCCATTTATAATATGGATCAATTTATCTGACAAGACTGTAGGTATTATTTGAACAAATAGAATGAAAAAATAAAATCTAAGTATAAAAAGTTCAATAGGATACGTCTCAGCTCTTGAATCTTGAACTTCTGTTGTACTCACCAATTTAATTACTAAAATATTTGCAGTTAATTATCACTTCATTAACACTTATTAATCTGAGGTTCAATTTAGCAGGCATTTTTGCAAGTCCTTAAAGGTAAAACTCGCATTAATATCATAATTGCTGAAACGATAATTTTGATACAAAATTTGGTATAAATTATAAAAAACAATTTTTTATACGTCATACGATATATTTATAAAACATATCGTAACGTGAAGAGTTGTTACAATTTATATACGAAGCATTTCATAATAATTCTGATCAATTTTTGACCGAAACAAACTTGTCTTTTGAAGCAATAATGAAAAATCTCATACATTTAAGTACTTTGATTTGATTCCTAAGACTGATTAATAACGTTAAAAATAAGACTATAAAATTAAGATCCAGCAAATACTATTCAGATAAACGAATAATAGTAATGCGCATATTAGTACAAATATTTATAGGGCACTAACTCGATATTACCTGATATGATGAGAGATCATTTTTTTCGTAGCCAAATCAAAGTTTTAATTCAAACTAGCGTTGAAAAATGATTTGTTGGAACCGTATACCATCTTTACGAAAAAAAAATTCATTATGGTAATAGAAAAATTTACTATAACAACAGAGAAGTACATATGATAATAAACCCTTTAATATTTTGCAATAGCGATAGTAAAATCTATTTTGATGAAAATAGTTTCTATTTTGTCGGGGTTTAAATATATTCAGTAAAAAGTAAACATTCTGATAGTCAGTAATTTGAAAGTTAGTATGTTATAAGGACAGGGTAACATGCATATACGTAAAGGAACACACCTCGTATATATTTATTTTCAACGATATATTGAAGTAGAGATATAAAAGTCAAAGATCATATGAATAACATGAAGTAAGGCAAAGAAATGAAGAACATTATTAAAATCGATAATTTTTCTGGTTTTGATTATCTGAGCAAAAAACGTAATAATAATAAAAAGTGTACCTCTCTAAATTTAAATTTTCTTTACTTGCTGATTATAAGATCAACATTAGATTGTATGAACTATTCATCTTTAATACTTCGCTTCGTTGTATAGATTTTAGAATTTTGCAAGCGACAAACAATTAAATATCGTCTGTTTAATGACGAAAACAAAAATATAAGACTTGTCATCTGATAAATAAATGAATAATATAATTAAATGGCAAAGAAAAGACTCGAGAAATAATGCCTGAATTTCAAAACGAGCTCAGATTTCATTTTTGCTTTTGTGAAAAAAATGGATAGCAATAATAAGACAGCAGTATATATAATAATATATGTAAAATAGGTGTGTATTGCCAATTTTTATTTATCATATACATTACTGTGAATATAAATACAAAAGTAACATTTTTGTTTGCAAAATATAGTATTGGTTTAATTTATTTCAAAGCCCTGACACTTGCTTGGATAATTGAAAATAAAATATCAGCAACAATTTCCTCGCGAATAGATTCAATGAAATAAGTCAATTATCAAAATACGCTCTTATAGTTTTAACATATTTTATTGTGCATGTTTTGACATCTGCATATGATTCGGAGCAACTCCAATTAAACTTGGTGAAACTCAGGAGCGCCACCAGAGGCGCTGTATTCCGACGACATGTCCAAATTGGAGAACTTTGTTTAAACCTTTCAGCAATAAAGAAACACTGATAAATTTGTTTAAGTACATAATAATTTTCATTGTGAAATGAAGAAAAATTAGATTCCTTTTGTTGACTTTTTGATAAAGTTATGAATCAGTAAATAATTTTTAATTGTGGACAGGTGACACTCATTCAACTTTGTAATAAAATAATTAATTAAAATTTACGAGCCATAGATTGTTTGTGTGTAAATCAAAGTAAATATAAATTCAATATAAATAAAAATTCAGTCACACTCATCATTGGGATTTTGGTTTAAACATTTATGTCAAGCAGGAATCAAACGTTACACAATATTATGATAATTCTAAATTATAATTTTCATATTCAATGAAGATAAAAAAATATTTATATATACAGATACAAATGATACATTTATACTATAGTAATATGCATACAAATTAATTGAAACAAATTCGTATTATACATTCAAAAAATAATCATGATATGATAAGGCACTCTCAATCGCCAAGTTACTTTGGCATAATTTAAAATAAAATCTGCATATTTTTCTGAGGTAGACGAAGAACGCTTACATGTAATTTATATTAAATCAGCGAAAAAAATTTTTTTTGATCAATTTTACTAGTACTTTTATCAGTACAGTTATTAAAGCAAAATTCTGATAACAAGTAGCAAAAGTCCCTACAAAATTAAGCTCAATCGAAAATTTAAAATCATATAAAACAAATATATTAAATGCAATGTCCTAATGTTATGTTGTCGTTTTGTTTTACATGATTTTAATTACACCTCCATTGAAATTCAATTCAACACAACCTGCCACGTTTAAATAATTCAATATTTATACATAAGTATGATCTTTTCTTGCCAATAACAATGAAAATACAAAAAAAAAAAAAAAATTCGAACAAGTAGATGACGTTACTTGTCAAAGATAATAATTCATTTGTATACAAATTATTTACAAATAATCTTCCTAACTACTGTCGATTTCGTCTCAGCTGGCGTTCGAAACGTCAATGTCAATGGCTTCTTCTTTGGACAAAAGTGCTCGTTTCTCTTCTTTCAAATTTTGCTTCTTGCCTCCTCCTTTTTTCTTGCCTCTATTAATCACTCCATTCTCATCGTCCATCATTCGTATGATCAGCGTTTGATCAGAGCTTTCCATCGGGGCAATAGATATATCTCGAACGGCTCTGAATTTACCGCAGTTGTTCAAGTGTTCGTTCTCCAGTCGAAAGAAATTCCAAATGAAACGCCTTTAAAAACACCATTATATTATTAATGTTGATATTTAATCTTAAAAAATATTTTCGTCGCTTGTTTATGTTAAATAATATTAAAATTCCTAAAGTTTATAATCTTAGTTAAACATAGTCATAGTCAATTAAATTATTGTTTAACATCAATATAACATTTCTCATACTAATTCCTTTCGAAAACATTAAGTTTAAAATAGAAAATTTATTAACAGATTCTTCTCAAATGATGCTTCTTCTTACTCTGAACGATAAATTTAATTTTTAAAATTATTTAAATTTTGAATTACCTGAAGACTTCAAGCGGAGCTGTAATTGATGTCATCAAATCCAGAGACACATAATCGTACTCAACTAAAGCGTAAGTGGCGACCCAAGAGAATCTGAGTAACAAGTCTTCAATGATAGCAAAGTAATAGAATCCCTAAAATAATAAACAAATAATTATAATAAGCATTTCATCAAGATAGGAATATTGAAAAACAAATCATTCAATCTCTTACAGAGGATGAATAAACAACTTCCTCACGGAGGAAACGATTTTCCTCAGAATTGCTATCAAGAAGACCCCAATCCATCTTGATATCCCATGTGTAGGAGTAAACGGAACTTATAAAACAACTTGTCAGCCAAATCCACAGCCAGGGACTTTCCCATTTGCTTCCTGGCTCTAAGAAAAAAATCGAAACAAAGTTTCAATCTACTTTGATTGCAATGTAGCTTTGAATGTGATCACAAATTCTCATTGTGTACCTTCGTACTGAGTTCGTAAAGTGTAAGTTAAAACGACAAGAAAAGTCGTTGAGTATTTGCCAGCATTGACTAAATGTGGGAAAGCTTCTTTGGAATCACGGTACCGTCTCACACACTGTGCGAAACGAAACCACGCGGGCAAACAGCTAACAATCGGTCGTATAATGAGCGACCCGTTCATGCACTGCGAAGTGTCTCCTGCTTCCAGCCAATTGCCATTGGTGAAGTAGAAGCAAGTCAGAAAATGTATATCCAAGAACGCAATAACCAAACTGTTCATCTGATCGGCCAGCCAGAAATCCGCAAAATTTACATATGCAAATGGTGCAATGATCACTCTTCCCTGAAAAATGACAACAATATAATGCATTGCCAAAACTTGTTGACTACTTTTACATAATCATTCACTCAAAAGTTAGTTAAGATTCAGAATCTTTACAAAATGCACAATATTTTATTTATTAATTCGAAAGTAAGGAAAATAACTTACGATTATTCTTATTAACCAGAACCTTGCTTCGTGCCGAAAGATTTTGAGTGGGTTGAAAATGAAAGCGAGCATGAGCGCAACAAGACCTAGAGGATTAGCGTAAGGAGGGATGCTGAGACTGGCGCTGTACAAAAAACTCAGCAGACTCAGTGTCCAGATTACGCCGAGAACTGCTGCGAGCTCCATCAGGTGTTGCTCCGACAGATGATTTCTAGGATCCAACTCAAATATCAGCACATGATTCACCCCCGAGGATCTCCATCCGTAAACGTTCACGCCTATCAGAAATACTATCTCTATCAGAAGCAATGGCCCTCTGTATAGGCGAAACGCAACTTTCAGATCTTCTCCTCCGTTGTGAAATATTGCTAAAACAAAAAAAATAAAGAATCAAACTTTTTTATTGTTCATAAATATTCATTGTTATATTTTCTTTTTATAAGTTAGATTGAATTCAACATTTACCAGACAAAATTACAGCAATAAACAGCACTATAAAGCTTCCAGAAAAGAGGCCGACTTTGAATGTCGTCCAGGGACTTTGGTGTTCTCCAAGAGGTGGCACCCTGAGCCTTTTCATAGCCCGTTGCCTGTCTCCTCCCTCCAAGCCAATCGTCACTGTAGCTTCTGTCTCTTGGATCAACCTGTCAATGTCTTTTGAAGTGTAAAAATGCGATGCCTCGACGCATTCGACTCTCCATTTGGAGCCGCTATCCACCGACAACAACTTGTCGTGTTTTTTGAGGATCTTTCGGAAACCTGTATAGTTTAAATTTTGGTAATTCTGTAACAGGATTAGAGAGAGGTAGAACTCGGAAAACGCAAGTTTAAGTTCACGCAGCTTGCGCGTTGTTATTGGGTGTTTATTGCTTTGAACTCTGCTGCTTTTGCTTTTTCCGCCTTCTTGTTGATCCAATGCGGATTTCAATTCGCTTTGCAGAGCGGCGTATTTTCGCGTTGCTTCAGCCATTTTTTCTGCAACCATAATATCTTCGTTTAAATCTTATTTAATTTGGATTACTTTTCTTTTTTTTTTAACTTTTTTTTACTTCTTTATTTTCATACCTGAATAAAATGTATTGATTTTTTTCAACTCTCTATCACAAAATGTAAAAAACACCTCATCAAAAGACGCAAAGTGTCGCGTTATTACTTCTGGTTCAACGCTCTCGGACTGCGGTGTATAGCATTGCTTTCATTTCCTGTAAAGTAGTAAAAAAAATGGTCATCGGTAGTCATTCATCATTTTGTTGTTTTTTTTTTTTTTTTTTTCATACATTTACTTCTTTCATCACAGTTTCCAAATAGCAATTACGAATTTAGTTCAAAGAAAAGTCATAATTTATGTTAATTGAACAGACATCATTATGATTAATCGATATGTGACTAATTAAATTGTATCATTAAAGTTGATTTTAAAAGTCCCATTAAACAAAACTTATCATCGAAATTTTGATGGTATTGCGTTAGGTGTGCCAAATTGACATATATCACCAGAATCATCATTATATAATGAAATATTTATCTTTACCTCATAACTGATGTATTGTTTACGCCACTCGGGCGTGATGTGAGCAGACAAGTGTTCAGCGAACTTCATCTTGGCGCAATATCAAATCGCTTCTTGTGCAAAATTAAAAAAAAATGTCATTCTGAAACAAACATTTAAATCATGTAGCTCATTTTGTGACAAAATAATTCTGATAAAAAAATGTTTCAAACTGCAAAACAAACTAACCTATGACAGTTTCAACTCATTGTTCAGCGATGATTGAACTGGGATTCGTTTTATCAGCAATGTTGCAGCTGATGGACAAGCTTGTCTGATCAGATAAAGTTGAAGAAAAACGATAGGTTGCTTCTAGGCGCCGATCAACAATTGGCAACCAACCTGGGCATTGTTGACAAGTCCAATTTCGGCGCTGTGCTTCAATCATTTGTGCACAGGAATGTGTGCAATTTTTCGTTTGACTTTTTTCTTTGCGTTTTATCGTCAACGGTATCTCATGACTTATATTCTAACATGTATAGAAAACGTGCAGGCAAGAACGCGCGCACTTGTAAGCAAATCCTTTGATTAATCTGTTCCTGTCAAAATTGTGATAGAGATTTGGACAAGTCCTTGTTGGATCATTGCACTTTTGACGTTTGAACTCGTTATTGTTTTTGAAACCAGCACAATCTCTCAAACTCGCATTGGCCAATTTGTCAAATCTTCACTGTAGTCATCTCACAATCTCTTGAGAATTTTATCACGAGAAAAAAAAAATGTCACGTGAGATGCGCAACAGAGAAAGGGAATTAATCTAGTTGATAAGATTAGATTATCACGTTTTATCATTATTGTTTTGCTCCGGCAACGTCCAATCGGATTTCAACTTCACAATTTTGATCGGCGAGATTCAACCGCTCGCTCTCTTTGTTGTTTCGGGTCGATCCGACAGAGACAACAAACAAACTCGACGACTTTGAAACTCCCTAGAAAATATATTTTTTGTCTCAAGTTATGTTAATTTGTTGTCTATTTATTTTGTCACGAATCACTTTTTGCTTAATCAAGACTTTTCATATGTCAAAATAAAAAATTACTACTCACCAATCAAATGATTAAAGCCATGGAGGATTATTGATTATTTTTCATACTCACTGTGTACGAAGCTGCACTCTACTGGATGAACTTTGAACTTCGGCTTTCAACCCGCCAAAATGAGTAAACATTAGAAGTGTCAAGTGGTGTTGTGATATTTGACACTTTTGGAGTAATATGCATTGTGGTGCATAATCTTGTTTTCAATTATAACAACAATGTCAACAAGTTTAAAAGGCAAGTTTTATTCATACTAAGTCTATTCGAAGAAATTGCTTGAATATTTTTTTTTCATTTTAAATTATTAGTTTAATTATTCAATTTTTTTCCACAAGCTTGTTGATGAGTGCTTAGACTTTTACTACTCGCAGATGAACTGGATCGTGCAGGTGAATTATTAGTTATTGATTTTATACATCAAATTTAAAATAAAAATATTTTTAAACAATTATTTTTTGCAATCAAGTTATAAGTATTACATAAAACCTTTGTTATTGTAAGAGTTACCACCTGCAAATCATTGCAACCTTGTAGCTTTTTTGATACTCATCGATAATATCCAAACAGTTACTTATTCTCTACAAAATATAAAATACTTGATATAAAAAACTAAAAACATGGTGTACGAAAATAAACAAAAAAAAATCAACTTATGAAGTGAATTATATTTTGTGAGGTAAAAAAAAATCTGTTTCAGAAGAGGTGCGTGACTGAACGAGTGAGGGAGAGAAGAAAAAAGGCAAGTTGGTTTGGCGATCGATGGTACACAATCTCTAGGCCCGCATCTCTTTATCTATTGTAAAACAAAAACTTGACACAGGCTCATCCATAGTTCGGAGGGATGACGATCGAACGAGCTTGTTATTAGCTTTGCGGTTGACAAAAGGACGACACAATGGCGAGGTGTATCTTTCTGAGAGAGTCGACGGGTCAGAAATGTCGGGCGATCAGGCCTGACAATTAGTAGACGGGCTGAGAGAGAGGACAAGTGTCATTGTGCACACGCGATCTCGAGTCTTTAGATTCTCTAAATGCCGCTGATAGAGTGATGGTTGAAATAAGGTGGCGCACTTGAGCTTGCGCAAAAGAAGGCTGATGAGGCCAGAGCGATCGCGCGAGGGCGGGCTCTCAAGGGTCAAAGGAGACTTTTATGTCGGCAACCTCTCGACGCTGAGAGCCCGACTCCGTGACTATCAGCGAATCTTCGCCGGTTATTATTTTTAAACACGTCCTGCCAGATACACATCTCGCTTTCTCGCCTGCTAACTAAATAACCGCACTAATTAGGTGTCACTCATCTCACCTCTCACCATTGTCGCGCAATTTTTGTTTTCTTTTTATATATATTTATAATTCATGACTCGTTTCACTCCGGTGTATATACATGTTATAATGCAAATTGGCCATCGGTTGGAGATCAATTGATGTTATGTGGCGATTCATTAGCGTCATTGGCTGTCATCGCGTGTACGCGACAGTCACTTCGGCAAGAGACACGTGTGTAATTGAAAGCTTCATCAGGATCCTAAACAATGGGACAAGCTGATTGCCGCGCATAAAAGGGGAACGTGCTTTTGTCATTGCTAATATATTTGTTTCCAATGGATTTATTGTTATGTACACGAATTGGCATCCGCTTTTACAGCTCCATCGCCTCTCTCGGTATAATTGATACACAATCGTCCATCTCGCGACGTGTAACAACTCTTTCAGCTTCGAACAAACCAAATTTGCCCATGTAATTGTCCGGTGAAATCATCAGAAACGATATGGAAAAATAAAACTCGTAGATCAAATAATTGAGGTTGATACAATTCGTCGTCCATTATGGTGTTCTTGAGTTTTTGGTTTGTACGATTCCCAAAAGGCTTTTGGCATCGGTGAATCATCCGCGCCTTTTTCTTTCACCTTTTCGAATCTGATCTTTGAGTCTCACGGTTGAGCAAATCAAATCACGACACCCCTACAATGTTATTTGTTAGTGTTCGCGCTCAACTAACCGTAGCTTGAAACGAGACCAGATTGGCCGATGATCAAGTTAAACGACACGTGGCTTGTAAGCCTGCGAAAAATTCAAGTCTCCGGCGGCAAATTGATTTATACCAACTGATTGAACATCGAGTTTTCATCCAGCGTTAATTATTTGCACTCTTTTCAATCAATCGCAATCAATTTTTTTCGAACAATTTTTTTTTCTGTTCATTCTTTTCATTATTTTCCGCGTTTACATTATTTTGCGCTGCAATTTTGCTTTCGAGCGTTGTTTTGGCATTTAGACAGAGTGCGCCGAGGTCCGTGTGCTCACTGACGAGTGACGTCTTGACAGCTTGTTAGGCTAACGGCTCTATAAATGCGACGCTCTCATCCCTTTGACACGAGCTTTTCTTCAGCATTATTTCTACTCACACATAACAAATATCGCGTCATCTCACATATTATTTCACCAGAGCATTATTTATACGAATTTTTAATTTTATCAATTTGCCCACCGTTTATTTGCAACTTTGAATCAACTTCTTTAAACAGCTTAAAATTAAAAAATTGATTTCTTTAATTTTCTAAAGAAAAAATTAATTCCAATGATGCTAAAAATATGTTCATTAACCCATTTTAGATAGCAATTAAATAACAAAAAGAATTTAAATTTGTTAGTTAAAATAATATCAGTGGTGGAAAGTATCCAGGATTCTCCAACGAGGGAAATGTAAAAATGTTCAAAAATGAGTCGCACACCTGTGCGTGCCCAGAAGGTAAGCGTGACTTTATTAGACGAATAACTCAGCTGAACAGCCGCTAACTCGTACGGGTGTGCGCGCCGCGACATCCTCTTGGGCTTTTTGCAAAATAATGAAAGTAATGGCAGAACACGCCCACTACATTTAACGCGACTGTCGCTGTGCGCCCCACGGGCTATTGTACCTGCCACTTCATTGTCATTGATTTAATTATTTTCGTCGCATTTCAGCCGCCGATGAAGAACTGCGCCGGCATTAAACCCTCTACGTGCTCTGTTTTCCTTAGCGCCACGTGGCTCCCTTTGTTTGTATAATAATAGACGTCTTAACAAAATCTAATAAACATCATAAACGGACCGGGACGTCAATAAATTCGACGCGTTCCAAAGAGAAACTTCAAAAGAGAAACCTCCTCTTTCATTTTTTTTACCTAATGCATGCATTAATTATTATCGGGTTATAACGTACAGAGTCGACCCTCGGTGTGGCTTATCGCTCAATCGGCAGACAATATGCTTCATAAAGGATATCGATTATTTACAACGTCCTTATTGGCATTTAACAGTGTCAACAGTAATTGTATATTGCACCACTTAACCGGGTCTTTTATTGTTCAATTTGCGTCCCCCCAAACTATGGGATCCACGACCTTTCCAAATCATAATGCTCCTAGTCCTCAATCTGAACTTTTCAAATTTAAACACACTGTTATAGTTCGTGCGATTTTATCGTCCTGGCTTTTTGATCTTCTGTCAATTTCATTTCTTCCCTCTTGTGCTCACTGTTACACTCCAAAACAAAGTTACACTGTCAAAGCTGTCCAAAATAAGAATGCAACAGAGAAAGTGAAACCAACAAAAAGCGCTGACAAATTCTGGCATATTATTTTTGGACCTGCGTTGACAAAGTTTTAGAAATTTGTTTGACGAAAAAAAAATGACAAATTTTGTTTCTTCTTTCAGGCGGGGCATAAAACACGCGGAGTTTCGAGTTGGGGCGAATCCTAATACCCAGATAATGGGAAGTAATTGCAGGGGATCAGACCGACCGAAGCTACTCAGTCGGTTCAGAAGCGTGTGCGGAAGGGTGAGACGACAGGTCCTGTAGCGACGGATAGGGCGGATCGGAGGGCTCCCAGAAATCATATTATCCAAACGAAATCAAGGCCCATACGTAATATCACGTGCGAGGGCATTCTTGCGCTACACTATCTATCAACTTGCCAAACATTATTAACAAACGACAAGATAGATTTGAAATATGAAACAAAAAACAATTTGCAACGAACAAAATTTGCGTGCTACTTAAAAATAAATGTGTAACAAACAGTCAGACTTTGTAGGAATTTGTATATAAAAAAAAACAAGATATTTCATTACCGTAACAAAATAATAGTCAGAATTAAAAAAAAATATTATGTTGAAATTATTCAACTCTGAAAGCAGACACAATGAAAAGTCTTTATTTTCTCAGATGTAAGTTTGGCTTAAATCGGCTTATATTCTTATGTAAAAACATGGGAAACTAAAATAATTATATTATTTATAACAATAAGGAAGAAAAGAAAACAAAAGCAGTGTCTGTCTGGCTTTGATTGTTCCCGAAAAGTTATACCGCAAAAAGAATTACGAGGACAAAACAGACACGATGTAACTTGAGTTCGTCCATAGGGAGTTCTTGCAGAGGAGGGTTTGAGAAAAAATTCGTTAATTTGTATTTAATTACTCCATTTTTTTCAATCATTAAATCAACTAAATAATCAATACAAATAAATCAGTAGGATTAAGTTTATTTAATGTTACACCACTCGTTGGTGTGATTATCATCCATAAAAGTATTCATAAAAGTATACAGACAAATGAAACAAAAAGTTTTTATTCTCAAAAAAAAAAAAAAAAAAGATAAAATAAAAAGTTGTAAATGTTTTGGTAAAAAATTTTTTTTAAAAATTGAATTAGAATTGATGAACGTTTTATGTGAGATAAAAATGGCGTTTGACGGAAAACAGATAATCCTTATTCACGTTGAAAAGTGTATTAGAAAATAAAACTGTAGATTGAATTAAATATTTAGTCGCAGGCTGAGAATGGGCTCGTTAAGTCATAAAAATGCAGGCGCGTGAGGCTATATCGGAGAGCGAGGCTGAATGTCACGCTGGCAATTAGCGATGCTACACCCGCCGCGACATCGCATAAAATGTCAATCGAGAGGCATTTAGACCACTAATGCTACTGGCACTAGCCGGATCATCGTACATCTATATTCAGCAGCTGAGAGAGTGCTTCAATTGCGCGTTTTTTGTCATCAGCACTTAAAATTCAAACTCCACTCAAATGCGAAAGCTCTAACTTGCTCGGGCATTTTTGTCACGCGAGCTGCTCTCCCCGCGACACCTTTCAAATTCAATTCCAACCGGGCGCAACGCGTAAATTATGGAACGCACTCTGCGGCTAAAAGGTACCAAATGTCAATTTTGTACGCACAACAAAATGTATTATTAATTGCCAACATTTGCTCTTCTGCAAATACTTTTTTTTCCGTACGCGATATCATTTACTCTTTTTTAAACTTTCAAATAACTCATGACAATTTCATCAATTCGCTTCACCAAATTGCTGTATACCTATCTCATTAACAATTCTTTTTTCTTGTTTTAAACAGTTGGAAAAAGGGCAATCACTATAATCTTACAAGGATATTTTTATTATTCATTGTTCGCTTAATTATTTACATTAACATTATCGTCGATTGTTAATTCGGACTAACATCTCTGAACGCGAATTCCTAACGAATTGGTCGCTCTGCACACCTTTGGTTGTGAAAAGCAAAAACAAAAAAGTGACATGATAAAAAGTATGTGTGTTGCATGCGACGCGCGTTTTACGTCACGTTTCTATATTAACACTGGTCGCGAAATAACTATGGGAGTATTTTTTTAGTGCGTGAATTCAATAAGAAATGAGAGAGAGTTCCATTCTGACGCACAAGTCTCGCGTATGTTTCGGCAATTGGCACTAAAAGTTCATCATACATCCTTATAGGTATCCCTTCAGCGATAGTGACGAGAAGAGACGCCCTGCATCTCGTTGACGTAGCGGATCCTCTGGCTCAGCGATGACTCGGAGGAATTTGCCCGAAGGATGACAATTGACTCGGTCGTGTGCGTCGTGTCGTCGCCTAAGATGTCGATCTCGTCCTCGTCCGACTCCGCCATAGCTTCGCTGCTCGCACGAGATTCCCGAGCTCCGTTGTTCGATGAAAAATCAAGCGGTCTTTCTGTAAACAAAATTTTGAATCGCTCATTAGAACTGATCTTCAGTTATGAATCATTTTCTGTTTGATTAATTTGCTAATATTTAATTTTTAATGACATATAATAATGATATTTAATTAATATTTTTAATTAAATTGAAGATTTAATTTTAGACCTTTTAGATTTATTTTTCAAAGGTGAAATTTTTTACGAAACTAATTGGAATTTTTCTTCCATAAAAGAGTTCTTAGATCCAGTAAATTATCAAATAAAGGTAAACAAATTAGTTTGAAGAAAAAGTATTATAATACAGTTCAAAAAGATACAAATTTACTTTATCTAAAGTGATTAGTTATAGAATTTAATAACAGTTTAGTTTTGCCTATGAAAGAGAAAGTAAAATTTGCATGTTTAATAAATAAAAATTATTGGTTTATTTCATTGATTCAAATTAAATTTGCATTTTAAAATGTTGCATTTCAAAAATACAAGACTAAAAATTTCATCTCTTGTAATCGTTTCTCATTAGAACAAACCATTTAAGGTACTTTGATTTAAAAGGTTAAATCTTATATACTTGATTATATTATAATTATTATTGATGCAGAAAATGTAATCAAATTTATAATAAACCTTCAATAAATGTTACTGATGTTGAGTACAAGATTTGTAGAAAAAATGCTCATAAAAGTTGTTTAGGAACATTTTTAATCATGAATTATGTTATAAACCAAGGAATTGTTAGTGGTAATTATTTATTTATTAGAAATGAAAGAAAGGAATTGTTAGTGGTAATTATTTATTTATTAGAAACGAAATTGACACAACACACCGGATGTTGTGTGCAAGGGTGAAGAGGAGGAATGCAAGTCCAGCGAAGCACTTAGAACGATAATTGACTAATTTTGTCGAAGACCAAATCGAGCTCTCGTTCTCCTTATGAGTTCAAGATCTTCTCCTTAGAAGTCTGAAGTCAAGGCAGTCGACGGCGTCTTACGCGACGAGCGACCCTCGCTCGTCGCCGAGACAAGATGTCAGGCTAACTTTGTTAGCGAGACACCGCGCCTCCCCCATCTGCCAAGAAGCCATCTTGGCGAAGACAAGTGGCTCGTGTTAGATGAATACGCGCTGCGGTATCTTTCAAGCGCGTCAACTATTACAAAGCGGCGCGTTGCTGTTAACTTGGGATTAAACGGTGTAATTTTATTTCATTTACATCGCTCTTGCAAACCTTCTGTCCATATTATCTCGTTCCTGATGATTTTTTTGCTTATTGTAATTCAAGACATCGCATATACTTTGTACGACCTCAACCAAGATAGTTGTCATTATAACACAGTACATGAAATACAATGTATATACCTATTTTGTACTCATTATTAAATTTGAACGTCCAATTTTTGTAAAATTTTCAATTTCTGTAAATACTTTTTCTACTTCAAGTTTTGACACAATCTCCTTAACTGGATTTGTTTGCAAAGCAAATTATGAGTAATGCAATTTCTTTATTATTCTTTTTTTTCCATAAGGAAAAAGACTTTCCGATGTATATTAATGTGTAGAGATTAGTGGCAAACAAAAAACTGTCCCATGGGGATATACCTATATACATCTTTTAATAACGGATAAGCTAGCAAAAAGTAGTTAACGACGTCGTCGGATAAAATAGCGGTTGCGTTTGGTCAGGGAAATTGCTCTATGGCGGAAGTGATTTAATTTAAATATAAAAGGGGGAGGGGGGAAGCAATGTTGTGCCATCAATAGGACGAATTTGTTAGAATTAGTTGAAAATTATAGTCAAGGGAAATAGTTGTTCATAGCAGCATCGGGTAAGAAATTGGTGCTTTGACGAAAGGAATTCTAAGGACAAAAGATCTAAATTGAAGTGAAGTCATGGTAGAGACAAAATCATGCGAATAATTTGATTATTAAATTATAACATTATTGTTCTTCTGGCGGACAGTAAATGTCAACCGCTAAGCTCCATTAAGCTCCAATGCACGTTTGGGACCAAAGTTATGATTTTATATATGTGTATAGACTATATATAGATTAGCGATAACTGATGTGTGGTGCAATATATTATCATCGAAATTTTAGTAATTTTCAGTAGCCCGTAACTGATAGAAATATATCGGGTTTAAAAACTAGCCCCAACTTATGATTCAATTTTTTCCCTTAATAGATTTTGCAATTTTGATTATAAATAACAATAATATCATTACTGTAAATTAAAAACTGAAAAAAATTACATTATGATTCTAAAAAATAGCTACCATCAAAAAATAAAAATAACATTCAGATTTTGCCTTACCCGATGATGGAATGGATGGAGAGTTTGGTGACTTGGTGCCCGACGTGATCATCAACTGACTCGCGCCATTTCCTGTGCTTTGTTTTTTCAATTGTTTTTTGTGCTTCATCCTCCTGTTTTGAAACCAGGTTTTGACTTGTGTCTCAGACAAGTGAAGAGACGCCGCAAGTTCAACCCTTTCAGGTGTGCTGAGGTACCTTTGCGCGACGAACCTCGCTTCCAAACCCGCCAGTTGCTGATCACTAAACACCTTTCAACATTTCAATTAATTCAGTTAAGTGAATAAAAATTGAACTGAAACAAAAAGTGAATCTTATAAAAATGCTGGATATAAACAACTTTTCGTTACTTTGATGTATAATCTGATTCTCAGTTAAGAAACAGAAATTGTTGTAAAATAAAAAATTTAATACAAAAAATGCAAAAACATGTTTGTTTAATTATATTTTGTATTTATCAAGCAATTAATTGATTCGAATTAAAGAAGCTGATTTTGTATGATAATTGAGATAATATTGATTAGCAGCTAAGAATTACGTGCACCACTTACGGTCTCACTTTAACTATTTATTTTTGCTTACAGTTCGAGCTTTGCGTCTGCGACAATGTTTGAGAGCAGCGAGTTCGGTGACACTGGGCACCACACTGACGCCCATGTTGGTGGTACCAAAAAAAGGAAAAAGGAGGGTAGGCGGGCTTCGGTAGTAGCCCGGAAGAAGACCCGCGAATTGCTGGTACTCCTGATGCTGCTGCGAGGGAACCATCTGGTGGTGTTGATGAGCAAGCTGTAGTTGTTGCGAATTCGGAGCCATCGTGCCCCGACTCAAGATATCCTCAATCAAGAAGGACGTTCTGGTCGCGTTGCCCGGCTGCTGAGCCTGTTGCTGCTGACAGGTGGACTGCATTCTTCTATTACGTGTAATGTTATCAATTTACGTTTCTCTGATACTCATCTTATCAGACCGAATTCCCTAGCACATTGCTCTTTTTAGATATTCTATATATTATATAATTACTGGACGCTTATCGTGCTTAATTCTGCTTTTAGACTTTAGTCCAACTCTGTCCGTGGTGTCGCCTCCATGTCCACTTCATCGACCCGGGCTTACAATTTTGATCCTACCAAACAGAAAGTCGTGTTTTGTCTACATAATAAGTATTCAACATCTTTGATCGCCTATTGCTAATCCCAAAAAGTTGACAACTAAATGAGTCGTATGAACAATTGTTGGGGGTGCTAAAACTTTTTGAGACATTCTATCAAAATTTCAGTGATACTGCTGTAATTTTCAAATACCACAAACTCCGTTGTAACTGACATTACTGATGGCACTATCATAACGCAATTACAATAGCTCGTGTGAAAAAATTTTCACCCTTCTCCCTCATCTGCCAAATGTTCGATAAAATTGTCACGCAAAATTTTCAGAACGCATAACGCAGCGAAAGCAAATAAGCCGTGTAGATAAAGCCAATCACTCAATATTATAACGTTATATTACTGTCATTATTGTTAAGTAATTAAAATTGATTCGCATTTTTGAAATAGTGAGAGAGGTAGTCACGTCAATTCAAACGTGTTCGGAGATTACAACGTTACATCATGTTTTCATCTTAATTTAATCCACTCTCGTTTGTTAAACTGAAAATGGAAAACTGAGGACACGTTAAACCAGCTTGGTAGTGACGTTGTACATGAAAATGTGTCAATCAGTTTTATGCAAAATTTATTTTATAAATGTACCCAATGAATGATAAAATGTAAAAATTTCATAATTGTAAACAATATTGAAAAAGAAAGTTGAACAAAATTTCTAATTTGATGATTTTATGAAAGAGATGATAAGAAGGGTCAGCAAATTTGTATCTTGATAGTATATATAAAGTCATGTGAATAATCTGATCACTTATAACGTTATTGCTCTCCGATTAAATAGTGACTGTCAACCGCTAAGCTCCGTTAAGCTTAATCGTCTATGAAGAACTAAAGTTATGACAATAGTATGTCTGTAAGACTATATTATAGGTTTTGCGATATTTCATTAACAAAACTGAAACGGGTAGAATTGTATGACCGATAATATGAGATGCAGAGCTTTTTCTTACCTAACGATTAAGTTCGACCGGATTCCTCTGACTCGTCTTCGGTCTCTCCTTAGCCACCTGATTTGAAACCAGGTTTTTACTTGTGCTTCTGAAAGCTGCAGGTATATCGCAAGTTCAGCTATTTCAGGCGGGCTGAGGTACCTCTGCACGACGAATCTCGCCTGCAGACCCGCCAGTTGTTGTTCACTAAACACCTTTTAACATCACAAGTTGAAATAAAATACCAACGAAATAATACCAAGTTTGGTTTTCGGTAACAATTAATAATGAACGGATAAGATGAAATAAACAAATTGATTGCTTCCAAATTGAAAATTTGAATTATGAAAACATTTCGAAGAATGAAGACTAACAAAATTAACAAAAGAAATTTAAAAGTTCATTGAAAATGAATGTAAAGATTAAAAAAAAAGTGTATGACAAAATAAAGCGAAAATGTTTTCTAATAAGAAAGGTGTAGGTACCATTGATAAAATCAGTGTCCCAACATTATCACCAGCTGTGAAAATTGGCCATGAAAAATCGCAAAAGTTTCGAAACCGCCGGGACAAATCTCATGAACTACCACTTGTAACAAACAATCACTGGTAACCACTTTCCATCACTCAAAAACCGTGTCCAGACAGCAGTCCTTGCAATCTTTCAATCAAAACTACCCCGATAAACTTTGTCGGTGATTTTTCCCACTTGTTTGTTTTGTCTTCCTTTGCAAAAATCAAATCTCTGTTCAAACTTTCGTTTCAAATTCAGTCACAAAACTCGACAACAGAAGGACAAAAGAAATAAAAAATGAAACTAAAAGAAAAACTGGTCAGCTCGGTTGGGTCAAAAAGTTGGCCCGCGAAGATGGTTCATTGAGGAACGAAAAAAACAAACGAGAATTTGGGCGCCGAACTGCAAGAGATGGACGAAAGCGTGAGCGCGGACACGTGTTGTGAAATGCAGCCCCTGTTTGGGCACTGCGAGGCCGATTCGGCGTCAAGAAGGAGCGCGCAAAACCACCCTCTCGTGTCGCGGTTCATAAAGGGGTGGCATTCTCGCGACGTGGCGGGCGTATTGGACGAGGTGGCAGCGCACCGAGGGTTGGCTCTGGGCACAAACCCTGGGCGGGTCCTCGGCCGTCGCCATGGCCACACGCGCCGCACTTGTACTCTCCGTTCCATTTGCGCTGGGGTCCGCGCGAGCGCGCCTCTATGGATCACGTATACACAGCCATCAATCGCACGATATTCGTGTAGATTATAACCCAGCGCTGGCATTCATCGTGTAAAACGAGTGTCGCCTTGCGCGACCCGACGTATATTTTATATTTGTCCCCGCGAACAATCGCAAATTCTGTTATTGACCCATCCTCTTCTTCCCTCAGTATGGTATTCTCGCTTTTCTTCTTCATCTCGCTTTTGTCATTATTCCATATTAAATCCTATAAATTTTCTCTTGGAAGAGCACAAAAAAATTCACGTAATATTCAGTGTTGATTTTAAACACAGATATGAATTTTGTTATACGCTTTTTCAACTCATCTTAGAGATAGACAAGTTCTCTCGCTTTGGTAATCAAATGAAAAATGGATATGAAATATGTTATGGCTTTAATATTTACATTTACTTATACCTCTTTATTTCATTCATGCTTTTCTGTGCAGTTTTTTTTTCTTCGTCGCGATTATATTTTTTTGTCAATTATGCATAATTTAATATAAAGTTGCAATCAAAAGATCCAAATTGAAAAAAATGATGCTGAAATGAAGCTAAAGTTGATGATATAATTCTTAGATAATAAAAATAGGTACGCACGAATTTGCGGTTATATTCATGCACCTATATCAAATCGTACAAGGTATAAGCTGGTGGTGGTAGACGATGAGAACGAGCATCATCAGCAACAACATCAGAGACGCGGGATTAAATTACTTACTTATCGTATATCGGATACGCGCATACACACAGCGCAGCGTTTTGCACAGATTCGTATCATAGCATGCTAAATCATTACCTACCTGAA
Source organism: Trissolcus brochymenae (assembly GCA_030523145.1). Taxonomy (NCBI): domain Eukaryota; kingdom Metazoa; phylum Arthropoda; class Insecta; order Hymenoptera; family Scelionidae; genus Trissolcus; species Trissolcus brochymenae. The sequence goes on along the minus strand of JAQQRF010000054.1, from coordinate 240,630 downwards.
ACCTATGCGGAATTAATGAAGCCTGCTGACAAACTATCAAATCAAAAACTTTGCCTATCTTTATGTTGAAAATTATTGCTTGTAAAGAAAGCAATTCAAACCGAATACTTTTTTCAGACCTAAATTCAAGCTTATACAATTTTTAAAGCTACCTTTGTTGTTGCATTAATTGAATAATTTCAAAGCTGCTTTGTAAATCGCCTTCCAATTAAACCAAAATGTATCAAATTTGATCTTACACAAATTTAATATTTTCTGCAAAATCTCAACTATTAGTTTGTTTGCAGAAATAAAAGATGTTATTTGTCAACTCTTTTGAGATTAAATAACTGCGATTTGATATCAAAAATTTTATTTATTGAAATTTTGGAAATAATAATGTGAATTTTTTTAGAATATTTATAAGTCTTATATTTTCTCGTAAATTCTTTTGTGTAACAATTCTGTTTATTTGATGAATACTACTTTCGGTTTGAACAGAGAATCGACGACGCGTGCCGGCATTTAGGCAACCAAAGCAGCGTGATTATTGAATAAATTAACGCAATGTAATTGCGTTAGAGACGCGTGTCCAGCAGAGCCGCCTGTCCCTTAGACAATCAACAGTCTGTCGACCTCAGCACCACAGTACATCAGCTATCGCTCCCAGAATTTACTGTCAAGTCTAACATCACTAAAATGGTCGATCCCCACTTTGCACTCAAGCCGGAAATCTCGTGATGACGCCGGATAGTCGAGCCCCCGGAGACTTGTTAGGCAAACTTGTACGCTCGATTTAGCCTGCCTTTGTTTCATCTACACGACAAATAATCTGCGTTATCATCGACGGAACACCAACTAATATCCTATTACGAAGATTTTTTTTTTATTCTCCCCAACTTATTTACTGAAGATTATAAGACAACAAGTAACTCTTCTCCGTTTCGCAACTTCGATCGATATACTTCTAAAATTTCATTGCAAAAGACTTTTCTTTAAATTTGACATACAAAATAATACAATAAATTATGTTACATGGTCCTATTCTTATTATTAAAATGTACAAAAGATGGTGTGCAAGTTTTTCAGCTTGCACGTTTTTAACCTACAGTACTACAACTAACTTGTACATGCAAACGTCTACTAAACAATTTATAAATTGTTTTATTAACGACCGAGGTTTTTCACTAAAACTAAATTTAAAACAAATTCAATTTATCATTTATCAAAATAATTGATATACGATAATTATTAATACATTTAGTATTCAGAATCGTGTGCTGCGCGTTTGTAAAACGCCCTCGAATAACTCGCGGGCTTTGAACCGCATGTGAAGTATCCTTTTCGCCAGGACATGAAAACTACAAGTAATATCGGAACAGCGATCAAAACTCCAATCAACATCCCCACCAAAAATATCGCCTCGCTTGTGTTATCGGCGTAATAAACATTCAGACAAGGTAAAACGGTGTCTTTTAGCGTTGCCAACTTGCGGCCTCTGAAATTCAGCGGATTTGAGCAAACTAATAAATCCAATTCTTCTTTCAGTAAAGTAGACCCGTAACGGGGGATGAAACTGCGGATCTAAAAAAAAAGGTCGAATTAATCATTGAGAATTTCGACACCAGAAGTCGAGTCTTAGGATGATCACATACCAGGCCTTCGTTATCGCAATCACAACTCCATTGGTTGTTCATCAGATGCAATTCTTCAAGATTGTCCCACTGAGCCATTTCCAATGAAAGATGTTGCAACGAGTTATTGGATAATTCCAGCTTCTGGAGCAGAGGCACGTAAGCTCGCGTGTAGTTCTACATTGAACGAGAAAAGATATAAAGTAAGTTGATCAATTGGAACCAGAATGTAACCAGGGATCATTTCCGAAAAGGAACATTTTTATCACTGTCTCCTCTAAATGATTATTTTACATTTTTACAATTTTTACTAAAAAAATGTCTTAAATTATTTAGAGGGAATCTGTCGCCAACTTACATGATTCACAAGCGCGTCTCCAGAGATATAAAATAGTTTCGGGCAATTTGCGATGTACAAATGTTGCAATACTGGCATTCTCGACAAAGAGCCTGCTTCGATCTTCATTAGATTTGGCATACTGTTGATGCTCAGCAGTTTCAGATTGAACATAGTCGGAAAAGCGTTCGATTTATCCAACACTGAGATGGGATTTGAGTCCATTATCAGAGTTTCCAAATTTTTTGCCGACTCGAGTACCGAGGGAGGCGATTCGAATAGATTGTTTTCCAGTCTCAAAACTCTGAGCGTCCTATAAACGATAATTTTTCAATCTTAATTTGAGTGATGACAGTGACGATCAAACGGAATAAACAAACTAATACATTTTTACTTGAACATGTAATCGAGTTTGTGATGAAGGTCCTTGAGTTGGCAGGAGCTCAGGTCTAACTGTTCCAAGGATACTGGAGTACTCAGTGCTTTTTCGGTTGCTTCATCAAGAACTTTCAATGGATTGTGACTGAGGATGAGATTTTTGATTCCCCTCATATGAAGGAACAAATCCTGGTTCAATTTTTCCAAATGGTTGTTACTCAGGTTTAACATTATCAAATTAGCTAGAGGCTTGATATCGTTGACAGAGAATTCGCCCTAGAAAAAAATAAATCAAAATAAAATTACGAAAAATGAAAAAAAAAAAATAATAATGTCAGTTTGTTTGGGATATGATGAGTAATCGTTCATCAATGCCATCAGGAAGAAATCTTATCAAAGATTACCGATAGTACATCTATACTAATATCAAATATGATGATAGACAGAAAAAAAATCCAAGAGGATGTGGTATGAAAATTGTATACTTTACCTCAAACTGTTCAGGAAGTAAAATGTCACTGGTGAGATTATTGCTGCTGAGATCCAACTCTTTGAGGGACTTAATTTGCTTAAACGCAGCATCCCCGATGGATTTAATGCAGTTGTCTCGAATTATCAAGCTATCAATTTGAATTTGCGGAAACTGAACGATCCGCTCGATCGATGAATTGATAAACAACACTTTTGTTAGATTTGTCGACCAATCGTATTCGGTCAAATTTTTTGTCACTGGACGATTCGTGCAGTCCAAAGTTCCATCTTGAAAATTAAAATGATGATTAAAAGTAAAAAAAAATTGTAATTAAACAATCAACTGATCGAAATTTGTGAACAAAAATCATAAATACTTTTGCACTGGCACAGATCACAAATTTTATCCAAACTTTTGGTAGTTATAGTTACACTTGTAGGGGTAACATTTGAGGGTGGAGGCAAAGTGGACGAATTCTGTGTAAAAAGCAGAATGAAAATTAGCACCGCGTGCCGAGACATGACTTCAATCGAATGCGACACAAAGTAACTGTAGAATGAAGAATCAGCTAAAACGTATATTTTTACTGTGTACCTTTCATTTATAAGTACTAATCTGATAACGACTCCGGTACGCGATAAGATATGATAGACGTCAAGCTAAATTTGCCGCGTTTATTCATCTTTTGAATGGGACTTCCATTCGTCAACCTGCTATTTCAATTTGTCATTCATCATTTTCTTATCAACAATTTTCACATTCTCTTTCACGCGTCAGGTCTTCTTTATCTTGGCCACTCTAAATTGCATTCAAATTGTTATCATGTATTTTATTCGTCTTTTATATAATTATTTTTAGATAGCCGTTGAGTAACTTTTACCTGTGGTGGGAAATAAAGAAAACGTCGTCAAAGTCCGATGGGTAAATTTTTATTAATTTTAATCAATGTGTTCTGAGAATATCCAGATAATATCTTGTAACGCTCTTTTAAATCAAAACATCAATTACAGTTGAAAAAATCAACTCATTGTTAATTTATTTACATAATTATTTATTCATTTGAAATGATAATGAAAATTATCAGTCCTACTTAATTTCATTTTTTATATTGTTGAAAATTGGGTTCATTAATTTTTTCTTGATTTAATCCAAAAAATTAAATAAAAATTTTTAGTATTATATAAATACAATAAGGTTTTACTTTTTATTGAAATCCATCATCGATCGGTTTATTTGACTTTCATAAAGTTCGCTTTACAACAAAAATGTAAATAAATATCATAGGCATAGAGAATTTAGATTTTAATCTTAGGTGTATACTTTACGCAACGCCTTATTTGTTTAGTTTCCGACTTGATTTCATACGAAAGTAATCCAGAAAAAAACGCCTCATTAATTAAACGCGCAATAATATAATGTCAAGTTCAACGTCAAAAATTTTCGATGCAGACCGAAGTTCTTCAATTTTGAAAAAACTTGCTGACATTTACAATCGAGAATTGCTGGCAATTATAGGTAAAAGTCATTTTACAAAAATTTTTCCCATTTGAAGAAAAAAGTATTTTAAAGAAAGAAAAAAAATTTTCATTTGTATTATCAACTAAACTTTTTTTAGAATGGGCAAAACAAATCCCAGGATTCTCAAATCTGAAGTTAAACAATCAGATGAGATTACTGGAAAGCACATGGATCGAGGTTTTTACGTTTTGTTTAGCTTGGCGAAGTTTACCAAACACTGGCAGACTTAATTTCAGCCCCGACTTTTTTTTAGATGAAAGACTCGCTTCGCAATGTCATTGCTTAGACTTCTATTATCACGTGAGTTCAGACAGACATTAATTTTCATAATTAACATTTTAACAAATCTTGAATCTGGAAAATTAAATTTTCCATTAGAATAATAACAACGAATAATATTTTGTTACAGTGTATCACGATTGTCAACAAACTTCAACAATTGAAACCGACAAATGAACAGTATTTTATCTTAAAAGCTTTAATTTTGTTAAACAGCGATGTAAAGATGGATGATCCACTAATGCTTCTCGATCGGTTGCGAGACTCTTTTTTGAATCGCTTGCAAGATTCAGTAATCACTGCGTATCCACAACAAGCACTGCGTGTCACTCAAAATATGTTTCTGATTTTACCAAGTCTCAGGCAAGCCGATCAAATAAATCGACAATTTTGGTCCACTGTTTATTGGAACGGTTTGGTTACAATCGATCAATTTCTCGGTGAAATGCTTGGAATTAAATTTCATTCGTAATCAAACTTTTCATAACATGCAAATGAAATTTGAAAGTTTAAAAAAGAGATGTAGATTATAACTACAGACAAATTAAAAAAATACTTTTGTTGGCAAGAACAATGTTTACAACAATTTATTTCCTCGCTTATAAAAGTTACATTTTTGTTACTTTCATTGACATACAAAATATCAATATTTATCGCTTTATATAATCAATGTATTTAGAAAATATAACATACAACTTGTGCGTGTATGATTTCTTATATATTATTTCAATTATTGTCATAATATTAATTGTCTTTTGATTCAAGTATGAAAATATTATTATATACTAAAGATATTCTTTTCATAAGAATATAATAATGATAAAAGGCACAATCAAAAACAGCCATCTCCTGTCGTGTCGTAATGCTCCATATTCTACAAATAAATGCATGTAATTATAACAAAAATTATACAATCCGTCAAAATCATTAATTAGGAGTACATATTAGTTTTACTTACAATTATCAAGGCAGCCGCTATAACTCCAACTTTAGATTCAACGGGAAGGGTTTGAGGAAAAGAGATTTCATAGCTAAAGTCGGTTTCTAAAATTTGTCTCAAACAACTTTTAGTCACGCAATAAATATGTCCAATGGTGATTTCGGATTCGACATTTTTTATCTGCAATATAAACGTGATAGGTAAGTCCATCATTTTATTAATCGAATGAAAACTAATTTTACAAAAATTTTATAGAATATAATTATACATACGGAATATTTGTTCTGCAATGGACATTTACAAATCGGTCCTTTGACCAACAACTTTTCTTGACCATGCTGGTTCAAAATAGAGAATGAATCTCGTAAAACATTGAAGTTCTGGGACACTTTACCAAACGGTCGACCGCCTACCGATATGTATGCTCTCTGTAAAAGAAAATCAATTAAAATCACATAAATATTCCATGAATTTTCTCATAATGATTTCTTATTTAGCCTTATGGAAAGTCACTCATCAAGTCACTCGTAATAATTTACTCTTATAGGTTGACTTATATTTTTGGTCCAATGTGAAACAGAGTGATCAACGACAGAGGTCTTAAAAAAGTAAAAAAAAAGTTATATAAGCGATGGTGACAGATTATCCTGGGCATTGTGTGTATTTATAAATAATTCTCACAACTTAATCACCTACTAAAAGGACTAAAAACACCAGGCGTTAGAACACACCAGATGTTTTTGATGCTAATGTGAGCAACGGCTCTAAGTATATGATGTTGTTCAGAAAATTCGAATTGTTCCCTTTTTCTTTTCGAATAAAGTTTGTCCCTTACATTATGTATCATCAAAGATACAAAGATTATTAGCCAATGAATCGAAAAAATTGTGAATAATAATGTTAATTAGATTATTGTTGAAATTCACTGGCTAAGTCATTGACCGTGTATCAATTGAATGATGAATAATTATTTATCAGTCTGATAAACTGCTATTTATTGATGACAAACTTGACTAAGCATATAATCGTGTTAATAATTCAAAATGTTTAAACATAACTTATGATTGAAAAATAAACAAACAAACAAAACTGAAGAACTAAGAAATTCAAATTCAAGTTAATTTGAAAGGGAAATAATCAATACCTGCAGATTACAGAACAAGCTCATGCATTGAGCCGGCCGATTCACTCTGAAGACTTCAGTCATATTTTGATCACAGATTCTGAAAGTGCAGGATCTATTATTACCAAGGCAGCATTGCTCGAAGACAGTGGATTCTTCGTAGATGCTAAAGATGTGATTGTAACTCGAATCTAAGATGTTGAACCTCCTGTCGTGTTCAGTTACAATAGCTGTTTTGAAATTTATCAATTAATACATATTATTTTTCATATACTGATTTTTCAATGATAAAATTAAAATATGTAAATAATTACCTCCTGGTACACGGTGCACTTTTTTGACAATTATTCTGTCAAGGTGCGTAAGCCATTGCAAACCGGGTTGAAATGTCGTATTGTGTGTCGACCAAGAATCTGAAAACAAACAAAATTAATTCATCATGACGGTTCATTTTACTAACATTTATCGTGATTTGATTTGTTTGACTTTTCGTTTCGTTTTGTTTTTCTATAACTTATGTGTTGCCATCACCTTATTCTTTCCTCATCGTCAGATAAAAATCTTGTATACTCTTTCTTTTTACGATATCGTCGAATAGTTTCACGTAAAATATACGCGACACGTCGCCTCAAAGTTAACAGCTTCATTTTCCAAGACGTCTCGAAATATTCTGCCTGCATGTTATAGTCACGATAATTCATCAGCCGATGGTAGTGGACAATTAATAGACCCTCTGATAAAGCGCAACACGACGCTAATCAACTCATCTAGCCCACTTTTCCATTCCCATGCCTTTTGTCACTACTCTTATCACTTTGATATCAACTTCCACAAAATAAAATAAAATCTGGTCTTTCTTATCCAAGCCACAAATTCATGACGAATAAAACAACGATGAAATTAACGTTCCATTTATATAAACTTTCCGGTGAATTCTTTGATTTGCAGCAGGTCAAAATGGTATCAATTGTCTCGGACTTTCATCGTTTATTTTTGTATTTATCGTTCCTAATGATGAAATGCATTCCAAGAGTGAATCTTCTTTGAAGAAGAGAGAGATGGTGAAAAAACTTCAAAACTTTTATCTCTAAGTGAAACCGGAGATTCAACTGTACACGTTGAAGAATCTAGCCTTGTGACACACAATTAACTTATCATACAATTCGTATGGATAAAAAGATAAGATCACGATTCTTAAAAAAAAATCGATTTTCAAAAGAAAAAAATCACTATCACCTAGTTAATTGAGTTTTGTGTGATAATAAAATCTAGTATAGGAAAATTTAAATCCCAAGAACGAAACTTGTTTTTTCACAATTTGCGGAAAAGAGTTTGTTAATAAAGAGTAACGGCTTATTTTTGACTTTTAAATGAAATGTTGAAGATAAAGAAGCAACACCAGTTTGGCATCACGATACACGCGTGCCACCGGCTATGAAAACACTGTGCGCTGAGAGTAACAAGTGACAAGGAACAAAAGCTGGTTTTATCAAAGTTTACTTTTGAGACACTGTTAACGTTTGATGAAATACGATGTTAGAGTGGTTGATAACGCCACAAGACTGTTAGCCGTTTCGAGGCCGATGCAGCAGCTTCTTAAACACTCAAATAGCCATTATCTCATCGTCATGTTACACTGACACAAGCACAATTATTCAATAACGCTAACCCTGATTCCCTTGCGTTTTAATCTATGAATAATATTTTTAGTCCATAAAAAAAACTAATTTATCAATCTTTGAACAATAATAACTAAAGACACAATTTTTTCTTATCTTTTATCCCTTGAGGCGTTAACGAATTATAAGCTATCATTCATGTTTCAGAATTAAGAAAGAAAATGATGTGAAAAATAAAAGTGCAATGCCAAATTAGGTAATGATGTGAAACAATTCGCAACAAAAATATATCTATAAGTCTTGAACCCTCGTAGAAAGTGAAACAGAACATTCTGAGGCATCTGTAATCTATTTGACATATCGTCTTCTTCATTGCATGAGATTTATGGTTCAATTAAGATTCCGACTTATCGGTCAATCGAATACGGGACCTGAGGTCACGGATTCGTTTTTATCATTGAATATATAAAACCGAGTGGTTTCAATTCAAAGCAATAAACAAATTATACCTTGCACGGCAGATGGAGGGACAGTGATGGGCATTGTTCCGGGCATCATGCTTGCTTTCGGTGGATTCAAAACGTCTGTTACAAAACCAATTGGAGGTGAAGTTGGCATCGGCATTTGTAATTCTGCAGACGGATAAGGCGGCGGTCGATTGTCCATTTTAACTTGCCTTTGTTTGCTCGTTTGTTTGCTTTTTCAAATGACCTTTGTTATTACCGCTGAAACAATTATTTATAATGTTAAAATTTGTACATTTACTTAAACAGATGTACTAATATGGGCTTTGTTTTCGTCTTCCCAAAACGGGAGAGAAAGAGCGTGAAGAAAACTTGTGCAATAATATGTAAACATCTTCTCATTCAAGTATCATTCGGCGTTACAAAAAAATTTGATTGCCAAAGACCTTGCCGTATAAATTATATGAAATGATTTTTCTGAACTAATGTAAAGCATTTTTAATTTTGGTGAATGAAACATTCACTTTGAAAAAAAATAAAATGAATATTTTTGCCCAAAAACATTTTGCATAAATTAAAAGAAAAAAAAACGTGAGAAGAAATTCCTTTTTTTATACTTTGATTAAAAAATGTGCGAGATTGATCAAGTCAGAACTTTGAAATCCCGCACATATAAAAAAAAACTTTTGATGTGAAATTTCAACTTTACCATAGAGAGAGGGAGAGAGAAAGGGAACAAAAATGTGGAATATGAAACGTACACAACGACTCTCACTGATGCATCGCTCAGCTATGCATTCTTTGATTACCTTACAGTTATACTCGTAGTTGTATATGTGTTTGACACAATCAGCATAAAAATTAACGAAAAACACAAACTTATCCATCCTTTATCCATCGTCTTATCATTATTTTCATGACGATCAAAAATTGTATAATTATAAATATTTTATCATCAATTATTTAATACTATATTCAATAAAAAAATCAATAAGAATTAATTAAGAATTAACTATTTGAAATAGCATACAATAATCTAATCATTAAATTTTGTGTCCGTTATTTTATTTATAATTCTTTCATTCATCTTTTGAAGTAACATCGAAAGACAAAATTTAATAAACCTAATACAAAATTCAGGATGTCATTTTTTCAAAGTATATTTTTAGTATGCGTGAAAGTGTGCGTGTCCTCTCTCACGCTCAATTTCCGGTAGTTAAAAAAGGGGCCCAAAAATTTTGTGACCGTCTTCATTGATGTATTTTGTGCGTCATCTTTTTCTAATCAGCCCATTTCTTTTCTTCTAACGAAAACAAAAATTCCAAATAATTCATCATTCACATTGGACACAATTTTCAAACCCAATCATCTAAAAATCACATAAAAATCAAATGAAAACAAACTGCAAATCAAATGAATAAGAAAATAATAATCACGTGCATCTCGTCAATCGGATAAAACAAATATTCAATTACCAAAATCAGGTGTGAACGTTACGAAACACTTCTTCAGTGTCCTTTAATTTTTTTTTTTTTTTTTTTAAGAAAAAGTAAATCACAAAAAAACATGCAGAGCGATGAGATGAGGCCGTGCATGATCAGACATGAATCGGAATGGTAGAAAACTTTATCTCACCAGAATGTTCAACCTTGAAAAATGAACGCCTCAAAATAGTAGAATGAAATAAAAAAGAAGAAGTTAGACTGATTTTATCAACTGGTCGGATAAAGGAGTTTGATATTCAATTGTAAACATCTCATATCGGCACTTGGGAAAAGATCACACTGGGATAGAGAATAGCGCCCTCGCACGGGTATGTGGCGTATGTGCGCGCCATCTGTGTTCGAGTTCGGTGGCACGCGCGCGATACACGACGTGTGTTGTGCGGTGTGTGTGCGGTCGTCGTCGGACGTCGCGGCTCAGCGCGAGACTTGACAATCTTGACATTGCAGAACCGAGCTGGCTGATTCAGGCTAATTCTTGTGCCGCGACACTTGTCCGAAAGTCGATCGTTACCAAATCGTCAAACAGTGATCGAGTGCAGCTCCGCGAGTTTCGGCTCTTGCGAATAACAAAAGCAGCAGCCTCCTCCTCCGTGATAAGATGGCGTCACGCGTGTCGCGGAACAAGTGAGCGACCCGACTACTTCAATACGCCCGAGAGAGAGAGAGAAAGATAGATAGACGGCAAGAAGAAGCAACACAATAACTGTCATGAAAGTTTGTATGGCGAGCGCGTGAGACCACAGCAGCTCTAACCGATGTCGGTTTTGAGCGCCTCGAGTTTCGAGCCAAGGTGATTGTGCACTGCCCACCTGTCAAAACGCCATAACCAAAAACCTTATTTATTCATAATCCCAATCATCTCGTCCGCTTTCGCAATTCTGCACGCAATTGCACCTCGTCTGACACCCAGCCATTCCTCTATTAACAATGCATTATTTCAACAACTTTTTTTTATCATCAACAATCGGTTCCACGTTTGTTTCCAATTGTCAATACACACACACACACACACACACAACGTGAAGGCTCATTTTTAGTCTGCATTAATAAAATATTCTCATGTCAAATCCTTTTTGCTCCGAGCTTTGACTGCGCCCCGCCGGATATTATGCTCTTGTAAAAATAACCGTCGTGCAAAGTCAAGAGAGAAGAAAAAAAAGTCCCATCGCGTGGATGTGTGTTGCCTCACGCAAAAGTCTCGCACATTTTGTCATTCGGCCTAGGACATAACCTTGCCAAGCCATTGAGCAAAACTCCAATCATGCAATGCTCCACTAATTTATCCTTTTCATTCTCATAACTTGTAGTCAAATTGATTACAAAAAAAGACATTCGTTTGTCCAGTTGAATTGATGAAAAAAAAGGTTATAACTTCCATTCTCAACGCCACGTTTTTTTTCTCTTGTGTCAATTTTTTGATTGTCGTTTGACGTTTAATTGAGTGTAACCAATTAGTTCGCAACACTGCAATACTCGACGTTGGTACTATTTTTTTACGCTTTGTATTTTTGTTCAAACCTGAAGAGGCGAGGGAAAAGGAAAATCGACATTTTCTCAGCTTTATCAGTGTTAATAGATAATGATGACAAGAATATTAAAAAACCAAACGTGACATTCAAAAGAGATATTTAAAAGTGACACCTCGACGTGGGGCATCTTTTAGGTTGTCCTTCCAAGTGTTTTCCATTTTCGTGCGAAAATTTCGTGTCCAAAGTATGTACACGTTGATGAACATTTTTTTGTTCAACTTCATATTTTATTTGTAAACGTTGTTACAATTGATTCGAAAAAAAAAAAGAAAACAATTGTTTCGTGGGCAAGGTGAAATCTCATTTCAAACTTTTATTTCCATCGACAATATGAAACGAGATGAAAAAAAAAAACTTTGTTTTGATTTGAAAAGAAAAAAAAAATGGAAAAATCAATGTAACGTCAATCACTGCGGCATGTCTAGAAAATTTTTTTTTTTCACGATTGAATCAATTTTTGCATTTGTACGATTGCATAATGCATATTATATCATGAATAAAGATATCATAATGATTAAATTTGTTCGCTTTGTTGCCAATCAACATTCGTCGTGGAACATTATTTCTGAAACAAAGATTTTGTCGACAGGAATAAACTTGTTTGTTCAATATCATGCTCGATTCTTTTATATAAATCCATTATTCTTACAAGCTGAAAGAGGAGGGGGGGGGGGATTATTCACATTTCAAATGAAACAACAAAAATTGCATTAATCCCTAACAATCTTCTTCATCGCATTTCTTTCATCGTCACTTGTTCAAAGATCACCTATCATATACTTTCATAGAACATTGATTCACATTTTTGTGACGATGAATTTTAGAGTGAATCAACTCGACTAGTGAAAAGCAAAAAAAAAAAAACGATAACTGACGTAAATAAGAAACGTGATTCATGACACATCGAGAGCTCGAGGCATTGTTGGTAGCGGCTCTGAAAAATAAGTGCTTATCTCTGGTAGAAATTACGTTTCTTGTAAAACTGTGAAATGCGTTTTTGTAACGGCTGATGAAAAAGTAGCTAAAACTGATTTGATTGATTGCAGAATTGGAGCAGTGTGGGATTAGCGTTGGAGGTGGAAGGAGCGTCGCGGCGGTGAAGGATGCGAGAGTTCAAGGTGGTGGTGCTGGGCTCCGGGGGTGTGGGCAAGAGCGCCCTCACGGTACAGTTTGTGTCGGGATGCTTCATGGAAAAGTACGATCCAACAATCGAGGACTTTTACCGCAAAGAGATCGAGGTGGACAACTCGCCCTGTGTGCTCGAGATCTTGGACACCGCTGGGACCGAGCAGTTTGCGAGCATGCGCGACCTCTATATCAAAAACGGCCAGGGCTTCGTGGTTGTGTACAGTCTGACCAACCACCAAACATTCCAGGACATCAAGGCAATGAAGGAGCTCATCACCCGCGTCAAAGGCACCGAGCGAGTGCCGGTGCTGCTGGTTGCAAACAAGCTCGACCTTGAGCACCAGCGCGAGGTTGAGAACGCCGAGGGCAACAGCCTCGCGCAACTCTGGGGCTGCCCGTTCGTCGAAGCCTCAGCGAAGAATCGTACCAACGTCAATGAGATGTTCGCCGAAATTGTCCGCGAGATGAACTTTAGTCCTGAGAAGGTAAAAAAGAGTTACTGCTGTTGTAGCGTACTCTAATACTTAATTCTTCTTGTTTGCCACACCATCCTCGACTGACTGACGCGGTTTATCCAATTTTATCATACACGCTCAGAGCAGACGCGCGCGCGCGTGCTCATTATTATTATTATGATTATGATTCGCGCGCCACATCTCGCACACACACACACACCTTTTCTAACTCAAAATTGTCGTCGTTGTCGGCAAATATTTTAATATACGTCGATAGTATTAAATGTAATATTATTGTAATATATAACTCAGTTTAGATGTTAAGCCAAGGCAACGAGAGGGTTCAAATTGACGCTATAAAAACCACTCTGGTATCAGTGCGCGTGCACCGGGGACAGCTTATACACAGCCGAAAAATGTTTTTTTCCATCCTTCTCAAAAACCTTTTATTTGTTGTCAGCTTCGAGTCGTGGGTAAAACCTTTTATGCTATCCAATTTATTTGTACATACGCGCGCGTTTAGTTAGGGCCTGCTATCAACTTCATTTACATATTTATATCCAATATTAAGTCTTCTCTATCCTTTAAGCAAATCACTTTGCTCGCTTGCGGATCTTGTTTTTATTCAAACAATTACGACCAACTTTGTGTTTTCCTTTGTTAGGTTTTTATGTTTTTTGCGTTCAACTGGTGCGTTTTGTCAATTTATTGCGTTTCAAACGAACTCTGAAGTTTTTTTTGTTTGAACTACTTGTTTGTAAGGGTTAAGTTAATTTAATTAATTGCTCACACATTTTTCAGTCATATTTTCTCAAAGTTTGCCCTGACTCGAAACTAGATTTTAAACATAGTTCACTCTTGTTCGTTTTTTTTTGTTTTTTATTTTTTTTTTGTTCTTCCTGTCGAGGGATTTCAGCGAAAGAAGAAAAAAGAATTTTTAAATGGTAGACCATAAATAAGTGCAATAGAGTGATTATGTGGACAAAGTGCTGTTTCGCGTGGTGATATTGTATTTTGTAAATTTCAAAAACTAAAACGCGTGAAAAAGATGAAGGAAAAAAAACTAAAGCGCCACAAAACGAACTCTCTCTTTCTCGCTGCTGGTCTCGTTCGACGCATGCAGTTGTCATTCGCGCTCTCTCCCAAGCATGTGCAAATACAAAAATTATCCGTATTTTTGCACTTAAAATATAAAACAAGTTAGAAAACATTTAACATCCGAACAAGACAAAAAAATTAATATATAAGTATGGTGCATTTGCAGATGCGATTAATAATAATTATAGACATTAAAGATGAATAAAAAGCACAGGGGTTTGTTGTTTGTATTAAAAAAAAAACAAAACAAAACAAATATTTGTAAACAAAAATAATTTTGCAGATGCTTCATGTCTGCGTCGATCAAACGAACTCTGAATCGCCTTCTTGTGGCACGACTTTACCAAACTAGATCCAACAAATTGATCGTTTATTTTGTATCAATTAAATAAATTCATTCGTGGATGATGGTTTCATTTCTATGATTCAGTAATTGTTTGCAGCAAAAAGAATGTAATCGAGCGAACGACTTGATTAATTTGAAAAAACGGAGGAAAAATCACTGGTGGGTTTAGTTGTGTAAGTGCGTGCAAAATTGTACAGTCATATTGTATTTGAGATAACCTTTTGCAAGTCACACGGAGAAGAGAAAGCGTTAAAACGAGGAGCGGTCGAGAAATAAAAAAAAGAGTATGCTATTATTAAAAAAAAAAAAAAAAACACACACAAACAAAAGGAGATATTTTGTTGTCGACTTAGCGAATAAAAATGAATAAAACAGGAGCGGAGGCAACAAAATGTTGATGAGTTCGTACGTTATTTCTGTCTTTTATAAAGCGTGTTGATGTGAACTATTGAATTAACATAGGATATTGGTTTGGAAGCGTAGTGTACAAAAAGAATTCGCATAAAATTGTTGTCATTTGTTTTTTTTTGTTTTTTTTTTTCTAATTTAAGAGAATAATGAAAAGAGAATCCAGACGTACAAGGCGTTTGTACAGATTGCAAAAATTTTATGGCCGATTCGTGGACGTGAATTTTTTCAATGCGAAAATTGATCGCAACAAGTCATACAAATTATAACAAAGTCATTCGATTGAAACAAAAACAAAATAAAGAAAAAAAAAGACACATAAATGTAATACACAAAAACAGTTGTCATGTGATATTTTTGTATTTTTATACGCCGACTTTACCAACGGATTATCAACTTCTCAAATCGTTTTTGTAAAACCAAAAAACAAAGTATACTTGTCTGTTGACACAAAATTTGAATGATACATTTTCGGTTCTCTGTTCACTTGTATGTCAATTTCATGAGGATATAATGTATTACATTCAATTAACGTTCATTAAGAATGAAGAAAAAGGAACAAACAAAAATTCCGACTGTTCGTTTATCTCTGTTGTATATAATCTGTTTTAATTTCATGTAATTAATGTAACAAAATATAATCTATTTATACCGAGAAGAACATGAGTGTTTACCGAGCAAATTTACCTCTCAAAATCAGCAGAAAATTTCTGTCTTTTTTAGAGAGCAACAGGTCAATTATTATGCTTATTTTATATTTCAAATTGTTTGTCCAATAAAAATGTTGTTTGTACATGTTTTTCTTTCAATTGGCGACGTGAAAAGTGTATTTAAAACTGAAATTGAAACAAATTCATCCAAACTGTTTTCTGCATATCAATATATTTTCACGATCCAATTTTTTTGGTTGGGGGAAACAAAATCGCTCTCAATAATTGCTTAATTCCAATGATTATCAAAAATCTGTGCGACATTCAAATCTGTTTGACGGGAAAAAGACCATAAGAATTATATATACTCACTTAGTCATGTGAACCTGGTGAAGTCTGGTGAAATCTAATTGGTGTATACTGATAACTGATTGCGTGTTTATAAAATCTGTCTCAGTCGCTGCATTTTGTATCAAATAAAAGCAACAACAACGACAACAACAACAAGAATGTCCAACTTAGCATATCAGCGAAGATCAGATTTGAATGGAAAAAAAATAATAATAATAAAATATTCCTAAAGCGAAAAAAAAGTGATGAATATATTTACTAACAAGCATCATCAGCTAATTTTTTATTACAAAAACTGGAAAACATACATCTGAATAAATTATAACATCAAAATTATTGGAGCGAGACCGAATGGATATTTTTCACGAAAATCCATCAGTGAAGAATTTATTAATTCACCAACATAAACACTATAAATAGTAAGATTTTATACCGGCCTTTTAATAATGAAAATACCTGTGTATATGACATAATAATGAGTATGAAATTTGTTATATTTTTTACATTGTGAAGAGGATTTGTAAATATGATATGTCGGGTGATGAATATGAATGATAATAAATATATATAGTGATATAAAAGAAGCTACAGTATTTTTTCGTCCATATTTACAATACATCATTAGTAAAATAATTAATTAACAATTTTGACGTACAATTTTATTTAGATTAAAATAACTTAAAACGTATGTATCAATTGGTAAAAATATCTTGTTTGTAATAATGATCCCATTATACATTAAGTGATTTATTCAATTTTATTTTTAAACATCTTACTTTGAAACGTTCCTAAAAAGGTAATATTAATGTCTTTTTGTGTTCATTAAATATTGACGAATGTCACTTAAAATAAAAATAAAAATATTGAAATCTTAGTGAAATTTCTCAACTTAGTTAAATTAGATTAATTTGTTCGTGGAATTACTTTAGTGGTGCCTAAAAAGAACAGGGTTCCCGATACTTTTGGACCGCAATGAAAAAACGAAGCGAAATATTGTAATAACAACATTAGCTTTTTTTATTTTGAAAAATAGCTACATGATCAAATAAGACACATACAACATATTGATGATTCATTCATTAATTGTAATATCTTTTAATCAGCACACACTTTTGCTCATTCGCAAACTCTATAAGTTTGCGAGCACAAATTCAGCTTTTATACGAATTAAATATGTATTCAAGTTGTAACCATTTATATCAATTTATTAGTAATATCATTAATGTTCTTATAAACTTATTTAATGTTTACTTACGTGTACCTTTTTTTCTTTATTTTTCCTATTTTTTTTATTCAATATACATTTATATTTACTGAGCGATTAAAAAATGTTTGATCGCACCGTATCATAATTTACATACACGAAATATACATTTTACAATCGAATAGAAACGATAAGGGAAAAAAAATGTTTTCAGCTCTGCGATGTTACATTTCTAATAGCTGCAAATTTTATTGCTCGACTTGATTGAGATTTAATTCCCTACGAAGCATTTTATCATGATGAAAAATGGAAGTCTGATTCGAGTAACACTGAGGTGATGTTCGCGTCAGCATTATGCCCATGAAAAGCGCTTGTAAGAAGAATACGGATCCAACGTGCGAGCAACCTTATGGAATATTCATGCACAAGTTTAATAAGTACCTTAATATACATATCACAAACGTACAAATTTTCATCAGGCAGACCCACGATAAGTGCGCCTAATCGATTCGCAAAAACAGTCGAAATGAAACACTCGCTATCATAAATTGACCAAAAAATCATTTTTTTTGTTTTCAAATTTCATTTAATCATTCTGCAAACGCTGATAATTAATACACTCGAAGACAAAACTATTAATACTTGTTCGAATAAGCATAAACTTTGTTCAAACGTAGGATGAAGTTCAAACTGTTGCAAATATTGAACACGCAAAAATGAATGGCCTGATGGTTTAAATGTCGACAGTTTGTTGGAAACAAGATGATCGATTCAGATGGCGAGATAACAAAAATTAAACCAAGACAGAGAACGATATCTCTGAGATCAAATTGAGGAACAAAGTAAATTAACGTGACGTCAGACTTATTAAACAAAGCTGTTTTTCAAGAGTAAAAAATCAATAGCGTTGTAGAATTAAACCATTCTCCGAAATAAAAATTAAAAGGTAACATAAAAAACTTGGGGTCGAGCAGTCGTTGAACTAATAACAAAAATATATTTATGTATGCATAACGTAATATGATTGTAAAACTTAGATAAATAAAAAAATTTGTAAATATTTCGAATTACTACTCTAAGATATTGCAGTTACAGACTCTCATGTGCATCTACGGAAACTGCGCTCAATAAAAAAAACCATAACACTTTTAATGTAAGCTCTTCTACTGATTCACGATCTCGTTTTTTTGCTCAATGTTCTTAGCCATGTAAGTATATATAATTACATACATCCATGTCATATATAATTATATATTTTTGCACTTTTTTTCTTTTTTTTTTATTTTAGTTGGCATCTACAAATTTATGTAATTAACATCCGGGGACATCGGAGAATTAGTCGCATCCCCTGTATTTGTATTAACGATGTTACACCTGTCGATGACTCGTTGAGCCAAAATTTTAACTTTCCTATATGATTCCGGTGCGGCGAGTAAATTCTGCAATTTTTCGATGCCACCTTCCATTACGACAAGCGAACAATATTTGTGAGCTGCAAAATTATTCCAATTAACAGCAAATAGAAATCGAAAACAAAAACTTAACTTATAACTTTAACTTAAAATGTAATCTATACTTACGGTATACATTTGTTAGGTTTGCTAAAGCCCAAACTGCCCACAATTGACACTCTGGTGTATGATAAACATCAATCAAACGAAGCAACGGCAGAAACGATCGGTAGTTTATATTACGTTCCGCATTCAAGTCCCATTTGCCGATTGCAACGACCATACTGTTCAATACTTCTTCTCGTGTGGGATTTTCAACAGTCCATGCTTCAACCCCATCCGATGCCATGTGAGCTAATATTCCAGCAGCGTTGTAAGATACCTAAAATTTGAAACACGTTTGATAATTCATTTTCTTTTAAAACAAACATCCAACAGAATTCTATTTTAAAATCACCTCGATTCCATCGATATGCATCTGTAGCAACGAATTAAAAACTTTGACGTATTCTTCATTCATCAGGTCTTTGCGAAGTCCCTTAACTTCTGCAACATTGCCCAAAAGGCCCATCATGTTTCGCAGCAATTCTTCCTTCAGTGGATAGCGCTATTAAAAGGGACGAAAAAAAATAAATAAACGATGATATGTGATGTGTCAAAAATATATTTGTTGGACATCAAGGAACGTACGTTAAAGCACTTCAAAAACAAACTAAGCCCATTGTTAACTAAAAATCGTTCACAGTTAATGGGCGTTTCGTCTGTCATATTCCACATGGTGGACCAGGCGACTTCCAAGACGTCAAATAACCCAGAGTCCATTCTATATTTAACTAATCGTAACATCGTTTCGACGCAGCCTAATTTTCCCAACAACCGTTTCTCTCTGCCTTCCACCTGGCATGCAAGAGAGTTGAGCAAATAAATTCCAATTCGTTGTACGAAGCCTTCGGGTTCCGAATGTTTTGCAGAATGGAGCAACACTTTCACCAGAGCTTCATAGTTCCACATCTGCAACAATTGATTTCATGAAATTTGTATTTAATTTTTCTATTTTGTTGTTGCATTTAATAGTTGTGTCGTCGTTTATTAAAATGTTAGATTAGATATGTACTAATCAGAACGGATGACTCACCACATCCTGAGGTATACGGAATTGACAGAGAGCTAAACAGCCATTTCGCATCATCGTTTCCTCTTCTTTGTGATTCACCATGCCGGTGATAAGTGCACCAATTATTCTTCTTTTCATATTCGAAACTACCGCGTGATTTTCCTTAGACTTAACGATATAAAAAATGGTTGCACTGAAATGGAAATAAGATATTATATAAAATACTCATCAAGCGAGTTGTCACAGGTTTGAAGAAATGTTAAAGTCGTATTTCTCTAGTTTTTTTACCTTCCAGATATTTGTACATGATTCAGTAAGGGATATTTCTCCATGGCATCTAAAACTGTGCACAAAGCCTGATCCATTCGTTTACAATTCTCAGTTTTGAAAATAAAATACAAATCGTTTAATATTTTCAGTAACATATCCTGCTTATTATCCATGTACACCTTTGCAGCTAACAAGATTTGTTCCTCGTTTGCATCGCCAGTGATCTAAAAGTGATGAATTATGAATTAATAAAACAAGAAATATAAAAAGAAATTTTATTGGTGTGAATTTTATTATAGAAAAATGTATTGTTGAATCACCATTTCAGCAGGAATATCATGTCTTCTGCAAGCCTCATTAGGGGTGCCATACAATCCGAGAAATCGTAACGGGTTAGACATTCTGGAGGCAAGACCCGGGATATCACATAGCCGATCGTTTTCCAAATCTGTTTTTTCAGACACTCTTTGAGCAACTCCACGACCTGCCAGATTTGTCCCACTTATATCTAGAGACGTTAGGTTCGGCAGGCCTTCAACTAATTTAGCAAGCGCCATATTAGGATTCATAAATGTGCCATACTTAATGTTATCTTGTGAAATGTCCAAGTGCCTGAAAATCAACAATAGATTTTGATACTTCCGACGTTATCCATTGGCAAACAACAAAATCACACGACAAAAACTTTACCTCAGATTTTTCAGTTGACATAGATTTGAGATGAACAGCATAGGTTCCGAGATGTTTCGAACGTTGTACAGATTCAACGAGACCAAATTTTGGACACATTCGTAGAACCAAAAGTTACGTATTTCAGTGTTGTTTGTGATGTCTAGATAAATAAGGTTCTGAAGACCACGAAACAAATAAGGATAGTCATCGGCATCCAACGGTATGCCGTCCAGGACTAATCTCTTCAATCTCGGCGCTTCTAGGATGTATCCCCTCTGTCTGTACTTGACATACTCTGCAAATACAATATATCATTTATTTTTCAATTGATATGCAATGCATTATTTCCAAGGGGAGAAATACATTTTTATACATTTATTGTACATGCATTTTCTCTATTAGGTAAGTGAAATTGTCATAGGAATGATCTGTCTCACCTTCAACATATCTTCTTGGAGC
Organism: Trissolcus brochymenae; assembly: GCA_030523145.1. Lineage (NCBI taxonomy): Eukaryota > Metazoa > Arthropoda > Insecta > Hymenoptera > Scelionidae > Trissolcus > Trissolcus brochymenae. The sequence continues at coordinate 219,247 of JAQQRF010000054.1, read as the reverse complement.
AAACAAAGACGGACAATTGCGAAATGACAGATTGATGAGGTTCTCTGAATTGGAGTTGATGTGCTCGATCGTGTCGTTCCGCAGATATGTACAATCGACTAACTCTAAATCGGTGACTTTGTGGGAGACAATGATCTCGATCGCGGACACGGTGATGTCGAATCCATTAACTTTGACTCGCTTGAGATTCGTTGCCTTTGTGTCCTCGAACAGGGCGAAAAATTTGTTATCCTTGTCAATTGCCTCGCTTGACTTAGCATACTCGACAAGTTTGTCGCAGATCTCGTTAGGCAAGATGATGCCTTCTCGAAGAACGTAGTGATCATAGTGCCGCGTTGACAGCACCTCCATGTGCTCGCAGATAAACTTGTAACATAATGAAGTAAGCGACTCTGGACCATTGTACTGTTTCGTATCAAACAACGCGTCCAAGTAAGCCATAACTTCGAAACTTTTTCTTCCTTTCCACTTGTTTTATTTTTGTTTGTTTTTAATCGGTCTTTGCTGGTTTCTTAGAAGACGTCTTACAGTTCACACAAACACGGAATATTAACGCATTTTCCTTTTCTCGTTCAATATTTCAGTTATCTGCAACAAATCATGTTTTTAATATTTCATTCAAACAAACACACATTTAAAACATTTTTTTTTAAATCTATTTTTAATTCTTAACTAACTGATTGAATAAACAGTTTTCAAAGTTTCAAGCCAGAGAATATATTATCAGCAAAACACATCGATTAAATTTTTTGTTTAAAAGTTATCCTCAAACATATAAAAAAAATGGAAACAATTTTATTAGAATCATGTTTCTTAAACATTTATAACTTGGATAAGAATTATTATAAAAAAAAACATTTATCGGAATGTTTTGTGAAAAGCGCATGACACGTATTTTACGATAAACAGAAATACGACAAGATTTATTACAGGAAACATAATTTTTAGTTTCATTTTTTCTGGTTTATTCATAACTTTCAAGTTTCATCATGGTCAAATTTGCTTTTTTTAAGTTAGGGTTAATTTAAAAATTTTACCTACAACAAAATTTCAACAAGTTTTGATTGAAGCAAGACAATGTATTCTTTTTGAATATAAAATTGTTCAAACAAAGTAAAGAAAACATGTTTATTAATTTACAATTTTTGAGAAAAAACTCGTTTGTCTCTACATTTTTGTATTATAGGGTTCAAACATGAATAACAGTTACAAGCACACAATGTGAATTTGAAACCAACAACTTTGAATAAATGAGTTTTTGATGAATTACGCAAGTACATGGATTATTTTATAGGTTATATCTCCGTGAAATCTGAACAGAGGGCAATAATACTGGGCCGCAGGCATCTTCTCGCTGAGGGAGGCCCTTTACCTCTCATAGTTCCATCCTAGTCCCGCTCGCTCACAAACGCAAACACACACAAACCTATGTTACCACATTTTTAAATGCCCGAACGGGCCTCGACTGAAACGTCACGAACGTCTGTTTTCGTCATGTCGTCATTTGTTTACCTCTTAGTCTCTTCCCTCTTTAGTCTTCTTGCTCGAATCACAACTCCAATAATAACAATCAGCCAAAAACAAATGAACGATTGCACTTAACAATTAAAATAATGTCTCAGTCAAAGATGTGTTTTGAAAATGTCAATGAAGAAAGAACACATCAAATCGAGTTAATAGAAATTGGACGGAAGAAATCATCAGAAAATATAAATGAGCACGCGAGTGGAATGTGACACATGTGTGTGTGTGTGTGTGCAGACTGCAGACTGTACATGTGCAGGTACGATGTGCAATACGGCAAGCGAGAATGTGAAGTAAAGAAACTTACGTGTGGGAAATAGCGTTTTGGTGATAAGTTCAAGTGAGCCCGTTGCCTGTCATCGGAGGCACGACGATACATTGGCCTCGCCGACGAAGCTGCCTGCTCACTCTTGCGACTTCACTTGCACTCTCTCTCTCCCAAACACTTGTCCTCAGCCCAGCCACTTGGCAGCAATTCTGCTCGATCTTGATGCCACCCTATTGCATGCACCTCTCGAGTCGTGCATTCATCCAAGTTGTACCTATTCTTCTCTTTAACATCAACACATGTCAATCCGTTTGTCAAACTCAACATCCAATCTTTGACAGTCCTCAGAGAACCGACCAATCACAATCCCACTCAGGAGGAAAAGTGCACAAAAGTGAAAGCTCATTGGGTGCATCGCGATTGTTGCCAACTTGTTTTCACTTTTCATTCATTCAATTTCACCACATTGCTCTCATTCTTTTTTTGTTTTTGTTTCAACTAACAACAATCTTGCAGCTGATTTTATTAGTTGTACTTACTCTGACAGAACATTCAGTTGTCCAAATCTTGAAAATTCGACAAGGTAAACAAACATCTTTCACTTTGTTTTCATCCACTCTTTTGTTGTTACAGAAATTTAATATTTTTAAAATGAATAATTTAACATTTTATAACGTTGTTTTTTTTTTTATTTATGGTAGATAAAACAATTTTTTAATTTGTATCATTTTTTTTTCTAGTTTCTTGGAGTGTCGGGTGCCGAAACTGGTAGATACATGCCTGATGTTTTCATTTCATTCGACAAAAATCATGATTGTACTAGGTCTATAGTGCGCGGCCAGTGGAGCACACACAGTGAGGATAGAAGAAAAATACGTTTTGTTATATGTTGTGTGGTGTGTTTGTTGTGTGCGATAAATGTTGCGCGCGGCATCAGTGTCGCAGGATCCGCAGGTCTCGCGGAAGCACACGGAAGTTAGCTTGAAACTTCTTGCGATCAAGCTGTCATAATATGCCATTAGCAACACTAAGTGCTCCTTGGAATCAGCAACAGCCAAATGTCTCAAACAAGGTAAAGTTTTGAAATATTGTATGAAAACAGTTTTGGTTTTAAGCAACAGTCGATTATTATTATGTCTGCGTAATCGTGATTGTTTTTTTTTTATGTAGGTAGACAAGGAGATTCTGCAAGACGAGGCATATGACGAAAGCATGATTAGCCATCGGGAGGCGCCGAGCAGCTCGGAGTGTAACTCCGAATTTCATGAGATCGAAGTGAAAGATGTGGTGCGGAACGGCCACGACAAAGCCGAGCCGAGCCACTTTGAGCTGCTCAAAGTTCTTGGTCAAGGATCATTCGGCAAGGTTTGCAACTATAAATATCACCGACCGATGGGTGAAGTTTAATGTAGCGAAAGATTTCGTTTTTCTTTTGCGCATATCACTACTCTTCCCTCCTTGTCATTTTTTTCAGGTTTTCCTCGTGAGGAAAATTGTCGGTAGGGACAGCGGCACGCTTTATGCCATGAAGGTTTTAAGAAAAGCCACACTCAAAGGTACACACGCACTTTATCGATCGAGGAAAATCAAATTAATATTCGACAGGAGTCCGGCTTGTCGAAACTGTGAATAAGAAGATAAAATCAATATTGAGAACAATCGGAGGAAAAAAAAGAGAGAACGAAAAGTTGTTTGAAACTGTTTAAAATTAGTCAGCTGTGATGAATTAATTATCTACTCTACCTATATTAAAAAAAAGTTTGGCCGCTGCAGCCACTGTTTCCAATTAGGATTCAATTTGTTATGAGTATATATGTATCATATACCGTTGGATTCGTCATGGAAAGACGAATCAGTTGGTCATAATGATGATGATTTCATGATGAGGAAGATGAAATATCATCATAATGACACATTTATACGTATTATCAAATTGATCAAAAATTTTGCATATAAATCTTGCTATCTGTTTGCGGGGTTAGCGCGCGTAGCGCGCAGGGAGCGCAGTGAGCGGAGCGAACGGAGTTCCCTATAGTTATATAAAACGCTGTTATTTAGTTAAACTAAAATAAAAGGAAAATTCAATGAAGTCTTATCGGAAGTTTGAAACAAAGAACAAAAAATATACGTGAGAATATTTTCATTTGTGAGGTCGAGATAAAGTTGGACAATTCGGTAACTGTTCTTTTTGCTAACGTGATTTGGCGGATGTAAATTGTCAATACGTTTCAATTGTACAGAATGATCATTCATTTATTTCTTACTGCTGATAAATAACAATAGATAAGCTCCGATTGTTGTTATTGTTTTGTAAAATACTTTCGAGTTGCGTAATTTTTTTAATTATAATTGCTTTGTTTTATAATGTTACAATGTCATAAATGCAATTCATTTATGTTTTCAGTTCGAGATAGAGTAAGGACAAAAATGGAGAGAAATATTTTAGTCGACGTGGAGCATCCGTTTATAGTGCGTTTACATTATGCATTTCAAACGGAGGGCAAATTGTACTTGATTCTCGATTTTTTGAAAGGAGGAGATTTGTTCTCTCGTCTGTCTAAAGAAGTGAGTCTTCGGATCAATAGTGTTATACATAGTGTTATATATATTTTAAAACAAAATATATAATTATTTGAATTATTTTTGTTGCAGCTTATGTTTACGGAAGAGGATGTTAAATTTTATTTAGCAGAGTTAGCATTGGCACTAGACCATATACACAACCTTGGAATCATTTACCGAGATCTCAAACCTGAAAAGTATAGAATTAAATACAAACAATAAAAATAATACTTCCTATAGACCTAAAAAATGACTAATTGAGTGTATGTTTGAATAGTATTTTATTGGATTCGGAGGGTCATATATCGCTGACTGATTTCGGGCTGAGCAAGCAACCCCTGGAAGATGTTAAAACTTATTCCTTTTGCGGTACCGTTGAGTACATGGCGCCTGAAATTGTCAATCGCAAAGGTCACTCTTTTGCTGCTGATTGGTGGAGCTTCGGTGTATTAATGGTAAATCAATCAGAAGCATACATTTATCGTCCTTGGTATTATAAGAAACAATATTTTATACAAACGTTTTTTTTTCACAGTTTGAGATGTTGACTGGAGGTTTGCCATTTCAAGGGCCGACCAGAAAAGAAACGATGAATCAAATTTTAAAAGCAAAATTGGGAATGCCTCAAGATATATCGCCAGAAGCACAATCATTATTAAGAGTGTTGTTCAAAAGAAGTCCACAAAATAGATTAGGTTACAGTGAGTCTTGGAATCCAACCAATGAACAAACAAAAAATTCATATTTGTAATTAATGTTTTTTTAATCCTTTTTTCTTTCTTTATTTTTCAGGTGGTATCGAGGAAATAAAAAGCCATCCTTTTTTTGCCACAATCGATTGGGTGGCCCTATACAAAAAGGAGATAAAACCTCCTTACAAACCTGCAGTTAGTCAAGACAATGTTACATTCTATTTTGATAATGAATTTACATGCAAAACTCCAAAAGGTAATTTTGTTAAACATTATTTTTAAACATTGTGTTATACAGTTTAAAATTTAAATTGAATATGCGTCTGTTTTATTATATTTGATAGATTCCCCTGGATTGCCTCCTAGTGCCAACGCACACGAATTGTTTCGTGGTTTCAGCTTCGTGGCTCCTTGTTTGCTTGAAACTTATACCAAAGAACACGACGTTCGAAAAGTAGACAATCTATCTCACTTGTTTCCTAATTACATTCATTCAGCTTCAGTGACAGACGAGTACGACTTCATTCGAGAAATTGGCAAGGGCAGTTACAGCACTGTATACCTGGCTGTTCACAAGGCAACGAAGGTTCATTATGCAATTAAGGTAATCTTTCTCATCTCGTTTTTGAGACGACAAACATTGAAGACTCAATCCAACATGATGTCATTCAACAGGTTATCGACAGAAAAAAGCGTGATCCAACGGAGGAGATAGAAATTTTGTTACGTTATGGAAACCATCCACATATCGTTACTTTACGATCGCTGCATGAAGACGAGCGTAGCATTTATCTCGTACTAGAGCTTTTGCGCGGGGGAGAACTCCTGGATCACTTGTTACAGCGAAAACATTTTACCGAACGAGAAGCAGCCGAAATAATTTATGTGATTGTTAGCGTGGTTCAATATTTACACGAAAACGGTGTCGTTCATCGAGACCTCAAGCCTTCAAATATATTATACGCCAAGCCTGGCGGTGATCCGGCCACGTTATGTATCTGTGATTTTGGATTTGCCAAGCAACTTCGAGCGGAGAATGGCCTACTGATGACTCCTTGTTACACGGCTAATTTCGTTGCTCCAGAAGTACTCAAGAGACAAGGCTATGACGCAGCCTGTGATATTTGGTCTCTCGGTGTCTTATTGTATATCATGTTATCAGGGTAATTACAAATTGTTCATTGCAATTTCTCCAGTTGAGTTATCAATAGAATGTAATCGTGATTGACAATTTCACCAGGAGCACACCTTTTGCCAACAATCCCGGAGACACTGCAACCGCTATTTTGGACCGTATTGGTCCGGGCAGCGTTGATCTCACCAATGGAGTTTGGTGTCAAATATCTCACGAAGCTAAAGAACTTGTACAAAAGATGTTACATTTGGATCCAACTAGGAGACCCACAGCCAGCTCCATCTTAAAATGTCCATGGATTGTTCAACGACGTCTTCTTCCATACAAAAAGTTCAAAACCGACGTCAAGGATCCTCACACTCTCAAAGTGAATTTCAAAGTTCAAAACTTGTGTAATAATGAAAAATAATTGTAACAAAAATTGTAACAAATGATAATTCTTTTCAGAGTGCTGTGGCGGCAACTTACAAAGCTATGTCAAGCAGTCCAATATCTCTTCACATGGGACCTGTCGTGTTGTCCGAACTTGCACGAAGAAGAACGCTAGCTAAAACTTCGGGCCCCACCAACGTCTAAATGTTTCTTCCTCTAACATTTCAAAAGGTTATATGAATGCATGCTTTAATTATAACAAATAATCCAGAGTATTTTTTTGTTGTACAAATATGTTCCAACAACAATAGATAAAATCATGTAATGACATTGATTTGCATTTCCATCGCTATTGTCAACGAAACAAATCCATTATCGAGAAATGATTTGATGCGTTCAGTTTTTGTATTTACAACAAACAATTTTTCAGTTCGTTATATAAGTATACGCCCCCCCCCCAAATGTCTATCTAAGATAATTTGGAGGAACAGAAGTCTTTTTGCATTATTGCAAACTTTACAATTGAATCGCAAGTTCGACTTTATTATTAATCAATAAATATTTCACTTCGAAATGTTCAATTACTATGAAACTTCCAGCGAATCAATGGTGACTTGAATCGTTATACTGAATCTATCGCTGTACCGTCTATATAATAGCTTCCGAATACGCTGACTGTGTTTCACGATTTCTTGGCGTTTCAAATCAATCAATTGTTACACTCGGATTCGATATACCATGTTAATGAAAATGAAAGAAAAGACTTTTGAACCATCAATTTAAAATTTGTACACACATTTTGAGCTTCCGAAATGGCAAATCTAATGACTGCAGTTTCATAAATCTTGGTGAACATTGTTCTGAATTTCTGAATATCTATGTCAATAGGTGAACAACAGATTTTCATCAGTATTGAGTACAAATGTGTGAATGTTATTATTAAGGTATTAAGGAAATTATGTCTGCGTCCATTCAGACATCCAATAGAAGTGCAATGATTCATGAAAAAACCGAAAAGAAAGCGAACCCAAAAATTATTGATTGAACATTTTTAAACTTACTGAAACAGGTGTCAATTGATCATAATTAATGAGAACAATGGTTTGTTCAATTCAACATAATTTACGTGTACGTACGTAAGAGTGATGCAGTAATTTGTTTTCGCTGCTTGAGGGTAAATGTTATTACTGAGGTATTTTTATAAACAAGTATATTGTGTGTTAAATAGAGTGAAGCGCAAGTATAATACGTAACTATTTATTATTGTTGTAATGATTTAGATACAAAGATGCGTTGTTTTGACGAATAATTTCAGCTTAAGAAAAATTTAATCATATTCGTAAATTTAATCGTTTGATCATTGCTTTTTGTAAATTCATTTTTAGTACACAAAGTTCGTGAGAAAAAATGAAACTGGTAAAAATTATCCTTCACTATACCTTTCGATGTAAAGTAAACAAAGTTGTATTGTCTGTTAATAAAAAAGGCACAAAATGATTTTTCATTGATTTTATTGCTTGATTGAATTAGTAACCAAATTATGATTGCAACTATAACAATTATATATAGTGTTTAAAAAGTTATTATAATACAAAATAACAATCGTAAATTCTATTTGAAGCATTTTTAAAGTCAAGGAGTATGAAAATTTAGCTTAATTAGATCAGTTCTTAGTTATATAATAACGTTATTAATGTATGAAAATTCACTTACAAATAATGTTGATATAAAAGCAATGTATAAACGAATGGTATTTCGTATCATAAAAGGTTGTCCAAAAGTTTAGAGATTGTACTTTGAATTAATTAGTAAATGATTTTTTATTTTTCATTTTCGTGTAATCGTGATGCACGCAAATGCAAGATCAATTATATCACAGAATGAATAAAGAGAAATACTTGTTGATTTGATCAGGTATCCATAAGATTGTACGAAATATCTTACAAGTTATTATATAGTAATACAATTTGAGTTAAATTTCATTAGTCAATGCATCGTAACATGTGCTCGTTATCGTCTAAAACTTGAGGCAGTTTATCACATTGATTATATTACAATTCGTCTAATAGTAACGCCTAATAATAAAATAATGCGATTTAAGTAACTTCGATAAAGTTCGTGGAATTGCAAATCTCAACGACACACCGAGAGCTCTTCAATCGAAAATGTTTTTATATTCTTCTTGCTAAATATTTCACGTTCGCTTTCATACTTCATAAAATATTCAAAACGATAAATAAATATTAAACATGAAAATGCATGTGCCAAGACACATGACAAAAAGTAACAAGAAGTCATATTCAATACATAACAAGAGACTATAAAAATGCTAGAATGGCAACGTCGTGTAAAAAAAGTTGACACCCCTTTGGGAATGTAGGCATTTCATTATTTTACCTTTCTAGTATTTTCAAATCTTGTATCCTATACGAGATTTTGTTTCGCGATGAGATTCTAAAATGCATTCTGAAGAAAAACAAGTAAAAAACAACGAAAATAGAAAAACAATGAGAATGAAACTATACAATTTCTAGAGAGCGCCCTGGTTCGGGTCGAGCCACAATTTGGGTTGCTTGATGAACACCCGGGAAAGTTTGCCGCAATTGGATGAGTCGTCGAGTGCAAGATAATTTTGCATGGGGAGCAACAAATGATGGTACGGGTCGCTGGTCAAACGATATTCCAGCATTGCACGATAAACAAGTTGGAAGGGTGGCTGCTTCTCCGAATGGAAAGTGCCCCTGGAGCCGTGAAGCACAAGAGCCCCTTCCTTTTCGGCCTCGGCGCATACCGACATGTACATACAATGGTCCGGTCTGTAATTGTATCTACACGAATAGATATACAGCTTCTCCGGGTGATAATAAAAGATGATGTTGATGATGTCCTGGTCGCCCCAGGTGATCTGCAGCCGGTATTGCTTGTGGATGGGGATAACGTAGTCGAGCCATTTGAACTCGCGCATCCTCGTGAGGTTCATCAGCATGACGCCTGAATTGACACCAAGTTTGCCGTAATAAGGATGCCGGGCGAATCTATTGTACCAGCCGGTGTTTGGGTCCTCGTGCTCAGGACTCAGTGCTGCCAGTTGGGTTGCGTTCATCAGTTTGAAGTTGTCCCAAACAAGTTCCGGAGGGGCGAGAAACATCGTGTCAGTATCAACATAGAGAACAGCGTCAGTCTCATTCAACAAAGTCTAGAAAAAGTAAAAGAAAAACATTTACAGACAGTGTTTTAATTAAATTATTTTAAAAAGTTCAAATTAGTTTTAGAATAAAAAATACACAAAGTGTTTTGTTGGTTGGTTATTTAAATACCGGTAAAAAAAGTCTCTGAGCAGCGCAGGGTTTGAACAGCTTCCTCCAGACGGTATCACTTTTGTGAGGAAAAGAGATCGGTTTGATGGTGAAATCCATCTTGGTCTCGTTCGTCAACTCCTTCCAGTCGCTGAGTTTCTCCTCAAACGCGGGTATAAGAGGTGGGTCAGCGATGACGATGAAGTGGAGGGTCCTCCGGCTGAACACGAGCGCCGACTTGATCATCGTCAGCGACTCGTCGACTCGGTCACCGCACACGACCACGCAGATAAACACCTTCTCATCGTGGAGACGGCTGCTCGCGAGCAGCGTCTCGGCTGGTGCTGCGGCCACCGAGTTGACGTCCGCCTTTTTCGACAGATTCGTGTTCGCATAATTCACGAGAACAACCACAACAACAATACAAACACAGGCCAACACGAACCGTTTGGTCGATTTCATATTACGTCAAACGCGCGATCCTCTAATCGCATTGTTTATCTTTTTCAATTCGCGTTATTCCGGGATCATCTTTTTTTGATTTCCTTGCAGACTCAAGTTATTCAAGCTCAAGATTTTTTCAATTTATTGCATCGCTTTCAAAATCATAGCTCTTTTCTTGGTTATAACAATTAAAACTTGTCGCTTGATGACAAATGACAGCGCGGCCAAACGGACTGACAGCGTGCGAGGAATAGGAACGCGTCAGTGCTGCCCCCTGCATTTGCATTTCGTTTTGAAGCAGTCAGAGATTGATGTAAGCGCATCTTGTGTCACTTATATTTGAGCCGGTTTTCTGTATACAGAGTTTTGTTGTTATAAATAATTTTTAGTTATTGTCAATATTGGTGGAAACGGAGCAGCGATTCAATTGTTATTTACATTGTCAACGTTTAAGGAGATAATATTGGTAATCAAAAATGACAGCCTTTGAAGGTAAGTTTAAAACCAAATTACAACTCTCGTGTCAATTTTAATTTACAAGATTATACATTGTTGCAAATCTTGCGTTTTTCAGAGATGGGGGTTCTCCCTGAGATTGCCAAAGCTGTCGATGAAATGGAATGGAAGTATGTTAAAAAAGTGTTTTTTTTGACAATTAATAATGATGAAGACTATGATAATTATAATAATGCAATTTAATGTTTTTCAGCCTACCGACTGATGTACAGGCTGAAGCCATCCCTTTAATTCTAGGAGGCGGTGATGTATTAATGGCAGCTGAGACAGGCAGTGGAAAAACAGGAGCATTTTGTTTACCAATATTGCAAATTGTGTGGGAAACACTGAATGATTTAAAAACAGGAAAAGGATCTAAATCAACCACTCAGAATGCTGGTACTTTTTAATTACTTATTTGAAAATGTCATTTTGACTAGATTTATGTGATTAGAAATTACTTAACATTATAAAAAAAACATTTCAAATAATTTTGCAGCATCCCCACATTGTCTGCTCAGTTTATTTGACAGGGGTCGAGCATTAGCTGTGACTCCAGATGGGTTGAGGTGTCAATGTCGCGAGCAGAAAGAATGGCATGGTTGTCGGGCGACCAAAGGGGTGCAAGGACCTGGGAAATATTTTTATGAAGCTATCGTGACAGACGAAGGGCTTTGTCGCGTTGGCTGGTCAACATCTCAAGTAAGATTTGATGAACAAAGAAGAAGAGTTTTGAAAAACAAACAATCCTGAAATAATAAAATTAATAAATGATAAATAACATTATTAAATAATAAATTGTATTATTTATCAGGCAAGTTTGGATCTGGGAACTGACAGATTTGGTTACGGTTTCGGTGGGACAGGAAAGAAGTCAAATGCAAAGCAGTTTGACAATTATGGCGAGGCATTTGGGATGCACGACGTGATCGGTTGTTTATTGGACCTGGACAAGGGGGAGATTTCTTTTTTGAAAAACGGCGTTAGTCTGGGCAATGCTTTTACATTAAACGCACAACAAAAGTCGCAAACTTTTTTCCCCGCGGTGGTGTTGAAGAACTCTGAGATGTCGTTCAATTTTGGTGCACAACCCTTCAAACATGCTCCCCCAGCTGGATACGTCGCATTGGCTTCGGCATCAAAAGATAATCTCAAACCGAATCCTCTCAACAGTGCACAAGGTCAAAAAGCAGATGACAAACCAATGAACAACGCACCACAGGCTATCATCATCGAGCCTTCTAGAGAACTTGCGGAGCAAACTTATAATCAACTTCAAAAGGTACTTGAGCACCACAGTCAATTGAACTTACGAATTTCAATGATTTGTATCATTTTTTAAACGTTTTTATTTTTTAGTTCCAAACTCATCTGAAAGATCCAACTATTAGAGGATTGTTAGTCATCGGAGGAGTAAATGTAAAGGACCAAATTTCAGTTCTGAACGCTGGAGTTGATTACGTTGTAGGAACTCCTGGCAGATTGGAAGATCTGATCTCAGGCGGATATCTGTCTCTCACTCATTGCAGGTAAATCTTTTTGAATTCATGAAACTCTTTGCAGCAATATTTCAAAATGTTGCAATTGAATTATTAATTATAATTTGTTTTGTTAGATTTTTTGTACTGGATGAAGCTGACGGACTATTGAAGCAGGGCTATACTAAACTCATTGATAACTTGCATCGCCAAATTCCCAAAATAACAAGCGATGGAAAACGATTACAAATGATTGTTTGTTCGGCTACTTTACACGATTTCGATGTGAAGAAGATGGCGGTGAGCAGATATCAACTTTTGTTAACAAAGAATTGAATGTCACAATTGTCATTATGTATTTGAATCAAATTAGGAACGGTTGATGCATTTCCCAACATGGGTCGATCTGAAAGGCGAAGATGCAGTGCCAGAAACTGTTCATCATGTCGTTGTAACGGTGGATCCAACTGCAGATAAATCTTGGCACAACATTCGTGATCCTATTGAAACAGACAAAGTTCATGCTAGAGATAATATAAGAGTAGGCAGCAACACCCCAGGTGAAAATATATTAATCCATTTCATTCATCGTTTCATCTTTTTTCTGTTTTCTTTCTTTTCTCATGATTGATTTTTCAGAAACTCTTTCCGAAGCGGTCAAAGTGCTAAAAGGAGACTACTGTGTACGAGCCATCGAAGAGCACAAAATGGACCGAGCAATTATCTTCTGCCGCACCAAATTGGATTGTGATAATTTGGAGCGTCATCTGAAAAAGCATCAATTGTCGTGCGTCTGTTTGCACGGTGATCGCAAACCACACGAGCGCAAAGCTAATTTGGAAACTTTTAAAAAACAACAAGCTCGGTTTCTCATTTGCACGGATGTTGCTGCAAGAGGAATTGATATCAGCGGTTTGCCATTCAGTATGTCTCACAATCCAGATCCTTTTTACTACACACTCTTCTTATCAATCATCCATTTCGGATCGAATCAAATTTATCTTTTTAAAGCTCAATTTTTATATACCTGACATCTTATTTGCAGTGATCAATGTCACATTGCCGGATGAAAAATCCAATTATGTTCATCGCATTGGACGTGTGGGTCGTGCTGAGAGAATGGGACTGGCTATATCTTTAGTTAGCAGTGTGCCAGAGAAAGTTTGGTACCACGGTGAATGGTGCTCTTCAAGGGGTAGAAACTGTAATAACACTAATCTTACAGACCAACAAGGTTGCTGCATCTGGTACAATGAACCTCGTGTAAGTAAAGTCAAATTTAAATAGTTATTTCAACGTTAACAGAAAACTTACAAATCAGATGATACTAAGTTTCGTTTCACTTTTAGTATTTGGCTGAGATAGAGGATCATCTGAATATTACCATTGAGCAAATTGATAAAGATATGAAAGTGCCAATGAATGATTTTGATGGCAAAGTTGTTTATGGTGAAAAAAGAACTAATACAGGTGAGAAATAAAAAATTTTCATTGATGAGTATAATTATATTATAATAATTAAAAAACATATAATTATTCATCATGGTTATATTCAGGATCGGATTACGCTAATCATGTGCAACAGATGGCTCCAATAGTAACACAACTGGCAAGTCTAGAATCGAAGGCACAGCTTTCATATCTCCATCGTCATTTATTTATTCACTAATTTGAAAAACTTGTTTGAAATTGAATTCATCGCTGATCATTAATAAAACATCGTATTGAATAAAATTGTTCCCTCATATTCGACACCACGTTGAAAACTTTTTTCAGGAGATGAGAAATGAAAGGAGATAAGAACAACGAAAGGATAAAGGGCATTCAAAAATTGTTACAAAAAATATATCGTTTCAATAAGCGTTTAATTGATATTTCGCTCGTAGAAAACGAGAACATTCACATGACTACATGACAGTGACGATGGTAACATAATAATATAATATATAATATATCGTAAAAATAACAACAATAATAATATTAATAATAATAATTCAGTTTTATAATAAAATTCATACACGTTAGTGTAATGTGACTGATGACTCCTTTGTGCTATGTGAACATTGACATTTCACGGAAGTTATATTTATTGATAAGTAACAGTTTACGCAGACGAGAATTGCCCTATTATTCAACTTACGCTTTAAAAAAACTTGAAAAAAAAGTTTCAAAGAGTCACACTCATCCAAACACTCCGTGCTTTATTCCATTTATTTTTTTGTTATTGTATTTCTTTCTAATTCGCGCAGTTCACCGTGAAATTTACGGCGAATGAATTTAAGTAAATTACAGACTGTTCGTGTTATACGTACGTAATAATAACGCGGATTCAAGTAACGTGTACGGTGTATCGATCAGACTGCTGTACTTGATAAACCGAATTTTTGTACAGTTTATATTTCTTTTTATTTTACCTATTAAAACGCATAACTTGATAATAGCATGAACATAAACTAAATTTTTCCAAGTAGACAATTTTAAAAGCAAATGTACAATTTGTCTAGTTTACAATAGACTCATATCAATCACTGGATATTTGTTTCTTTTGATACATAAAAATGCCGAATGCTCAAAAATAAGCATTGATTAATAATTATATTTATTTATAAAATCGATATACCGTACAACATCAGACACAATTAGAAAACCACCGCTGATGGAATTCACTACCCCAAATTAATAAACTGATTATCACGAGTAAAACGATGTTTTCTTAGAATGTTATAAAATTATAATCAAATTGATTCGCGTGTCACTTTTTAAAATAATTGTTTGATTAATTTGGGACAGCGGTTCGTTCAACTTTTTTGGTTTGAAAATTAAACCACATTCCTCGAACGAGCAGTTGATTGCCTATTCTTTTTCTTTCCTCATGTTTTTCTGATTAATTTGACGTTGCAAACTCTCACTTCATCTATCAAAAATTAAAACGTCTTTCAATCTTCCGTGTATTTTTTTCTCTCTCAGCATGATCAAGAATACAATCGCAGCGTATATTCACAGTTTTTGCATTTGTGTTAATTGTCTCAACAGTCTCTGAATTTTTGTCTCCTCCCACTTGCAATGTCGCGCGATTTTCTAAGTTTGATTCGTACAGTTTGGCGGCTCTTGTTGACACAGTATAAACTAATTATTTTTATTTTTTGTTAAAAAAGCAAATTGTCTGGTTCCACTAGGTTTTCTTTTTTCTTTTTATAAGTGACGCTCAAAACTATGCGTAAGAATGCATTAGAATTAAAATATTCGTACAAAATGAGAAACAGGTGTGATATCAAATATTGTGTTTGTTTGCTTAATTGTTTGTTACATCTTGCAACGCTGATTGTTACCCGTAACAATGTGAGACCTCGTTTGATTATAGACGAATTATCCGCTATCAGTCTTTTTGATTTGTTGAAAATGTTCTTTCGTATACTCGCTTTTAGTGCTGTCCTTAGAACGTTTTTTTTAACTTCATATCCAACTCTATAATACGATGTTGAATCAACTTTTGCACTATAATTATAACATTTTCAAAAGTGGAAAAACGATCCGGCGAAGCGTACAACTGATAGCCACGCGATTTTACATCGGATTGATAATAATTTTTGCACGATTGTACAAATAACGCGATGACAATCAGTTTTAAATTCGAATGATGTTGGCCATCACTAGCTGCGATACCATTGGAGTACGAAAATTCAAAGCCGTCGAGAAAGCCGCACACTTGTTTTTGTTTTTTTTTTTTCATTTTTTTTTTAACAATTAAATACAAATTTTTTTTTTGGGCTCGCATTAAAACTAAATAAATAAACCTAAGTGAAACAACTCTTATACGTTTTCATTTTGTTTTTAACACAAGTATGACAAAAGTGCGTGACTTTGTCATGTGAGAAACGCAGGAAACGTGTGTCTCGTTTTGTATAATTCACTTTTTTGTTTGTATGCGTTGCTTCCGTTTCATTTTTTGTTGTATGCGTATTTTCCACAATTCATATCTTGTTTGACATTTTTATATGTTTGAAATAAAAAAATACAGTTACAAAAGATGCACGAGGAAAATGACTCTTGCGGTTTTGCCATATACAGGGTGTCCACTAGGACGAGGTGAAGGATCCAGGTTTGGAGTTACAAATACTATAGGACATTATCTCGCAGGGATAAGGGAGTTCCTAATTTATAACGCGAAATCCCATGGACTCTGACTGCCATGTACCGGCGATATAAAAGTGGCAGTTATGGCAATAGCGAGATGTCTATTCAATAGTTATATACTTTTCTTTTTGTATGACCAGCTTATTTATACATTTATTAATTTATTCTAGTTGTTTTTTTTTGTTTAGACAATATATATATTCATAGATTTTATTATAATATATATCTATATATTTATATACGTTTTTGTTGTATTATATCTTGCATAAATCACACGTTTATACAAGACATAAAATCGCTTTTGAAATATTTTATATACCTAGTGATGGATAATGTTTGAAATGAAAATAAAAATTGTTCAACTGTTTGGAAATTAAGATACAAATTGATTAGAGCTTGGAAAAACGATAAAGCATGAGTCGACACTATCCACCACTCGTCGCTTCTTATATTTATCATTTGTTTTTTTTTTTTTTTTACATACATAAAATTACCTATCGATAACCCTTTCACTGTCATCTGCTAACAGAATTG
Source organism: Trissolcus brochymenae (assembly GCA_030523145.1). Classification (NCBI taxonomy): domain Eukaryota; kingdom Metazoa; phylum Arthropoda; class Insecta; order Hymenoptera; family Scelionidae; genus Trissolcus; species Trissolcus brochymenae. Next base: position 202,313 of record JAQQRF010000054.1, on the reverse strand, counting down.
AGAGTAATGAAAATTCGAAATTGTCAATTATACAGTTATAGCAATTCAATTCGTAACGTGAAAATCATTCGAAAAACTAAGTAGCCGGCAGTGTCAAGTGTAAAAGGGTTAATGAAAGCAGCTTGACAATGAAAATAATAATCCGCGCGTTGCGTGGATTTCAATTCAGTGGACCCTGATTTGTTCCAACTAAAAACAAAAATTAACCATACAATTTTGTTGATATAATTACGCCTGTTTTATTGTTATTGCATTTAAACGTTTTTATTCATGGGTACTATATATAGTAACATTTAAACTCGTACACACCCATCAATTTAGATAGAAGACAAAAAATCTTGTATAAGAGGAGGGTCGGGATTGAAAAATAATTAAAAAGCATTTAAAAAAGAAGTTATCTTAATAAATATGTATAGAATAGAAAAAAGTATGAAAAAATATATAGAATGAAATTGGAATAGAAAAAAAGAATGGTGTGGAAAAGGAAAAAAAGTGTGCAATGGACTATGGTATTTTGTGACGAGTCAAAAGCAAGCTCGACTGGTGCGGACTATTATAACGCTAATACCGTGTAAAAATCAATAAATCGCTAAGTACACGAGGTTCAACATCAAAGGAAGCAGCTAGCCGGTGAAATCAGAGTGTGGGATTTCGATCAAAGGAAAAGCCATTTTAAAGAGCAGTCAGTGGACGGTCACCCTGTACACACATTCGATACACAGTTTATATATATAATTAAAACGCTCTTCAAAATACTGTAAAATCTCACAAAATACTCTTCTCATAAAAAGATGTGGCTGAGACTCATAAAAACTCGGGCCATACGATTTCAATTTATTTATCGAGATTCGGCAGACAAAGTTGTTACAAATTATAAATTAGTAATAGAGAGAAAGAGAGAGAAGGAGAGAGGGAGGGAGAGATTCCAATTAGATTGCAAGTGTGACAGCAAAAAATACTCGAGAAGACCCTGAAAAAAGAAAAAAGAAAGAATTTGTCTCGCACATGTAACAATTTTTCGTACTTAATATTTTTGACCACTTTTTTTTACTTTTTTATTCATCATTTTGTTTGAAATAGAATCTCTTCGGAATATGCATCTTTTTATTGCTAATCGATCGACGAATGCGACAATTGTTTTTTATAAAATAGAACTATACATAACAAGTTCCTCTTCCTCCTCTTGTATGTACCCCGTTTCTTTTTTTTTTTTCTATAATTTTCGCTTCTCATTTACAATAAAAATCAGTTGTTTTTTTATGTATGTATGTATGTTCGTTCCGTCATATACATTTAGCAGCATGGCTGCGCATTCGTCGATCGTATAAAAAACGCACGACCGATACATGAGTCGTGTCTTTTTGAAATCACGACTTCCCGTTCAATTTCTTCATTTGTGTTTTCAAAGTTTTTGGATTCTTTTTTTTCCTGTAATTCATGTTTTTCCCTATAGTTTTGTTTTCTATTCATTATTTAGACTGAATACGTATAGATGATTTGTTTCCACAACGCTCAAATGAGATAAGAGATTGACATACACACATCGATAGCGTCAAAGTTGTCCCGAAAGTGTAATTTGACTTATAATAATAATTTACGGTACCTTGGTTCTCATCTTTGACGCGTGTCCCTTTCTTACAGTAGTTTTTTTGTCTTTTTTTGTTTTTAGTTTATACTTTTTTCTTTATGTGCATACCTTTATGTACGTATATGAACATACAAATATGTATAGCACATGATACGTACATATAGATATATATTTATTTAACTTATTAACTCTTTAGTTTTACATCATTAATGTTATTAATTTGTTTTGTTTAATAATTGTTTGCCTATCGATGACTTACAAGTAATGTTTAGGTTTTTAGGATCGATCGATAATTTATTCACAGCGATAAATGGATAGAAGTTTAGCAGCCCTAAGTATAGAAGTAGTAGTGAGACTACACTTAATCCGTCAAGCTGCCGCATGGCAGTAGCAAACAAGATGGACGACAGATGATAGGCTAAATGATATAAACGAAGTCACAAGAGCTCGTATTGACGTAAGTGCATCCGCTGAATGATATCCCGGCAGTCGTTGAAGACTCTCTTGATGTTTTCCGTGTCAACTGCACACGTGAAGTGTGGGTAACAGTAATGTTTCCCATCGCCGCTCGCTGTACTTATGCGCTAAAATATGATAATCATTGATTTATTCATTTATTGTTCATTCACAACTCTTAGCTTAATGAATGATAGACATTTGTATTGATACTCACAAGGAATTCGTCTCTTATAAAGTACTTTGCCCTTATGACTTCCGGAGGTTCGGACTTTTCTTCCACCACCCCGGGTTCGACTGGTGTTTGGTACCTAGAAAATTCTGGAAAGTAGTCCTCTAATTTGTGCTTTCCGGCTTTAATTTTTTCCGCTAGCAGGTCCTGTTTGTTGAGGAACAAGATTACGGAAATTGTGCGAAGCCATCTGAAACAATGAAGTATACCAAATGTAAGGAACATGTTATTTCGATTTCGGTACATCGGTATAATGGACACACGATCAATTGAATTACCGATTGTTCCAAATGCTTTTAAACAGGTCCAGACTCTCTCTCAGTCTCAATTTGGTCGGATCTTCACGTAGTACCATATTATAACTACTACATGCCGTTACGAAGATAATCGCGGTGACGTCGTTAAAGCACTGTATCCATTTTCTCCTTTCGTCACGTTGTCCACCCACATCGAACATGCTAAGAAACACACAATTATAATCGATTAAACTCAATTTTGGTCCCTTTCTCCAAACTATTTTGTCAGCAACTTGTCTCACAGGCCTAATTTTCATTTTTCAATTTAATTATATTGTCTTCTTTGTGTTCTTGTTTGCGATTCAACATGACAAGAGTAATAAAATTTTAATTAATATTCCAATTTAGCTTATCGTTAAAAGTAAACTGACATAAAATGAGTAAAAGTGTAACGTGTAGCAAATGATATTTAATAGACTTGGGAACTTACTGAAAGTTTACTTTGTCGACTTGAAACCGAGTCTCAAAGATACCGGAAGTGAGGACTCGACATCTCAATATATCCTGCAACAGGCGCAAACAAATTGTCAATTTTATTTCAATATCATTTTTAAATTAATTTATCAATTAATCTAATCAATCATTTATTCCTCGGCGATAAAATGAACGATCGTTTTTCTTTTATTGTTATATTACCTGTTCCGTAGGCGTATAGTCCGGTTGTTTTACAATAGCTACTTTGTCTAGGAAACTGAAACAGAAAATGTGAAAATTGAATTTTGTTTTTCTCTCGTCCTCTTTTTGTTTTTACTCAATTTGTATCCATTTTAACAAAACAATTTTACAAAAATGCACACCAGAAATTGAAAAAGCTTGGACAATATTCATTTGCCTGCTGGAATCGGTGGCGATTTCTTTTCTCTTAGAAAAGTGCACTTTTGGTAAGCGTCTAAATATGTATTTAAAAAGCCGCACGTTTTTCAATCGAAAATAAATTGATTTAGGCGTGAGAGGAAAAAAAAAGAGGTGAAAAGAGGTCAAAGTTGGGAAGGAGGGTGGGTTATAACGCGCTGGTGAAAAGTCTAGGAGAAAGGAAATCGATGGCCAGAGAGAGGGCGCAAAGTGTAAAGGGCATCGGGAGAGGTAGCTATCCTGAACTCTCGGTCGTGTTATCAGTCAGCGCGCAGAACCGTCCTTATGTTTCGAAGTAGTTATCCAGGTCATGGGTCACTGCCACTACTGCCTGCGAATCATTATCTCGTTATCTTACTCGCTATTTGTTTTATTCTTTTGATTTTATAAATAAATTGATAACGCCGGTCAACGAATTAGCCTAAACCGGATGACAAAAGTAGAAACGAGGTCATCGACCCCACAGACGATGAGGGAACAAGTCATGACCCAGTGTCTCGGTTAGCCCGCTGAATTCTATCGACCTTGAGAGCGATTTGCTTGCTGCCATCTTCACTTAACTTGTTGCCCACATTTTTATTTTTATCGCCACGCCAATTGACAGCTCAAATCGAAACATTCATCGCAATTTTATATTCTTACGATCAATTCAAATGTAACGATTTTTTTCGGGCTTTTATCCCTTTTATTTTTTGCAAAAAAAATCGAGTTCATTTAATGGGTCAGTGAGCACTTTATGGCCATGCCCGACTGATCGGAACCCCAAAATTAGATCTCAGTTGACAAGTTTGTGAAAATTGACTTGACGCTCAACTGATGATAATAACAATTAAACGAAGTCACTGTTATTATCATTGTGAAAATGGGAATATATATATATATATATTTTTTTTTTTCAAAACATAAAAATTGTATATGAAGATATACATTTCCTTTTCACGTTTGTAAAAATGACTTAGAGAGTGCGGGAGCAGCGCAAAAATGATGAGTTGCAAGCTAACCAATCGTGGTTGAAGAGCACCGGGGATTCTGCCATCGCAATATACAAAAATAAATCAGGTTGCTAGCATGAATTGCATACACCCAAGTTCAGAATCATCGCGCCATATCAAAATAACGCCAAAAAACATTATTCATCTGTCAGGCAAGGACGTTTAAAAACGAATCAAACCCGGTTGATACCATGATTTTATTTGTTTAGCAAAACCAAAAGTGATGGTGTGATTGAATCGACAAAATTATTAAAGTTATAGAAAATTGAAAGAGGCTGGTACAAAGTTTATTAGTTGACAGTTTGGATAGATGAAAACAAAAAAAAAACAAATGGCAAAGGATGTAACGACAGATTAACTCTGATAAGAAAAAAGCAAAAAGGCTACGTGGTTGGGGCCCACGCAGGAAAGACAGCTTGCACAGCAACCTGTGTGTCGTGTCAATAGTCGACCGGTATATGTATCTCAACTCTCTAAAAATACGGTAGAGTTATTTTTATCGCGTGGCAACGTTCTGGCGCAGAAAAATAACGAGAAAAACCGTTTTCACAACACTTGCGACAAAGGCATCAAAATGATTATTGACAAAAAGTCATTATCATAAACACCGCCTGACTCCGTCTTTTTCAACTAAAATGTGAACACATTTCACCTAACGCGCTACCCAATTCTAATCAATCGGATTTCAATTTTCATAATTATCATTGTTACAATTCTTTTTAATACCTCTTGTTTGTTAATTCAATTAATCTGATTAAACGAAAACAAATTGAATGAATAATGGAAATAGCGTGGATTTGATTGCAAAGGAAATTGAAATTGGATTAATTTAGACACGAAGCTTAGAAGAGTTGTGAAATGTGGATGCAAATTTTTAAGAGAGAGAGAGAGAGAGAAGGAGAGACGGGGAGAGCTGAGATAACGGGCAGAGAAAGATGGCATTCGCGAGATACAACATTGTCGATGAAGAGAGAACTCTCGGGCGGCTACAAAAATAGCGTCGACAGGTACAATTAAAATGTTTGACGAGAGACACGCAAAGCTCAATTATGACTCTGAAACTTGTATGATTTGTTGCATCCTTTATATGGCCAATTTTTCAATTACAATTGGAATCGCATTGACGCAAAAATGTCAACTTTTTCAATCAGGTGTTAACCATGTATAAACTTTATTTGTTTTTGGTTGTTTGGTTTGTTTTGTTGTTGTTTATTGTTTAGCGACTTACTATTTGGCGCAGTCAATGAGCTGATACTCGTTACTCCTCTCGAAGCTTTGTTGAACGCCTCGATCCTTCCAAAGGGTCTCGACGATTTCATAAAACTCCTGAAATGAAAACTCATTATATTGAAACTGACAGTCATTATTGAAACTAGTTGCACATGTGCAACAAGTGTCACGGAAAATTGAAGGAATTCCGCATCGAGTATATTCATCATTTCTATGAATTCAACCTAATCAATCGTGCCAATGAATAAAAATACTATACAATTTTTTTATACACAATGAGAAAAGAGATCGTTACATTGTGCATCTTATTTTTATCACACTCGGTTAAAGGTTGAACGAGCACGTATGTCAGACGGGATGTACAAGTTTTTTTTTTATTTCATGCATTATAATAATGTTGTCATTATGACTCACCGAAGGATAATCGAAGTCTGGGGAAGACGAGACATCGAGGACATAATCGACTCTGCTCTGATTCGCAGGATTCTCTAACGTCACTGGTGGCGTTAAAGTGTTCATTGCACTTGTTATCGTCTACAAAACAAAAAGTTACAACATTTCAACGTTGTTGTTTCAACCAAATCAGAGTGTTGTTTTTTATCATTGTATTATAATTTCAACTCACCAAGATTGCATCCCTGATATTCTTCTTTATATCCTCAATTTTTTGTCGTTTTTCGCTGAAATAAAAATAAAATCAATTCGTTACACCAGTGAAACATTATAACAGATGTACAAACAAGTTGCATATGATTTCAATCGTGCGCTGTTTTGTGTTCTACAACTTGGTTAAAAATATTGTACATCTCAAAGAACAAGAATCCGAGCGGAATAACGGTTTTGCAAACATTTTTTTTTTTTTGTAACGAGTGAAAAACAACTTTGATGTAAACTGAGTTGAAATTTGAAAACCGAGCGTTTTGCCTAAAAGGAAAAAAATTACAAACAAACGAAAACAAAAAAAAGGGGTTTGAATGAAACGATTGGCGGTGGTTGTTGTTGTGTGGAGCAACAAATTAAAGAGCTCTTCTAATTTGGTAGTGCGCGGCAGGCCAAAATAGCATTTGATGGGCTAAAAATAAAAAATTGTTGGTAAAGAAGAATAAGGGTTAAATATAGTGTGAGAGGCAAAGAATAATGCTATTTTGAAAGAAATATCGCTTGATTCGTTGCACATTTGTTGCACAATAAAAGTCAATAACTGAATTGAAGCGTCAATTGCTGCACTATTTACCATAATTGGCATTTACTCCACTTAAGACCTTAAGTTCATACAGGGATAAAGAGTTAAATGTCTTATTGCATAACCCGATAAACGCAATTATATGTCGATCTTCACAGAATTGTATAAAAACAATTTCTTCCCTGTTGCATAGTACAAGTTTTTTTTTCGTCCGCTACAATATCGTGCTGTTTGAATTGTTGTCGAAAAAGGTAGACGAGCAACAAACGGTTTTTGACGAGGAATATTGGATGAGTGTGAAATTGAGAATTAATTAAGAAAACGTCTTACGCTTCGCTAAAGCCATTGACGTGCAATATCCTCATCTGTTTGACGATCGTACTTTTGCCGGACTCTCCTGCACCTGCAAAAAGAAAAGTACATTCAATTGGAACCGTCAATTAATGCAACCAAACGAATTTCATCAACAAAACTTCATTCTTAACTCCAATTGAACCTATATATTAAATATATATATATATATCTATTTAACGTAAAGATGTCTAACATATGTATACTATATATATATATTATTCAGATTGTTCTATTGGAATTACTTTACTGCAATTGATTATCTTGTTACTAATTTATTTTAACATTTATTTTACTTGAAATAAAAATAATAAATAAATATAAATAAAAAAGAGAACTGAAAATTGTTGAATGAAAAATTTGATTCGAATTTTGGTCGGTTTGATAGACAGGAAGAAAGAAAAAATGATGCAAAAATGAGAGTAATAAAATGATAATAATGTGGGACTGATTAGGATTTATGAAAAATATGATTTTTAGGTGGTAAGTGAAATCGCCGAGATGTCGTCAGCCTTGAAACTCAGATCTGAACATTAGACACTTGTGTTATAGAGTGAGTGCACATAACATAAATTGTCGGCGTGTTGTAACCTTCGCGTTTCGATACTTCCGCAACGCGTGAATAAACTAACACGTGCGTAATCGCCATGGTGTGCACACACAAATTAGTCTCTCAATTGTAGCCAATCTATTATTTTATTATTTCATCTATTTTGTATATATTTCAATCCGACGGTCAATTTCAATGATTAATTACGATTATCAGACGGACAATATAAGGATCGCTGATTTCACCTTGAGTCAATGTTAATTGCATGTAAAAAAAAAAAAAACTTAACAATAGATTGTTCCAATAGCGAGCAGTTTTTTTTTATTCTCAATTAGAATCTTGACAACAAAAAAAAGTTGATCAGACAAAACAGCCGCGGCAACAGTTTGCTCATAAATATCCGCGCTCCATTGCAGTTGCAGTTCAAACATAAATAATAAACGCATCTCATCTAATTTTACATTCACATTCGATTTGGAAGGCTATTTTATGAATCGTGTTCCTGCATATTGAAACGCGCTCTTTTTTTTCAATGGAGGTTGTATTTTACTGTTTGACTTTCATTCATATATGTAATCATTAAATCTCATACTAAACAGCTGTTGGACGTTAAGAATCAAACTAATCAATATCTGCTCAGATCAATTACATTTTGAAATAAACTGATGTTTTTATTTATTGTTGATGAGATTGAATATTCATATCATAAAGAGTAAACAGAAATTTTCATTGAAAAAATAAACTTGAAAAATATTTTTCTTTAAATGGCTTTTTCTATTTGGTTGAAAGGTTAGAACTCTGTTACATGTTATTGATTTGATCTGGTTGTTGGAATCACGATAAATGGTAAAATGAAAAAAAATGGCGTTTTGGTACTTTCATAACCTCAACTTTTTATTGTTTAAAAGGAAAATTGTTTTGTTTAAAAACAAATTAAAAAACAAAAAAAAAAAAAAAACAATCAAACTTTGACACGAGAGTGACAAAATATTATTGTTACGAAAGTTGAGGTCTAAGGACTTCAACCTCAAGCTGAAAGGTAGAAGTTCAATCAGGGAGAGGTAACATTTCATAAATCTCATACCGGCGAAGTTCTAACGAACTTCTTGATTCAAAAAGTGATATTGTATCAATATCAAGGAAACGAGAGAAAACATTCAATGAAATTCGAAAGACAAATAACAAAAATGTGCTGTCGAGTTTTGTAACCTGTTTACAATCATTCAATCTAATTCGTTCTTTTATTTACACGAGTTCGAATTGTGTCAAACGTCACAACCGAACGAAGAAGAAGAAGAGGAAGAAGAAGAAGAAGAAGAAGAAGAAGAAGACGAAAAAAAAGTGAACCTCTAAGGTACTTTCCAAGTTATCTAAAAATTGCATATTTGTTTTTGAAGACTACCGAAGAATGACTTCTTGTTCCTTTTGGTATATGGATTTCGCATGAGGGAGTTGGAGCCTACAGATGGCACGATTGTTGACACATTTGAATCTGTTGGTTAGGCGTGATGCACTTGTGACTGAAAGCTGCGCGGAATATTGTATGCAAAAGAAGCGGAATGATGAATAATTTGAGAACGACGAAGAGAGGGATACGAAGGAAGAGGGAGCGAGAAAGAGATAGCGATAGATAAAGATGTCTAACCAAGCAGGAGGAGCCTGTGGGTGGCCCGGTAGACCTGCTTGTCCTTCTGTAGCTGTCTGGTGATGGCATCGGAGCGGCGCTTCTGATTCTTGCTGTCATCCTGGCTGGCCTTACTGCTTTGGCTGCCAAAGCACCCCATGACAGTGACTGTGTGATAAAGAGAGAGGCGCTTTGCCCCGGCGCGGCTCTACTGGGCTAACGTCGCTGTCGCCCAGGGCGCCGCCTGCGTGAGCTTGCCGCGTCACGTACGAGACCACATAAATGAGCCGAATAGAAAAACACACACACACACACAGCAGAGCACGCGCGTCTTGTTCACTCGCGGCCGTCGCGAGTGAAACCCTAACCTCCAAGCAGCAGCCCAGAGGAAGGCGCCTCCATCGCCCGACTTGTCAGGCTCGCGTCGCGCGTTCGCACCTGTCCAGCTCGCGATTGATTGCTGGCTCCCCTCTGCCCCGCGCGTTCGTCGTGGTTGGCGCGGCCGTTGCAGCCGCCGTCGCCGCCGCCTGAGTCACACACCACAGAGCAGCAGCACCACCAACGCCACCAACCTCGCCGTCCGCACGCGCGCCCGATTCCAAGACCTTCTTTTTCCTTCTTCTCTTCCTCTTACTCCGCCTCTCCGCTGAGCGCTGCCACCGCCACCGCACTCGGCCGCGATAACTCACTAGGTCCCGGCTCGCTGGCCCTACCCCCCGTGATCGCACACGCGCCAACCCTCACTCGACGTCCCTCGAGGAAGATTTCCGCTGCCCAAACGTCCAACAGCTACTCGTGCTCCCTTCAATCAACATGTCGTCTGCTAGACCATGCTAGACTAGAGCGCTCCGCTGCGCCCCGATCGTCCATCGGCTGCCGCCGCGTGCGCGCGCGCATCCTCTTCTCTGCCTCCGCACACACAATCAAAAACAAGCGCCACCACGCACCTAATCACCCGCGCCAACTTTGACACTCTTTCAAATTGACAACAAACAAATAAACGCCACACAACGCTCGCACTCACTGTCGCACGCGCCAATCCTATACTTTCTTATTTTTTATTATCAGTCTGTTTCTCTTCTTTTTTTCTTTCGGTTTTGTTTTTTGTTTTTTTTTTTTTTTTTTGTTCTTTTCTTTTTTTTCTCTTTCAATAAAATAACAAGTGGATGCAAAGGGATTGTAAATGAATGGTCGTCAAAGTATATAATTAACACTCTTGTATTTTTATGTATAAAATATCTTTCTATATTACCATTTTAAACATTGGTGACGCGTCAGCTTATTTATTTACACATTTAGAATGAACGCATGAAATCAAAATACATCCAACGTTTTTGAAATCTTTGTTGTTTTTTGTTTCGTCTGTAAAATGCACGGAATTGCAATAAGTATAACTTTATACACGGCCGTTGATCGACGACTCTCTGACATTTCACTCGAAATGATCGATTGACATTATTTTGAGTTGAATTATCAATGCATGCATCAAGTTTGTTACAACTCCTAGAATTGAGATAATAGATTGTATATCTTGAAAAGATATAGTCATCATCATCTCCTACGGTAATAATAAATCTAAATTACAATTTAAACGTTATAGTTTTTCACCTCAAAACGAATTAAAACTATTCAACCATAATTAATATTATTGATATTCTGGTATACTTAATAGTCTTTTCTTTTTCAAACACAACTTACAGCATTCACGACTCATCAACAAACATTGAAACGCACGACAATGGTTTAGTTATACGAAAATACTGATTCGCAAATTGTTCACGTATAACGAAGCAGGAGACAGTATGTTTATTTTGTTCCCTAAACTCCAGTTGCGAGAAATGAAAGAACAAGATTATACAATCTTGGCTATTATCTTAACAATGTTTGACGGCAATGATAATAAAGGTCATTTTCTGCATTACGTATCATAGTGCAGTTTGTTTCCAAACGAAAATAATAATTTCATTTATTAATATTTTCTACTTCAAGCCGTCTTTGCTGGTGTCGTCCGCAAGAAGAGCATTCAGATCCAAATCTTGCACCGGTGGGTTTTGACGAGCGCCTGAAAATAATAATAATAATAACAATAATAATCATAATCAATTGTAACATGCACGTTTGCATGCAAATTTCATTTTTCAGCTATTCAAAACTCACCAGCATGAGCTAAGAACAAATCTTTCAAAAATCCAAGCTCCTTAGTCAGCATTTTGATTTTCTCCGTTAAAAGCTCATTCTCAGATTTCAGTTGAGTTACGCGTTCCAATGTTTGTTGAGTGCGCAATTTACTTTTCACCCGAGATTTCTTCACAGCCTAATAAACCAAAACCATGGTTATTATATTTTATCATTGACTATAATATTTCTCGTGATAACTCTATTTTATTTTCATTACTTGATTATTCTTATCTCGCCGTTTCCTGTAATCCTCGTCGTCTTCATCCTCCATCTGAACGATTTTCTTTCTCCTGCCTGGTTTAGATTCGTTCTTCGGAGCCATCTAAAACAAACAAAAAACATCTTTCAAATCCTGACACTTTAATTTCAATCTCTTCTCAAACGAAAAGTATAATTAAATCTGTAGTTATGAAACTGTATATAACAAAAATTTATATAAAACAAACTAACATCTTTTTCCTGCCAAAACAGTCATTTTCAATGTCAAATCATTAATTCTGAGAAATTTATTTTCAGCTACATGAATTTCAATTAAAATGACACGCTAACAAAACTATATAAAAGATTATAACAGTATCTGCCTCAGATTTTATTTTTTACGCTCCGAATGTTTCTCAATATTGTGAAATTCCTCTGTTGCAGCATGCACATATGTTTGAATCAAATTCTTCTGAGTGAACTGGATTGTACAATCTTTTTTAATCGCATCTTAATGGGTCAAGTTTTGTTGACAAAACAAACAAAATATGATTGTATGTGAAATTGTATACAAAAAAATTTTCTTTTTTTTCCAGATTTCATTCAATTCATTTGATTGCATTCTATCAATTGTGTCTCTCTTGTAGATCAATTGTTTACCATTTGCAATAACAATGGCTGTTTTTAATTAAGTGGAAAGAATGACTGTCTGAAATCGGTACCTTCACTGCGATCCAAAAACTTCAGAGTCAAGGTCAATGATTCGATCCCGAGAGTTCCTCTTGGTGTTCGTGTATGAAAGTACGATTCTTAACAATGTTGTCCAATTTCCGTGCTCGCTGAGGGACAATTTGTAATTGAACAATAATTATAATCAAACTTTTGACAAGTGTTGGCTCAACCAAACAAGTTCCGTGATTACTTTGTTGGCCTGTTTAGATAAAGTAGAAATGACGCAATCGCTAACAAAAATTGAATTCACTGGAATAGCACAAAAACATAGAGAAAACTCAAACAACTGTTAGTCACAATGACTGTGAAACATGCCTGCAGGTGGCGTCACTGTCGATAACCGACGACGGTCTTGAAATTCTTCCACTTACAATTTAGATTAAAAAATCATTCAGTTCGTTTAAATTGAATGTTTTCAAGAGTCTGATAAATTTTACGAGATCAATTCGATGTTATTTGGTGAGATCGTTAAGCCAGGTCGTTAAACCAATTGATTTAAATTTGCCGCCAAAAAGGAATGGCGGAAAATCTACTGAGACGCCATCTGGATTCTCAAGAGAGAGATAAGGTAATGAGGGCCTGTGGAACAAAGAGAGATAGAAAATAGGAGGCAGAAAATAAGTTGAAATTAGTCAGCCGCTTTGAGAGAGCCGTTTTTGGCAGATCAATGTGTTTTAGTGAGTCCGGTAGATAATTGTTGATTATTGTGTTATTGTACGATATTATATTTGATAAACAGAATAATGATTCTGCTCGAGATAAACAATATAATATTAGAGGAAACGTTGATTAACAAAGTGAAGAATGCACTGTCCGGGTAAGTGACACGTTACTTGTGTTTTTTATGTACAACACACAATTTCCACTTAATCGTCAGCAGCATCACATTAGGGCGGTGGCTAATTTTTCGTCACTTTTTATTCGATAAGCTTGGCGTTTTGCGATTCCGCCGGTTGCACTTTACGTAAGTGCGTTTTTTTATCGCGAACCCGCAAGCGGCACCAAAGTGTCAAATACGAGGTTAAATTGATACGATACACGCACACCTAATCGTTCTGTCAATGCTGACTATTTTCTAAACAAACGTATAGTTTGCATTGATTGTTACATTTTTTTGTTCGTTTAGCCATAAACCTGAATCAACGGATATTACCATAGCCGACTTTGATGGAGTTATATTTCATATTTCAAATTTGAGCAAGGACAAGTCAAAAATTAGGGTAAGTTTGTTGGTTTTGTTTATTTAAATAAATTAAATTACATTGTTTGTTTATAATTTAATTGTTGAAAATTTGTATGAAAAAATTGAAGGATGCTTAAAGTTGTGTTTGCTTGCAGATAAGTATTCAGCTCAAAGTTTATAAAGAATTGCAAGAACATGGTGCTGACGAGTTGCTCAAACGTGAATATGGCGATTATCTCACCGACCCAGAGCCAGGTAAAATCGAGTGAATATAAGACAACAGTTTAGATCAGAATAAATGAATTAAAGCTATTGACTCATTAAATCAAATGTAAATCCTAGAACTCATTAGTTATCTGATATATATTCGTTCGAGTATAATTTTGAAGTAAATGAGTCATGTGAGGTTGAATAATGCCAAATAAATAATATTTTGAGTTGTAAATTGTAGGATACAGTGCAACGGTGATGATAGATTTGGAAAACATTCCGCAAAATTGGGAAAGTTTAGTCAAGAAAATTGGTCTTCTTAAGAGGCACTGCTTTGCTAGTGTCTTTGAAAAATACTTCAATTTTCAAGAAGCTTATCACAACTCCACAGAAGATACAACGAAGTTACAGAAAAGAGCAGTCATTCCATATCGGGATCAAGAGATTATGTAGGCAAAAAATGGAACATTTTTTATTGCAATATTTTTAATTGAGAGAGTAATGATTGAATTGGGGTGTAATTGCATTTTTAGGTATGTTGAAGCTAAGAGTGATAGAGTGACCGTGGTGTTTAGTACAATATTCAAATCTGAGGACGACATGGTTATTGGCAAGATGTTTTTACAAGAACTTAAAGAAGGAAGAAGAGCAAGTCACACTGCGCCGCAGGTTCTGTTCAGTCATCGTGAGCCCCCTCTGGAATTGCAAGATTCGGGAGCAATAATTAGCGATTGTATTGGTTACATTACCTTTGGTATGTTGAGTTGCGACGTCCAGCAGGATATTTGGAAACTTAATATAGATCCATTCGATATTGATTTAATATTTTTTTAGTCTTGTTCCCACGGCACACAAACCGAGAAGCTCGTGACAACACAATTGACTTGATTCAAATGTTCAGACATTACTTGCACTATCATATCAAGTGCAGTAAAGTTTACATCCACTCCAGAATGCGCACAAAAACTACAGACTTTTTGAAAGTCTTGAATCGCGCAAGATCGCAACCCAAGAACACGGAAAAGAAAACTATCACGTAAGTTTTTAAACACGTCGCATTGTATTCTACCTGACGGTTTGTACTTGAAAAGCCTTCGTTTTATTAAACAAAAAATGCTTATATTACAGGGGGCGAACGTTTATTAGAAAGGAATGAGGATACAGCAAGTTTTGTTGAGGTCTATACCGAAGGCAAAAGGATTGAATAATTGAAAAACAAACCGCGCGGCGACGAAAATTACGAGCGTCCGCCGAAGCGTTATGGAACATGAAAAATTTAGTGAAAAAACAAAGATTGCGTATGTTTTAAGAGTCATGCGTAGCAGGTCAGTTTTTACGCGCCAACGAAAACTCGATGAATACGCATTGCCTCAGAAGTAAACAAAAATAGAAACGTTGACTTACAATTAAGGATCAATCTGAGCGAAGAAATCAATTATAAAATTGATGAACATTGATAATGGAAAAACGATGATTGATGTTTTGGAATTTGATATGAACTTTACTCACTAACATAAAAAAAATATAGTAACACGCGCTCTTCCCTTCAAAAACAATTTTTGACTCTCATCTACAGTGCTTCTTTTTATAACACTTAACAGAAATGTATTTCATTCCAAAATATCAAATACGTTTTGGTAAACCAGTAAATGCATTTATTTACATTGTCCCTTGGTTAAGATAGAAAACGAACTTGGAAACGAGCAAAATAAATAATTTAAAGATCAGTCAAGTGAAAGTTTTGATCTGATGAATGTTAAAACCTGTCAAATTCAATAATGTCAATAATGTTAGCAATGAAATTGATCGACCATAATAATAGAATGGTAACGAGTAAGTAATAATTAACGATATAAATGAATTTATCACACAAATACCAAATGTAAATTTTGTTCAAAACAAATATTTTTTATGATTATTATTATTTTTTATCATTGAGTATTATTATATAAAAAAATATGTTATTATGTATAAACATTACAATCATTAAAAAGAGATAAACGATAACATCCGTTGTTGTTCATTTCATTTGGAAGCCTCATACATCACGAATTCATAGTTTTAATGTTCAAATGTATGGAATAGTACGAAAAATTGATTATATTTATGATTTATAATTTGTTCCCATAATTAATTCAAATGAAGAGCTCTCGATTGAAGAAAACAGGGGAAGGAAGGGTGCACGAAGGAGTGGCGGTGGATGTTCATGGAAAGCCACACCTTGTTGCACGTTTAGTACTTTATTGAACTTTTTCTTGACCACAGTGTTATCGCCCAACTCTTATCATTTCATCAGCAAAAAAAAATGACGACTGTATAATTGCACAAACTGTAAGTTGAAATAAAATTAAAAAAAAAAGTAAATTGAGATTCAATTTTGATGGTACCATAAGTTGAATAAGCGTTTAAAAAACTGTACTCTAACAGATGATAGTGATTATGCCGACTCTGCCGGATCCTTGCACGTTGAATGATAGCGCATTGTACCCAGAAGATTGCGCCCCAAGCACTGGGACACCGATTGAAGAATGGCTTGGTGAAAACATTGGTGGTTTCCGCATTTGGCACTTGGTTGTGATCGCCTTGTCCATAATTTTTGGCATCGTTATTGGCCTGTGTTGTTGCTTTAGGTCCAAAATTCATTACACCAGTCACACGATCGAAGCTGACAAAGCACGAAAAAATTTGACAAAACATTTCGAAAGAGAATTGAAAAAAATTGACGACAACGAAATGAAAGAGATGAACTTAAAAAAAGGTACAGGTGTAACTAAATAAATCTGATCAATATTACATTCGTTAAAAAATGAGTCGAATTTGAATTAAATTTTTTTGTTGTAGCTCTAGAACAATTGCAAGAAACTTTAGAAGAAGACGAAGATGAAGTAGCAGATCAACCTTTAAAGCCCCACGCTGGATCTGTTCGCACAGGTCTCAGAGTAATCATCAACGGGATGCGCACAAAATGGGAAAGACAAGATTTCAACGACGTCATCATGTAGATTGAAACACAAAAAAAACTTGTTCCCATGTTGGAAATTAATATTCGGTTTGTAGTTTTTTGAAATAAATGTTTATTGTTTCAAAATATTCATACTAGGATTATAAACTTATATCGTTGAAATTTGTACAAGAACCAAAAATTAAATCATGGGTATCAATATTTTTTCTTCGAATATAAAAATATTGTCATACAAATATGTCTCATGTCATGCCAGTTACATTAACCAAATTGAGGGTAAAATAAAAATAAAACATAATCAACAAAAACTTTGATACATCTCATTGAAAACAAATCTCATTTATAAGCATAGTTTGGGGATCGGAGTCGTTGGAGATTAGAGTTGTATTATTTACATTTTCTTCATTTTTACCTTCATACTTTTAATTCGTCTATAAGTAAAGAGTTTAGCATTACGGTTGTTTTTGATAAAAAAAATGGATGAAACGAAAGTCGAATGTATTTTATTTTTAAATGTGCACGTATTGATGGAAACCAATATAGTAAAAGTTTAAAGTCCACACTTGAATAATAATAACGATCGAATGAATTGAAATTGTATTTCTGATCCAAATACCTTTGATGCAACAGTGACTCTGCACCATTGTTATCAAGTGATCAAATAAATTCTTGAATTGAAGACAATTTTACATTGAAGTTATTATACAAGGTTTCTTATTGATAGACTTACTGCGAGGACTCTTAGAATGTACATCTCGACTAAAGTGTATCACAATGTTATCACTATTATTTGAAAACTCAATATTTAACATCAATTGTTGCACTTGAGATTATTTTCTCAGTAATTATTTATATTATTACACTTTATTTTTGAATTTCAAACATTATATTTCAAGCTTGAACTACTCTATTGTAAGAAATATTATTATTATTTAATATTTTATTATAAATGACAAATATACATCATACGATTTCCGAAGATTTCCATCATTACAAATATTTTTGGATAAAGAATCATCTGACCATGGTATTATGTTAATATGGTTTTATTACAAATACTAACTTTTATTCATTTAGTATAGTAAGGATTTTTCTTGTTTTTTTACATTTTTACGTAGAGATAACTAAAAATCATCGTCCAAAAACTAACAACTGCTTTAAAAAATCAACAAACATGCTGAGATCCGTAAATATACAACTTTGATTAACAAAATAAATACAAAAGACGTGATTTGTTGAAACAAACTAATTGTTAAGACTTTGGGTTGTTTTGTTTCATCCAGAGAAATGAAAAGATTGACAGACGACATTTTTTTATACGACTAAATTAATTTTGAACAACACCAGTTTTAAGCTTTGGTGTTGCGGATCCAAGTATTGACTAAAACATCTGTAGTAGCAACATATTTTTGTAGCCGGCTACTAGTTAATATCGGCTACTTTTAATAAGGATCGGGATTTGAAGCGACATCTACAACAGCGACACATAAAAGATATTCTACCTCTGGTACAAAGTTGGCTTGATCCCCTATATGACTTTGTACATTCGCATAAATTCTGCTTATTTTGTAATCAACAAACAAACAGAAAAACACAATGTCACTAATCTTCGATTAGTATTTTTTCACAAAACGACACCAAAAGATATTATTCTAATGCTGTTGTCGATGGTTTTTTTTTTTTTTGATTTTTTTTTTTAATTTTTTTTATTCAAAATTTTTTGTCGCTTAGTGACACATCAGGGGACTCCACTACGAGTTAAACTTGTGTGCTTGTTTAAAAGTGATGTTGGTATGTGTGAAAGTGGATTGTATATGTGATCGGATTTTGGTACACGTACAACTGTAGCAGCTTGGACTGACTAGCATTTACGGCACACCGGCCTCTTCAAATAACAAGCCGGCAGCACTAATCAGCCGATCAAGCATGTCTTCACGAGATCTTGTTTCTCCACCAAGAGAACTTCATTTTCGGACTAAGATACTGAAAACTCACGACGTTACTGGGGATGAGTGCTAGAATTGGTAAGAAGCTTCCGCAGCTGTGGTTGCGATTTGCCTTTTTATCTTCTGTCTCGGGGTCCGCTGTCTTTTTCTCAGTTAGGTCTGCCTTCTTGCAGGGCGTAGAGTAAGGATAGGGCGTTGATAATGGGTTGCAGATAATATGTACATCCTCCTGACGTTTCGTAGGTGTCAACATCGACGTGGTCAGGGGGGCTGACGAATTTCTACGACTGTCAAGAAAACATATCTTAGGGTTTTAGTTTCAGTCAAAAGTTTCAGCAAAAATTAATCGAACAGATCAATACAACAGACAGACCTATGGTTTGAGATGTTGATGATCCGATGACTCGTCGACGTCATCATCTCACAGGATTTGAGCGAAGTTTTACGGTAGACCTTGGACCTTATAGGGACTTTCAATTGGGGCGTGGATGTTGATCTTGTAGCAGGTCCACTGATCTCGTTGCTGTCGTTTAGCCTCTTAGATGAGAGTTCTGCCTCGTTGTTATTGTTGTTGTTTCTATTTTTACTGTTGTAGTTGTGAACAATGCTGTTGTTGTTGTTTTGTATTTGTCTGATTGTTTTGAAGTCGGGGATGTGTGGAATGTAGTAGGTTCGCATTTCAGGGACGGGGGCGGGGGTAGGGGGGTTGACTTTCGCCTCGTGGGTTGTGTCAACGAACGAGGCGTCCATACACCCTCAGCTTGGGAACTTGGAATAGAAAGCGCAAGTGAGATCGTAGTTTTTGAAACGACAATACTGAACGTCATCGCACAGCCAGTCGCCATCAAAGTTCAAATATCCAGGCCTTTCAAGCTCGCGCGGACAATTAGACGCGACTGACTCCTTGTTTGCAAATACTGTCACTACAAACTTCCCAGGCTTGAATGTGTTCAACACTCGGCGAATCACTTCCTTGTAGGATGCTTCCGGGATGTTGCTTTCAAATGACACGTACGAAAAATCCGGCTCAGGTGTTATGTGAATCGTCATGTAATTTCCCTAAATTAACAATAATTTAATCATTAATAAGATTATTTCATTGATAAGTAAAAATATAATTAATTCTATTGTCATTATTTTTAATAATTACGAATTCTTTTGCAATAAATGTGATCATGATTTGCACAGCAATTGAAACAAGATTGATCAATTATTGTCCATTGATATACTAGATTATTCAATCAAACAAACTAATTGAAAAAACTGTCGGCAATTCTCAGAGCAAGATATCTCGGCTTTTTTTCAGAAATGAAACAAAAAAACTTTACATACGCTCTTGGAAACGCCATTCATCGAATAACCGCACGGTTCGAACAAAAAGTCATCAATCATCATGCTGGGAATCAGCTTATCGATGCCGGATTTTTGAGTAGCCTCTGCAGCAGAGGAGCAGATGTCTCGAGTGAAGATCGACATGATGTCAGGATTGAGGTTGGTCATCAGGATCTCGAGAGTTTGATCTGGCTCTTTTTTGTCGCTGTTGAAATTCTCACGGTTCAGAGTATACAAGTACCAACAGTCTGAGTCCACTGAACCAAGACAATAAGCTTCTCCATCTACAAAAAAAAGTATTGAGTATAATGAAAAATCACCGGCAACAAGTAAAATAAAACTAAATACATCAAACAAAATGTTGATTTCTTACCAGGGAAGAAAGAATCCAACAAAGCAACTTCCTCCTCGAATGCTTGATGCGGTGGCATTTGTAATTCCGGTTTTTTATAATTTTTGCGAGAGTAAAATAGATCCTGCGAACAAACAATATCATTGGAGTAAGACAACAGAACGGAAAGATGCTGATAATAAAGTTGAACCACGATGTTTAAACAGAGTTGACTTGCTCGGTATTATTAAAACTGACCTATCTTTGAGAGTCGAGATTCTGTATATCTATATTCAACAACCGTATCCCATATGAACACGAGAAGCTAGGTCATGATGAGAAAACTGCGTCATTGGGCTCGAAGGCCACGTACCACGCGTCCTGACAAAAGGTTTATTGTCTTGGGATTGTCAAGAAGTGTGCAAACTGCGTCACTGTGCACACCGACTGCACATTCTGCTACACACGTTTGTTTTCACCTCGCGATTGCCAAGTTGTAAATTCAAAGTCACGATAGTTTTTCTTTTTAAAGGATCAATAAACCAAGAGACATATCTATAACAGCTAGCAGGCAGCTTTTCTATATATAGATTCGCTCGTCCACGCACGACTAGGTCAATTTATATAGCAAACAAAGAACGTATGACTGTTGCATCATTTATTGATTATTTGCTCTTTGTCCCCTCTGATTATCGTTAAAATTCCTGGAGTAATAGTTTGGTTTACCTGCACGTCATCAAATCCAGCATACTGCTCGACCAGATCCAGCAGAGGTTCCAGGCATTGCAGCGGTGTTGTGGTCCCGCATGTCTTCAAGATTAGCCTGCGTTTTGACACAAACATGCTGCTCTCGCTGCAAATATCCAATGCACACGAGATTAGATGGGAATCAAAAGTGAGCTGTAGCAGCTATACACCAAATACACCTCTAATCAACTGTTTTTTTATTTTTTTTTATTATTTTTTTCATTTTATTTTTGACGAAGTTTAATTGTGTAAAGGTATATAAAAGGATAACCAGAAATCGAATAGGTGATATAAATGATTTATTGTAGAGAAAAAAAAGTACATGAGAAAAAAAAGGTTTGACTGATGGATTGTGAGTGATAATTGTGAGATATCTGAAACGACCAGTTACCACTACCATAAACATTATGACTGAGTGGATGTTAAACAATTCATCGATCTCCTCGCGACGCAACTTTTGTGTAATGTAAATTTGTAAATCTGCTGTGATTAGATAATTATTGTAAGCACAGTCAACTTTCGTACCAATTGTTTGGGGCTTTTCATTTTATTTTTAATTTTTGTTTCCAATTAATTTCTTGATTTAATCATCTTGGTGTTTCCAATCGACAATTGTCGGTTTTTTTTTTTCGTTAATTAAGTTAGTAAATAAGTGAGCAACTAAATGAATTTGAAAAGGAGTAAAAGAGTTTTGAGTAAAATATAATTTTGTTGCAAAATTGAATTACGTATAAAAATTGCTTCACATTACTGCGGTTCATCCCAATATTACAACGGACTTTGACCTACAAACAAATGAAAATGTAGATAAGCTTGTGAATTATCGATTAACAAGTGTTAGTAATCATGGTTTACATGTAACAATTGAAAATTAAATGCTTTATTAATTGCGTTGATTAATAAAACATTCGTTTTTACGTATTCTTTTTTATCTGTACTAAATTTGTTATGCAATTCAACGAGGTAGCTTCGATTATACATTCGAAACCTCGGTGTACATTTTTTTTTTTTTTTTTTTTCATTACAATTTTCTCTTTCTTCAACTAGCTTTTGATTTACGTGGCAAACAATTCAATTGAGCTGCTACAATTGCAATTTAAAGCTGATCCATATAAAACAATGTCCTGATAAACTTCATAGATAAACTTCCAATATTTGAACCCGAGAAAAAACTTCAAACTTGGCAATAATTTTTGTGTGCAACTTTTGTTTTAGAAAATTGTATCGGTTTTTTGTTGTTTTTTTATTTAGTACAAAATTTGAATAGAAAGCGCGTTTCAGTTTCTATACATAGAAAATGCGCTTTGACATTCACAGACAACGAGCCAACTGTCTGGCCGACCCAAAACACGGGAAAACCACTTAAAGTGAGCGGCCACAGCGCTATATAACGCCTTATCGATTTCTTCCAATTTATTTTTCATCCTCATGTTTTTTCTTTCAAACTAAGCTTTTCGCCAATTCCAACTGAGTGACACATTTTGTGTGTCCATCTTGCTCGTTGTTTTGTTATTTTTTTATTTTTGATCATATGTTTATTTGTTTTAATTTTAGTTTGATTAATTGCTAACAAATTTAGTTTCTTTTTTTCATTATTTACATAATTTTTTCCCTCTGAATCGTATTATTATCTAGATTTATTTTTTTTTATATTTAATCAACTTACCAGATTTCAGTTGCAAAAGTGTCAACAGCAAGTACTAACAGAGACATGTTGCAAATTACAATTTTCAAAATCATAATATTACCTTGATTGTGTCTTGTTCGTCGTGATTTTTTGTTCTATGTTTCGTTATTTTGCAATACGAGTCCAACATTTTGTTCACGTGTTAATAATCACCTTTCGAAAAAGTTTCACAATTTTCGACAAACATTCGCAATATGAAATGTAAACGAAGCGCTAAAACGAATGATACTGCGAATAAAACGAAATTTGTCGAACAAATTCAGGAACAAAATCTAGAACTATTCAATGTAAGATAGACAAATTACATTTGTATTCGTAACATTCGGCGGCTCGGGATTTTGTGAACAGGTTGAAATGGAATTATAAATTCGATGCTCTGTATCGATTTCTTTTTATTCGTAATAATCTCAAACGATAATTACATATATCACGTATATATAACTAGAAATCAATAAATTAACCTAAGTCTATTAGGACTGGTTCAAGCTTTTATTTTATTGATATTCATTTATCATCTACAATTGATATTATTTTCATGATAATAATTTTTGACATTCGCTGTCACCAAAAAGTACCCATCAATTTTTTTCTCTTTTTTATTTTTTTGTATTTTTTTTTTTATATTTTTTTAGCAAAAACCAATGGGTAGATAGAAAATTTCAATAAAAATCTTTTTATCAACTTTTAATTTCCAAGTTGAAATGAATTTGTCGTTTGCATGAGTTTTATCGCTTTATGATTTTATGATATACGGAAAGAAAAACATTGCACGAATGACCTTGCAGAAAGGAACAATAAAAAAAAGTAGGTATACAGGAGCACACGATTTTTGTGAGTGACAGCGATAATTACCTTAAAACGTAGGCATCGACTTGATCATTCCTGCAAAAGCTGATAATTTCGCATCGAACGATCTTCAACAGCGACTCCCATTTTTGTCTGAAATACAGATGAAAAAAAATTGTGTAACAAACGGTTGTTCGCAATTTAACAATTGTTTCAACTTGCACAGACCAAGTTGTGACAATCCATCATGAATATAATTTAATTGAAACAACTTTGAACATTGAAATTTATTTAAATTGAACACAATTTCTGTTAATATATTAACGAGCAAAAAGTTTTAATCGCAGGAAGTGAATAATTCAACGTTTTGATGAATCACATAAAATTAATCAGTTGTAATAAAAAAAAAAATGTGCAACGATGCAATTTCTGTAATCGTACACTTGGCAATAAAAAAGTTGAAACGAATCGTTTGAGCATGAAAAATGTTCTTTATATAACATTTTCTAATTTTAATTAAACTTTAATTTTCAATTTAACTTTAACAGAATGATATTTCACTGTAATCTGCACAATTGTTCATATCACGTCAACCAAACATTTATATCTTTCATTTTTTTTATTTATAAACACGTTAAATCTCCAAGACAGACAGATTTTATCACTCAGAGCAAGGGAAAATGATTAAACGAAAAATCAGATTAATTGAAAATTGAATAAAACAAACAAAAATGTGAATTATAAAGGTGTAAATTATCATTTTTGCTAAATATTGTTGAAACAATTTTTGGTTAAATAAATTTATATTAGTTGTAATGAGCAAGTGATAAAAATTTGTTGTTTACTTTTTTCAACTTTTAGGTTTGCTTTACTGCTTCGTTAGCAATGAAAGTTGTAAAAGTGTGTAGAATAAAGTGATTTGATAATGATGGTCTAAAAGGAGAGTAAGCTGTTAATAGATCTGTTGAATTCAAATGATGCGCTTAAACCAGGAGCGCGAGAGATTACGTCGCTGGGAGCCTGGATATTGATTGCAACAGTGTTAGAGAACATGGGTCACAGGACCAAATTGCCACAGCTTTTACGTCGCAACTGTATCATTCCAGATCATCATTTGAAAGATATTTTTTTTTGCCTTCATTCAGTACACTTTGTTCAGTTATTTATTTATTTCTATTCATATAATATACAAGACAACTGATATCACTGCAACTCGTTTCATATCATTTGTCTGGATGTTGCAGCGCAGGTTCTCAGGTATCGACGAAGCTATGCATGATTTATGATATTGCTCAAACGTTAATGTTCTATACAATAATGTCAAGTTCATGTGTAACTCTTATTAAGAATAAGCATCTTGGATGTGGTCCAAGTTTGATGAAAATTGTTATTCCTTAAGACTGAAACTAACGTCTAATTTTGTAGCGTCAAATAAAATCGGAAGTTAGTGATTTTGTTGTTTTTTTATCTTCAAATGTTTTCAATACTTTCAATTCTTGATTTTGTTAATGTACTTAAAATAACTAAGTACTTAGATATGATAAAAATGGTTTGAAGAGAGACTCTCTGTCAGATAAGATTTTAAGATGATTGCAACAAAAATTGTAACAAAAAAGTATTACAATGTCCAAACTAGAATTAAAAATGGGTACAAAAACATTTGCAATGTAAATCGTATTTTTCATTATCGAGTTTTAGGATTGATTATTGAAATTGTACTTATTATTTAAAATTCAAATTTTTGGTTTAATATTCAAAGTAGATTTAATGTGCTAAGTAGATAATACACAAGATATGAGATAAATTTATTTCCATCAGTAGGATGATTATTTGAGTATGCTCGTAAAACTGCGATAGTCAAGTTGGATGTTCAACACTCGACTCAGCTGATGGGTCGGAATACTGTATCCCTTCCTATCGTTGACACATGACATTTTATTAATTAAAAATCAATGCAATCTGAACTTTCGAGAAAACTCCATCAAACTTTTGAAAATGACGTTCATTCAGCTTAGATGAACGTGTTGACAAACGTTAGATGCCTCTCAAATGCCCAATTTTCATCGTCCAAATGCGTTTTCTTTTTCATTGCTTTGAAACTTTAGACCCCTTGAATTCTTTCATCTTCAAGTAACCAACGATTGTCAATCTTCAGAACCAGCCAACTTTGAAGATATAAACACTTTTTTTTTGAATCACATTATTTCGATTTCTCTTCAAATTATTTGCTGGCATTTTGTTTTCGTCTACCAGAACTTTTGTCAACATTTTTTCTCGTCATCATGGCTTGTAAAAATAATGAATTGCTAAAACCAAAAACAGTGTTTGAACAGTAACTGGCAACAAATGTAAATAATAACAATTATTTGTCCGATTGTTTGTTGACGAGAGAGAGAGAGAGAGAGGGGGGGGGGAGAGGGAGAGGAGAGAAGAGAGAAAGAGAAAGGGGTGAGTTACCGTGGAATGATACGAAGATCCCGTTGGGAATCCTTGCCGTCGGTGCTGGTAAACCAAATCTCGAGGAGTTTCTCGACACCCTCGAAAAACTGCACGCTTTCGTTATTGTCGTCCTTGTTAGCCGTCGCCATTATCCGGCGCTGCACGAAACAACACGCGATTACGCTTTAAAAAATCAGCGAACAATGAGATTTTGTGGATCGATCGCGCCAATACACTTCGAACACGCGCAACTTGTTCACAGAACGCGGAATAACGAAGCGAGCGAAATGCTTTTTACTACGCTGCCGCCGCTGTCCCTCTCTTGCCCAAATCTTTTCTCACTTTTGTCAAGCCTTTCCCCTCTCGCTCTCGCGCACACGCACCACTTACTCGCCGGCTTTTCTAAGCCCAATCGTTACCCAGTTGCTACGCGCATGCGCGCGCCTTCCAACTTTAAAATCCACCTGCCCGCCAATTCCACTCTTTTTTCATCTTTCCATCCTCGATTGTTTACCAATTACCATAAACAAACATAGTTTATTTATCACTGACGGATTTCATAAGTTTCAGTCATCTTTGTTTATTATTTGTATACAACAATTCCAAAGGAAAACAAACGTTCAAACAATCGAATGACAGTAAATATTATTTTTCAATTCAATTCTACACAAGTATATACAACGAATAATAATAATACAGGAAAAATAAAGCCTTGCAATTATAAAAATTCGTTTATTTATCAAACATGAGTACAAACGTAATAAAAACAAACAAACCATTTTGTTAGAGTAACTTTCTTTTCCTCTTGTTGACTTTTTTAACAAGTATATCCTCGTCCATGGGCTCGATAATTTTGCCCATCTTGGTTTTGACAGGGGGTGCTATCAGTTGTCTGTGCAACTTTTCCGGCACGAAGTCACGTCCAAGTTGGGTTCGCAGACTGGCTTCAAAGTCGCTGACGCTTTTAAATGGGAACGGCACTTCGTTAACCAAGTGTTTTTGTATTTTTGCTTCCTCTTCTTCGATTATAATTACGTTCCCTTTGTTCTGATCTTTCCTCTTCTCTGCTTTTGGCCGTTTGATGAGGAATTTGGCTCTTTTTCTCGTTGGAATCTTAATATTTTTACCACCCCAAGAACCCCACCCTGGAAGAGTCAGGTCAAGATCCTTCGACTGGCCCTTCTGGATCTCCTTTTCCTTTTCCTTTTTGAAATCTTGCACTGCGTCGTCATCTTGGAAGGCTTCGCTGATTATTTGATTTTGGTCCTCGTCGCCATCACTGTCATCCAAAGCTTCATTCAAATTAGACTTAGGCAGTTCCGAGTTAAGGAATTGCGGTTTCACTTGAACAAATGAATCCGCGTTAATATCCTCCACCTCTTTATTTTCCTGCTGAGGTCTCAGGTCGCGATGCTCTGTATCAGTTGTATCATTGTAAGTTACTGTGCTCGCCGTTGAAATCCTGCCGTTCGTTGTTTCCAACATGGGCTCATCAAATTCTGCTCTCAACCTGTTGGGTTTCAGACCCAACTTCGTCAAATCATCCTCGTTACTTGCCTTCCTTTTGCGTTTACCGGGTTTGGCTTTTTCCAGCTCTTTGCTCGCCTTGTCTTGCATGCTTTTTATTTTCATATTCACGCGTTTCTCTACATGCTTGTCTGCGCTCTCAAAGAGTTCGTCCAGCGCATCTTCATTGTTATCTTCGCCATTTACGAGCCAATTTGACGTACCACTTACTTTCAATTTGTCTTTTTTCAATTGTTTATCTTTATCGTTCTTTACTAATTTCTGTTTTGTTCCTTTCTTTACAGCAGTCTTTTTCTTTGATTTCTCTGTGGATAAGATAGTTAGTATCAGACTTTTTGATATTCAATTTGGTAAACAAAAAAATTGAACTTGTGGATTACCTGAAACAGTTGCACCTTCGATAACAGTCACAGATTCTACAGGATTCGAAGCTGGAGTCAATTTAATAGGAATGACTGACTCATCTTCAGCTTGATCATTTTTTTCACCACCTTCTGTTTCTTGTTCCTCCTTCTTCTCGGCAGTATTGTTTTTTCCTTCCCAATACTTTTTGTAATTGCTAAGAAAATCATCAATTTCCTGGCTTGTTTTAACACTTTTCATCCAAGGATTATCTTTATCCTCAGCGGTCGGACGAAATGAAGGTTCAAGCACTTTATCGTCATTATCTTCGTCGCTGCTGTCCGTTCTTTGAAGTTTCTGAGTCAATCCACGACTTATTGCCAATTGTTGTGCCAAAGCTTGACGACTCTGAAAAAGAAAAAGAATACAAAAAGGAATTAACAAACAATAACAAATGAAAAATGTCCAGATGAATAATTCTCTATTGAAATGCACCTCTTTATCGTATTTTGCTCGAACTTGAAGATTTTTAGCCCATTGACCTGTGTTCTTATGTCTCAAAGACATTCTTTCTTTCGCCCTGACTTTGTCCAACAATTCGAGTCTCTCTAAGGCAGCTTCAGGGTCCGTTTTTTGCAACTGCTCAAACTCTTTGATCTCAGCTTTGAGTTTTTGTTTCCTCTGAACACGATGGAACTTTTTACTCTTGATCTTGTTCTGACGTCTTGCTTTCGCAGCTTTGTACGACTGAAAAAGAACAAATAACAGAGTTATTTGTGAAAATAAAAGGCGAATATGTATATCATAATGAATTTATGAAACAAACCTCTTGCGCGCGTAAACGAGCGGCCTCTTTGCTTTTTTCAGTCAATTCCTTTCTCGTCAACTTATATCCTTCTTGCTTTTCATCAACGATTTGAGTTTCTTTCGGGGCTTCTAATTTTTCAAATTCTTGTTGCAAGTCAGACTTTATGGTACAACGACTAGAAATTTCATACTCAGGGTCCCTTGCCACTCCCGGCTGAGTCAGTGGAAAAGTTATATGACTGATAGTTCTGTTTCTTGCAACCACGCCGTTCCATCTGTCCAACTCTTTTTTTGTTTTTTCGTATCCAACAGTCCTTTTGATCTACGAAAAATAAATTGGGTAGATTAAAAAAAAACTGATTTGAATCTGATTTAAATCAAAGAAAAAACACATTTTCAAGTTATAAATCACTCACTCTGTCAGCGACCGGCTTTTCCAAAGGTTTCTGCAATGTTTTGGCTTTTGAGCGTAACTTTAAAACTTGCTTTTTGATCTGATTTTGAGCTGCAGTTTTGCCCAAATTTTTCGCCAAGTCTGTTATGTTGACAATTGATTTATGAGCTATTCCACTTTTGGCCAAATGAAATTCCGACACTTCAAAACTTGGCTCACTGATCACAGCTTTTTTAATTCTGAAAAATTATTTGTTATCACAATGAGGAAGAAATAATAAATAAGTTTTATCAATTGAACTGCAATGATTGTTATCAAATTTGACAGCTAATTCTAATTTGAAAATGAAAAATGAAAGGTAAACATTACATGAATATAACCTCTTTGAGAATCAAAAACGTACCTCTGTTTGAGATCAAGCTTAGAGACAGTGTCCAATAAATTGGAATGTGATTTTGACAGCGATTCATCATGGTCCAACTCCAAATCGGAGTCTGCCATCGTTGATTTGATTGGTTTTAATAAAAATTTACTTCAAATAAAGCACGTGTTTCTGTGCGATCAACAAGCTGAGCAGAAACAGAGACATCCATCAGCAATTGTCAGCGATGATCGGAGCGACACCTGCAATTTTATATCGGTCGATAAAGAAGAACCCAAATATTGGCGGTAAAAATTACACCTTTTTTTTGAAACTTTGATCCATTTTAATTGTCTAATAGTAATAAAATAATAATAATAATAACCAAGCAAAGTTATAAATTTTCAAATCTTTAAACAAATTAATTTGTTCAATTAAATTTGTGTAACAAAATTAACGAAAGGAAAAAAATCGATTACATATATAAATGTATTATGTATTTTCATTCCTCTGAACGCTAACAATTACTATTTAATGATTTTTCTTTTTTTTCCATTTACTTGTTTCCGACGAAACAATCTACAGAAAATATAATAACTGATGATGACCTTTATTTCTATATTTCTATAGAGGAAATAATGATCAACTCAATATAAAGACCATCTTCTTTTCCATTGACGTAACCCCTATAAAAGATGTTTACGTCCAAACACCAGGACGATGAGCATCCAAGGAATTGTCTTCCATGTACGAATTTTTAGGAGAATCTAAAAAGAATGTAATCAGACAAATAAGAATATCGCTCCTATTTATTGACATCAAACGAAGAGGAGATATAAAACAGAAGTAATGACAGGGGACAGTTTTAATCTACTTTACATCACCAGGATGAAATTATTAACAATAAACTCAACAGGATATTATGGCCTGTCGCCCTTTTGTTTTATCATAAATGGCGATCGGTCGTAATAATTATAAAACAAATATTGTTTTATTCAAAATTATTTGCCTATTGTGCACAGTTTCTCAACCGTTCTCATTAAACAGACTTTATTTAACGTAAATATCCAACACAAATATGTTTCAAATGAATGTTATTCAGTTAACAATTCTGATATCAATCAATTGTCTATCGTAAATAAAAATTTTGGATCGAGTTTATATATAATAACCAATTAAATAAATTATTTATTTAAATTCAGATTATGATTGTCATTGTGTTTTTCGGATTGTCTTTATACAAAAATAATTGTACAAAATTGTATGACACACATTTTTATGTTATTATCACACAGTTGTCAACATCAGTGACAATTATTATACTTCACTATCTTTAGGAAGGACTCCGATCGTTTTCACTCAAGGGTAATGCCCTAATATGATTGCTCTGTTTTTCGTCCCACATTTACTATCTTCCTAGGCCAAAGATAGTAATATTTTCTACCTGCCAATGAGTAATAATTTTATCATTGAAAAATTTTCCGATCACGTCTTTTTGTTTTTTTGTTGTTGCTTTATTTTGACGAAAAATGTCAATGCATATCGAACTTGCACGTTCAAACTTTTTAAGTTCAAAACTTCGACGAAAAAAAAGGTTCTCGGAGATTGCAAATTTTAACAAGTAGAAAAATTTATTTCGCAACTGCAGTTCACTTATTGTTGAAGTTGTGACAACCTTAATTTCAATATTGTACCAAGTGAAATAAAATTTGTAGTAGTTGAGCAAATTTTATTGACCTTTTTTTACAGCTGACGTATATTATTTGAGCACAAATCACATTTCGACATTGAGTCTCAATAAACATTTTTCATAGTCTTTCAAACAGAATTTTTCCATTCAAATAAAAATGATGGATTCGAAAATCAAAATGACGATGAAAGAAAATTCTTTTGCATTTTGATCTCAACTTTTTAAATTTCAAGATAAAGTATTTCAAAGGAAATCAAAATTATCCTTCGATCAAGAAATTTCTCCTTGCGCTAAGAGTACGAAAATTAACAAGACAGGCAAATAAAAAAAGTTGGATCCAAAGTTGGAATAACAAAGTCGTGTCAAATTATTCAGGAGCACTCAACACTCATGGTACATCGATGCTTATAAATGACACGATTTTCCATACCCACCCGCACCTTGAATCTGCATGAATTTAAAATGCAATTTTAAATTATCTTCAAGGGTGCAATACTTTTTTTTTCCTCAGAGAAGGTAATTTATTGTAAGACGACACCGTAGACTTGTCCTGAAATTTCACGGAGTAGAAGTCTCTAACTTTTGATTACTTTATCATCTGGTAACGACGTCACATCAGTGATGATTTCATAACCGCTAAGATATATCGCATGACGTCCTTGCACCAAGTACCAAACCGTTAAACTTCCACCAACTTTCATTAATCGTTCATATTAATTCGCCGAAACTTGGAGCAATGGAAGATGTTTCGAGGTTTACATAATTTGATTCATAAAAAACGTAGAAGATGATCAGGATTGACTCACCTACTATAAGCGACACCTAAAATATACTCGCTTGAAGGGACCTCAGACAGTCGTTAAGGCAGTTCCTGATGGCTGTGCTACTTCAAAGGCCGCTGCAATTTTATGGCCATTCGTTTAGTGTCGTTACATTTCTGACACAGATTCCTTTTTTTTTTTTTTTTGTTTTGGCGAACGTGAAAACGCGCACGTTTTGTAATCCCGCTTTTATGGCAATTGCTTTTACTGCAAAGTAAGCGCGCGTTCTACCAAATCCTTTCTTTGTCACCCGCTCCTTTTTTATTGCGTTCCCAATCAAGTACTGTTAACGATATTCTGTCCCGCGAAAACAATCTCATTCGTTTGCGCGCTCCTTTTTTAGGTGAATATCCAATCACCCTATGTCAAAGCATGATAAAAACATCAATCAAAAGTTTGGGGAAGCAACTTTGTAACAAAAATAACAATGTAAAAAAATTTTTATATTTTGACTAAAGCAGAAAATCAAATGTGGGATTATTTTACATCTGGTAGAAGAATTTTTCACAGATATTCCCTGTTTGGAAAATAAATTGTTTCTGAATCAGTGGGATGAATAATAATCCTTTGTAGGCTTAATTGTACGTCTTCTTTCCGCGGATCTTTTTATAATTAAAATCACTGCGAGAACAAATTACAAAAAGCCTCGGCAAAATTAAATAATTTGAACTTTTATAACGTTCTTCAAAGTTTTACGTTATGAAACTCTCAATTGATGCTTATTTTTGATTTAATTAAAGAAAATTTTTTCATTACAATAAATGTCACTAGAATTAAACATATATATATGTATTTTTTTAATCAGATGGTAATTTGAATTTGTTTGATTGGGGCGAGTTATTTTTTGTGGATGCAAAACATCAGGCTTTAGAGATTTGAGATGAAAAATGAAAAAATTGAGTTGCATTTTCGTACATATGCAAACGGCGTAGGCTTAGCGTGTTTCAACAACTTATCATGCGAAAATTCTATTCTGATTTTGATTCAACACGATATCGATACACGACAATCGGGCAATATAAAGGCATATTGTGAACTGTTGCACATTGTCATAACGCCTGATACCGAGCATACAAAACTTGCGCGATAAATTGCAGTTTATACCTCATATCAGCTGCATCATCAATGAACAAACTCTGATATATAAATTGATTTGCGCTCCTATCATACGTCCAATCATTTCCACCCTGGAATTAACTTCAGACGTATAATTTAAACTATTTTAAGTTTCAGATTAGCTTGGGTGATTTTGCTTACGATACAAATGCTCCAAAAATGTTTCAATAATTTGTTAACCTTCTATTTCGAAATTGGTTTTACTTTTTGAACGAAACGTTTTTTTCAAAGTTTTCAATGTTTTAGAAAACTTTGCGCCAACTTCGCTTTAACTTTTGATAAAAAATAAAAGTTAAGCAAATGGAAAAAGTAGATCCGGTAAAAAAATGTGCCAAAGTGCATGTGAATATTTGATAACAATTTTAAGTCGAGATTAGACTTCTGCATTATAAGAAATCGCCAGTTTATGCATTTTCAAATTGGATTAAGTTTTCATATATCGTCTGTATTTACTTTTTTAAGTCTGACCATCACTTTTTTTCTGATAATTTTTATCGCACCTAAAACATTTGCGCTTTTAATTAATCAATTTCTGTGACCATAAACAAGATACATCTGATACTTTCATACATCAGGTTAGATTTTAATAACGATATGGATCTATTTTAGGTTTTTTCCCTTTTTTTATGTTCAAATAATATGAAATGCGTCTAGCACACACTAAAAGGTGATGCCTCATATGGAAAGCTACTCCACAGTTTTGCACCCTCTTCGGAGAGTGAAAACGCAGAAAAACACAACTCTAGTGCAAAATTAGTTTGGATAAGCAAGACGAACTCACGCGATAAAAACCTGAGGAGCGCTTGATTAAATAGTCATCTTTTTTTTCTTTTACCAACAAACAGTTATTTTTACATTTTTTTTCGGTCAGTTTATAAATAAAATAATAACAAAAAATTCGAATGTTGTTTTTCTTTTCTTTTCAAAATGTGTCTTGCACAAAATGTTAATCGAAAGGTCAAGCAACATTTAAAAGTGAACAAATATCTGCGAACTCGAAGGGTATTTTTCAAACTGACGCGCGGTAGCAAAAAATTTCGGTTCACAAGTAAACGCGAATGATGTCTCGAAGTTATCGTTCATTTTGTTTGACGTGTTCAATAAATATCACTTATTTTCTAAACTATACGATGATTAATGGACGAAATGTTTTCATACCGGAATGTCACATTTTCATACCATTTTTTTACCAAAAAAAAAACTCATTTGTTTGTTTTTACAAAATTGTTCATTTGTTTCCTATTAGTTCAAAGTGCCTTATGTGTGAGAAAATTAGAAAATTCATCAACAATATTTGCCTATTACCAAAATAAAATTCAACCATAATATATACTTTTGTGTGTTCAATCGTTCAAATGATTTTGATAACATATCCTGGCTAGATTGGTCTATGATATCACTTCTGTATAATGTCAACATAAATTTAATTTGATTCAATCAAACGTATATGCTTCTATTTAAACAATAGGACTTTTCATTTGTTACTATCTTTGGAAGAAAAGAATTTTGTAAACAAAAAATGATGGTTTTTCTGGTTTTCTAGAGCATTGTTAATGATAAGAGGCAAAACTTTGTGTCATTTGTTAAACATTTGATAAAAATATAACCATCCTAGTAATTTGATTTTCGTTCAATCAAAAACTAAACAAATTATCAAAATGTATTTATAAACATTTTTTTTTGGTAATCAGCAAATGTATTCTGCTAATCTTTCACTTATGAGTTGTTCTTCCGCGTATGATATCTCCTAGCTCCTATTGGCGTGAAGCTTTATGATAAAAGGATCGATTATGACGCAAATCGTATATTTCATTTCAATGAAATGAAAATTTTTTCTCAATTATAGCAAAAATGAAAGTTAAATAGATTGATTTTTACAACTTCAAATTCAATCAGTGTTCAGTAACCGTTTTTCAAGCTGCGCGGCCATTTTCAAAAACTAGAATGCAATTTTTAATCAAAACGTAAGTTTTATATGAATAAGTAATTTTACATTATAAATAGTCGAACAATCGTTCGTAACAATTCAGTCGTTGCGGATATTGATCAATTTCTTTTATAACGTTTCCGTCACTCAATATCCTCGATCCTTTCATCTTTTCTACAATTGTGCGTTCTTTCTCGATTTTAGAAAATCTCGCATTCCGCTTTTTCGGCACAGAGTTATATCAAAATACAATTTTTGCAGAAAAATGTATGTGTATTCGATGAAATTGAAATGTTCACATTATAGTATAATATTGTGTTAATTTTGACACGACTTGGTACTATTAATATCTTTCGCATTCTATCTCCTAACAATGATGTAAATTTGTAACATTTTATTTTTCTCTTCTATCTTTAAAATTCATTTAACAATCATTTTTAATCGTTCAATTTTTTTTTTAATCTCAGAACAAGATGAAAATGTTAAAAATGATACAACGCAATTAAAATTAAAAAAATTGTAAACTCGATATGACGAGCTGTCTCGTATTTTTTTTTGTTTACTTTTAACGTGTTAACTACACTATAATGAAATTTCATTTGAATTCTTCAATACGATTTTTCAATTTTTTATTTCAATTCAATTATAAGAATTCGATGAAAAGCTATATTAACAATTCAAAAGAAAACATGCTAACTGATGTTAAAAACTTTGTCTGTAGACTATTATTTTTCATACATTATTTGGAAAGTTTGTGAAACTTTGTTTTACGAATATTTATAAGTAGAAGCGTAGACTAAAAATATTTAATGTTGATGATATTAAATGGCCGTTTAATATCAGAGAGCTTGATATAGAATCGAATCTTACCACCCCTTTTTGGCATAACAGTTTTGTAAGTGTAATATTTGGACGAGATCAGAGTTGGCGGTGCTTCCCAACCGGAGGGTTGTAAAATAGAAGGAGGGTGCGCGCGTGCGTGCGTGTATCACGTCGCCGCAGCAGAACTGCCACCTGATGCGAATCCCCGATTTTTCGTAGCCGAACGCACGCACTCTCATCCCCGGTAGGTACCGTTTATGAATGTATATATAGCCGCGTACCTCTTCATCCGCACATTTTGTCACAGCTCGTTATCGTCAACATATTACTCCAACCCGCGTGTGCTTTCTTACCAGCTATTATCTCTCACACAATTTTAGATTTCTTATTCAAAGAGTAAAAGGCAAACTCGAATCAAAAACCTTTCGCGCGCGAACAAAATCACGCCCTGCATTGTTTTGCAAAAGCGCGTCAACCGTCAAGTCGACGATCAACAGTTTGGTGAGTCTTACAATCTGAAATAACAATTCAATTTCTAATTTTCGTCACAAATTTGAATCGCGAGTTTTTTGTCGTTGTGTTTTATATTTTTCACTCCCCGTTTCCAACCGGACTTTTTTCCTTACACTGCCGATCCTTAGTAACGTCATGATTTCATTGTCCTTTATATTCATCAGAGTTGATGGATTTTTCGGTCGCTTGATAAGAACATTATTTTTACCTCGCACTTATAAACGGAAAGCGAAATAACAACTTTTTAAAATAAGGATTCCTCGAGGATAACACGGACGACGAAAAAAAGGATGAATGGTCGGTATAAGTGTATCGGCATTAGCATAAATTCCCCGCAACAAATGTAAGCAAAAGCTTTTCTTTTCTGTCGTCTTTTAATCAACAGGACATCAATTCATCATTGGGGTTATTTTTAAGTTTCTTAAAATATACAGACAATTCGTTCCTGCGAATTTCGGTCCACTTCTGGGACACGATTCTTTTTGTATCGATTATTATAGTTTTGCTCGTTGTTTTTCTTTTGGGAACAAGTTTTGTTTCTAATGCATTTTCAAAGAACCGGAGATTTATAAAATTTGGAGCACAATTGAATCCAACGACCGTTCCATTTGAACATATCGCTGACATTCAGTTTCATATTTGATGACAGCAATTTACATTTTACAATGGCACCTCATTTAATTCTCAATGAAACTTGTCAGATCTGTTGTTCAAATTCTCAGTATATTGCCAATCAATTGATCTTCATATAATGTTCCCTTGGTTACATACAAGTGTGTGCATGCATTCAGCTAAACATAGTAATTATGTTGTTACTTAAATTAATTGACGTTTAATAGCGGTACATATAGCTTGCTGATGAATTCATGATGCAAGTGATCAAAACAGATTTCAATCGTCAGACAGCAGAAATTATGATTATGAATAAAAAGTGATTAAAAATTTAAATCAACTTTCTGAAATCATGAAGTAACGCTGTACAGTTTTTGTGAGATACCAGTTTTGTTGTATATATTCCTAAATTGAAATGAGATGCCCCGAGTTATGCAAGGTCTAAGAAAGTTTCGACATTTCGTTTTCAACCTCTTTTGTCTAATGTTGTAAATCGAACAAACCGGTTGCGGATTCATCTTTCTAATATTCGCTACATGTTTTGGAAGTGGAGAAAGAAAGTGTCCAGTTACAATATCGCTAAACAGCGTTAAACACGACTTACCGGAATGTATATCTCATGATTAATCGAAATATGGAAGAAAAAAAAAAATGAAATCAACTCTGCCAGGTGACGTCATTGCAAAAAAAAAAAATTATAATTAATGACAGGTATATTGCAATACAACGGCCGACTATTCACGTGCACGCGACGCTCACATACAAATAAAAATAATGAAAAATAAAAATAAAAAAACATTTAATAACATTTCCGTGTGAACAATTACAAAAAGGTACATTAAACAAGTTTGGCTGGAATGAATCGAATTGAAATTTACGAGATAACAATTTTTTGATAATTAATGATGATGACTTCCGTAGTTGTTTGAAAAAATTGTGGATAGATTTTATATTCATCACTGACATGACGAAATTGGTCTGAAGGGGATGATTGAAATGATGGATCTTCATTTTGAGATTTCATTCATTGCTTTAATTAAAATTAAAATTGTGAAAATAATTTCGGTTTTGCCTAAAGATCAAGTACATTTCCACGTGGATAAACTGAAAATTCGATTAGATTATCATGAACCCAATTTGACGATGCAGCGATTGTAAATGAAAAATATAACCATTGAATTGAAATTTAGTAATCGTGAAAAAAAAAAAAACAAACAAACAAACAAACAAGTATCAAAAAATTTATATCACGAGCTGAATTCGTGGATCTTTTTAATTTGTTAAAGGATGTTTGTTATTGGATACGAAGAGCGTTAATTGATTTGTCACTCACCGCTCAAGTGCGTAGTTGCCGTTCAAATTGAATGACTATAATTTATCAAATCAAATGTTATTCAATGAAAAAAAACTTCTGTGTTAAACGTGAATATTTTACTAACTTTCTCATGGATGCACAAAATTGAACGCATTTTCAATAGAAGTGGATTCGTTTTCTGAACCTGTAATTCAAACTGCTACAAAGAAAGTATGTATCATTTTAACAGGTTCATATTGCTTTTCAGTAGAGACTCAGGGGTTACGGGGTTAATAAAATTGTCGAATTTGCTGGAAAATAAATTTAAGAATTAAATTAAATAACTTGTTCAATAATTAACTGAACATTTTAAAATGTACTCCACCTTCTTTTGTCATTTTCGCAACAGGTCAACTTCTGTTTGACACTATTCATTTATGGTTACGTGATGCACAGAAGTTTCTCCTCGTGTTGTTTTTAACGTAAATTTAATTTTGAAATTTATATAAATTAAATTATTTCATTGCTTATAAGAGAAAAGAAAGAAATAAAAATGACAAAAATTCAAATTCAATAAGTAAAAACTTTATCAAACTTCATTGAATTTGCATAGTTTTTTATGTTGAAGAAAAAAGCTTTAATTAAAAAAGATACTATTTGGTTTTAAATTTAATTAAATGCAGATAAATTTTGTCATGCTTCAAATGATGTCGCAGTTAAATAACATATGCGTATTGACGATGCAAAAGCTTGAGCAAGGGATGAAGTTCCCAGTTGGGTTATGCGGTTAGGATTCAAACGTCCGCAGTTGGGTGAATTGGGTTAGTGAGATTAATTGATTTTGTGTGGGTAAATGGTATACAAGTAATTGTGCGCCCAAGCATTACAATATTTAATGATCAATTTATTGCGACAAACATTTGCCTCGCGTTATATACTTTTCCACGTGATAATAGCGAAGGTTAAGCAAGTTAGACCAAACTACTGTAATATATTGGTTATTTAAAAAATAATTGCAATACAACAAACAGTATGTAACAAAAACTTGTTTGTAGTATTTTTTTAAACATTTAAAAATATTTTTTCCTACCTGAATAGAAAAAAGAACACTTTAAAATGTTCAACAATTTCTTTTTCTGAAATGTTATGTCTAAGAGAAAATAATATTTTAAATAAAACATTAAACAAAATTAAACAAAACAGAAATAAAATCATTTAAATTACCGTTGATAATTTTGTTAATAACTTTGATTATTTGAAAAATAAACTTAAAAAATTAAATTATAATTACAAATTAAAATTAAATTACCTGTAAAAAATTATAGGTATCAATTGGTTTACGATTATTCACACTTGATACAATTATGCAATCAGACGTTATAAAGTTTCCTATTTTTTTCATGCATTCAAACATAGAGGCAGGACACAATTTTTTTAACTGCACCGTTAATATATAAAAACACATTATTTTCAATTTCATATTTCAATTTTTTGCAGGAAATGAAAATCAAGAAACCGTTTTTTTTATAACTTTGTGCGACTTTACGTCACAAGTTATAAACGAAAACTAAAATAATAAAAATAAAATAATATTCTTCACAGAAAGGTAGAAGTGGAAATGGAAATGAGAAAATAGAGGAAGTTTATATTGAAAGCGAATGAGAGGTGTCGCGCAGGATGGAATCGTTGTTAAATGTCATCAAATTGGGAAAACTAATAATACTGTGAATATTAAATTTTCAACCACTGGGCAAAGATAAACTGCCTGATAAAAGATAAACTTCTATCCACCACTGTGTTTGCTTCGTTAGCTCTAATTTGTATTACAATGAAGTCGCAGGAAACTAATTATTACAATCAAGTAAAATCGTTACAAACTTTTAGTTAAATTTATCATAAAGACAAGTTTCAGGTTATTGAGAAAAGACGTTCAAATGGAAATGAAACAAAAATTTGCACAATTAATTTATGATTGGAATTATTATTTCTTTTTCGTTTCTGTTAAATTCCAGTCTCCTGAGGAGAATTTTTCAGTCGCCTCTTTACGCACTGGAATTTTACGGAACTCATTTTTCACTGCACTCTTAGGTCAGTGTCATGCATCTTCAGGAAGAATTTGTTTTTCGTTTTGTATATACTGGCTCACTTTTTTATTGGCTCTGTTTTATGTCACAATGAGCTATCCGGTTTGCATAAAATTAGAATTAACTTGACACCTTGAATGTGGCCAACTCTAGTCAAAAATTACATCTTCTATTAACATCTTTTTACTCAATACACCTCTAAAAAAAGATTTAAACAATTTTTCATAGTTCAAAATAAAAATAATGAACCGTTGTAAAATATCAAAAGGCACAGTTTCAAAAGTGAATTTTTTGTTTGATATAAAAGCTGCCTAATTTTTATATGTGTTAATTAAAATTGGATATAAAAAAGAGATATATCTATAACGAAGAACTATCCACACAGGAGCGCGCAACAAGTGTTCCGCTCCGCCAGACTATAAGAGTGAATCGCAGTTTATCACGGCTCGTACAATGTACCGTCATCAGATTGTAATTTTCAAACATTTTCGCGACGCTACGAGTTCTAGAACCGTGTAATCAATACCTTACGAGATGTTATAGAAATTTGCCATCGAGATCTATATGGGATAAAAATAGAAAATCAGTTTATTGCGCTTCAATGGCGACAACTGAAAGACGTGACATCAATATTGTAACTATACCTATGGCTCGTGGGGGTTGCGAATTTCGTTCAAATAATTTTTTTTTATCAATTTATAACTGAGTTCATAACATTACTTGTAATGATGCTCATATATTGTCCATACACAAAATAATAATATTGAACAATATATTACAACAGAAATCTTTCTTTATTGCATGCCCAATACGAATGTAGTGAAATATATATTGAACAAACTGGAGAGAAAACCCTTTTTTTAATGCTTCTAATAAAAAAATTCTTACATTTTGTATGTTTCAAAATTGTTCTATCAAAATCTTAATTTTTTCTTTTGGTTTATTTTATTAGCCAAACCCTTAATACCTCTGAACAATAAGGTACAGATTAGATTTGCAATTGTCAGTTGTGCAAAAGTTATTCATCCGAAACTAACATAATCGTAAAGCCTATAATTTTGTGCTCAGTGGGACATATTGTGCACCTTCGATGGTCCTCTCTGTTTACTCAGTTGTGTACCAGGATACATCATTAATAATTTGTGTCAACCAACTGTATCAAAACATTTAATCACGGAGCTTTAATGAATCATTTTTGATGAACAAAGCAGTTTAATTGAATGTTTACATGGAAAGCTAAATTATTATTTTTCTATATCCTTCAGTTATTCACGTCGTAGTGATTCACGAAATTGCATTCTTGTTTATATATTATGAGCAGTTGGGGGTAATTGTGATTTGTGATTTAATATATCACAGTACCGAAACTCTGTTCAGACACTCATTCAAAACATTTTTTTTGTTCTTTGATTACATCAAACTCTAATTTAAATTTCATCTTTATGAAACAATATTAATTTGATGAATAAACAAAGTTTATCATTTGATAAACTTACTCAAACAACAATCAAACTAACTTGTCACTGTTTCTTGTTATATAGAAAAATCCTGAGAAACCATGAGATACATATACTTGACATGTATGATTGTTGTAACGATTAATTACATCACCACGTCAGCGGAGTCCAATTTCATAGAAAATGGTAAGTTTTTTGATGTTTCAAAATTATAATATACTTTTATTTTTACAATGTATACACGCTTTTATTTGTAACAGCAATGACAAAAAAATGCAATATTTTATTTTAATACAATAACAGCTTACGAAACGTACAAACATCAAAACTAAGCATGAAATTTGTGGTCTTGATGTGCTACAAAACGAAAACTGTCAAGTGCCTTCTGTTCCATAATTTCCGCAAATTTGTCTTGATTATGTAATTTTTTTTTCATGATCTTTAGACAAAACTTTGTTTATCAAAGTACAATTGAAATCAGTAATTATATAAATGTACATTGTTATTTGGTTTAAGAAATGGAAATTTAAACAACAAGTGACTGCAAAAGTTTTTACAAGACGAAGGGCAAAGCCATAGGCTCGTGGAAGCAAAAACTTTCAAAGCAATGATTAAATTGAAATTTCCTGAATAAATTGCCAACTTATAACTCTTCATGCTGAATTAACCCATTTTTGGCCGAACATTAAAGGACTTGACTTTCTGGTCGACTTATTTTGTCATTTGTTCTACACGTTCAAATTAAAAAAATTTTGTAATAAAACAATTTTCTGCTTTTTTTTCTTACAGTATTAAAATTCAGATGGCAAATTTTTAACTAATTGTGATTGATGTTGTTTGCTGAATTTTGTACCTACAAACTCATTTGTATTAAAATTAATCATAATAATAAATGATGACAATAATGTATGAATAAAAATATTTTATATCATTTTTAATTTATGAATCAAAGGATCCAGTTGTCCGAGCGGCTTAATTTGTTTGTTCGATAGCAGCCTGATTAAATCGCGATATCCATTTAATTTGAACTTTTACATTAGCATGTATATGTCGGTGATTCATTTCTTTTTAATTTTGT
The DNA here is from genome assembly GCA_030523145.1 of Trissolcus brochymenae. NCBI lineage: Eukaryota > Metazoa > Arthropoda > Insecta > Hymenoptera > Scelionidae > Trissolcus > Trissolcus brochymenae. The sequence continues at coordinate 159,383 of JAQQRF010000054.1, read as the reverse complement.
AATTTGCAAACAAATTCACAACTTTAAATTGAAAATCATGACGTGCAACGTATAAAAGTTCAATAAATTCAAATATGGTTAAACTTGACTATAATTTAACAATAATATTTTGACGAACAACTTACCAAAACTTATGTATATTCTTGAAATCACAAAGTTGAAAATTCAATTTAAATCTCAACTTTTAATATCAAAAGGAAATATAATTTGCTTTATAAAACATTTTAACATATGTTTTAGAATAAAATGAAAATTGTTCACTAAAATTATCGCAAACAAACGACATATAGTTAAATAAATATTTTTTTTACATTGAATGTGTCCTAATTTCCATTTGTCAAAGTTCAGAAGAATTGTGTTCTATTTAACGGAAACCAGACACAACAAAAGTTTTAATTACAAAAAACATATTTGATTTAAAAAGTAAAGAAATCGCACACCTTTCCCATACAAGAGTTGTATCCCACACAATTCATTTGTATTTACGTGCGATGTGCACGTACACAAACTTTACGAGAAAATAATTTTATTATTGTTTTTAAACAGTTAACTACATTTTTTTTCTCTCGCCTAAAATTGCACGAACAGTCAACGTTAGTATTGCAAACTTTGTTTTTTTTTTGTTTATTAGAAGTTTTTATTAGTTTTTTATTGTCGCCAATAGTTGGCAAATCAATAAACGATATATAACTAACACAAAAAAACCAGTGCATTAAAAAGTGTGCATGCAATAAGAAAGTTCAGATAAGCAAATTAACAACAGTAATCAAGTTAATTGAAAATATTAAAAGTGGATTGGATTTCATTGATTATATCTGAACAATATATACTTATAGAATTTCAATTTGTGTGCGAGTTATTACAATTTAATTTGATCCACTGATGTGAACGAAATTGTAACAAGTGTTTATTACCTCGCCATACTTGACATAATTTAAATTTCGCCCAATAATCCTACAATAATCTAAATGTTATGTATTGCATTATTTATTGCACTTATATACTCACGGGGCACATTATAATCCTTATAGAATTAATAACACACCGATTACAATTAAGCGGCGTTATTTATCCAAGAATTGCATTGAATTTAATGAATGAATCATATTCTACTTATCGTAAAAGAATAAATTTATTATTGACCGTAAATCGTGAACATGTAAAAGCGCTCCTTCCGAATCGCAAGACGTAGGACGTAATGAAACATTTCAATTCATACACCCTATAGCGAGTTGTGACAGTAAAACTGCATGGGACATTTTTTACTGTCTTTCAGCAAACATTACCAAACATTAATACTTTTTGACGCAACAAATTTAATATCACAGAAAAGAACCTTCTCAACAGGAACTATTTTTTGTTTGTTTCACATTTATTACATTAATAATTACGTCACAAATTTGTTTTCAGAAAGTTATTATGTTTTTTTCATTTGTTTCATCTTTTATCAAGATGATGATTATTTTAAAAAATAAATTTAGGTACAGAATTTAAATTTGTTTTCATTTGATATATCAAGGATTTACTTTTTTTAATTTCAGATGCATCGCTCTCGGACTCAGGCGAAGACGTTCGACTGTTTATTAAAAGACTGGACAAAAGACTACGCGAGATGGAAAACGAACAATTAATGCAACTGCTGAACGATGATCACTACATGATGCGCAAGTCTCAGAGATCGCCCTCTTTGCGTTTGAGATTCGGACGATCCAGTCCTAATCCGGATGTTTTGCGAATATTGAAACTCAAGAATCCAGTGCAGTAAGTACCAGTCTGTCCACTTAATCCTTTCAATTTGTAATAACAGAATCAAGATTGAAATTTCATATCGGACAATTAGGAAACAGCGCGTGCCTTTTAATTAGTGAAATTTTAATTAAAAGGATGTACTTGTCCAATGAACAAAACATTTTTGTCTTTGTCTGATTGAAATATTCATAATTAAAGTGACTGTTTTGGCTCGATTTGTTGAATGAATTAATACTGTAATTGTAATTTTTTTACATTGTAACTGTGAAAATAATATAAAAACAATATATTTCCGAACAACAACTCGGTCAAAAAAAAGAACTGACAAAATGTTTCACACATACAATGAGAGAACTAAGAAAACGTGATCATTATATTTGCAAAAAAAAAGAAAAAAAAAATAAACGAGAAAGAGAATTGGTAACGCTCACGTGTTGGAACGAATCAATCGATTGTTATCGAGCAGCGGCATTTGTTATCTAAATGTAATTGAGTCCACCATACTGGTGAGCTTGTATCTTCAAGGGATATGCCACTTTCAACCCTCCCTATTTTTATATTTTCATTCCGCTTTTTTTCCCTTTTTTCTGCCCATTTATCTCTACCAGATTAGCAGCATTTATCAGCCACTGATTGGCGCTATCATTAGTTTGTTTTTAAATCTCACCTGAAGGGCTATTTTGCTAAAATTTATAACTAGATCTCAAAGGTGAAATAGTTGTTTTAAATAAAAAAAAACATTGTTGAAAATCACAACTATTTCACTAGTGAGATCAAGTTATATCTATAGCAAAATAGCCCTCCTTGCCAGTAAATCAGTGATAATGAAAGGTCGGAAGGAATAAATAAAAATAAGCGAGTTCTCATGTCTGATTGAATAAAATAAACAACAGACTTGTGATCTAGTTATAAGATTCTAAACAAGTCGAGTTCGTCGGCCCCTGAATATAACCGCTCTGACAGTTATTTCCATTTGGGTTATATATTTCTTTTTCATTTTCTTCGTTGTTTCCTGAAAAGAAGTGTGGATATAAAAAAAAAAAAGAACGGAAGATAAATTTTAATTTCATGAATTATAAATAAGGCAGCCCATCGACAAGTAATACGATTGGCAAACATGCCGATGAAAACTCACCGATGAATATTCAAATGTTGTATAAAATACATGCTTCGCCGTTATATTTATTTTAATAATTGAATCATAAAACTTAATCATCAGATGTTTATGAAATTGAGTCAATAATTATTTTTTTTTTGCATCGGGGAAGATGCTTTTTGGGTCAGTGTGGTATTGTTTGAGTAAGATTTGGAGTTTTTTGGGCAGAGAAAAAAAGTCAACGATACTGTTGATAAGCCTGTCGATAAATGTATCAAAAGATTAATAAGGTAATACTATTTTCACAGCCGATAAAAGAAGCGATAAAAAAACGACGGTGAAAGCCTTTTCGTCCCATTAGATGCTATTAATTATAAAATCGATGAAAGCACGTTTCAAACACTTGGCGATAATTGGCCAATGAAAATTTCAATTTCAAGTATGACATTTTCAAAATAATCAATGGCTAATCAATTTAAAAGAAAAATTCTTTTTCGTCTTTGCAGATACAACCAGAACCAAGGGTATTAGAGGGACGGCTCGCGGATCGGATAGTTCATGTAATATAATATATAAGATAGATGTCAACTTTGTCAAGTTATTTCTTCAGTGCAATTGGTAACATTATATAGTTGAGCAAAGTGATAACGTTCCATCTTGACACGCACACGTGGAAAAAAGTTCACCTGAAAATTAATCCCCCCGTAGTTATTGCCAAATGTGACGTGCTTCACTGCTATCATTAGCGGTATCACAATAAGGGATGAATGTAAATATAAAAATCAAGCGGTAGAGCATTTTAACTGTGCAATTAAAATTAGTCCGAATTTTAAAAATGACTGAGAAAATATTAGAAAAACAGAGAGAGAACGAACATAATTTTTAGCGTGAATTTTTGCTCTGCGTGCCGCTTTTCTCAAGTCAATATTTTACACGTCTTTCTATTTCCCTCTGTCCTCCCATTTCTACTTGTTATCGCATGTAAAATTACAATCCTCATGAATGCGACATCAGCGAATGGTTGTTTTTTTTTTTCGTTTCACTTTTAACTTATAGCTACGTCTTTTTGATGTGACAATTAAATAACATACGTTGAGAGCAAACAATCGAGTTTAGCAAATAAATAAGTCCAGTTCTGTCCGACACGATGGTTGAATCGCAAAAGTATTATTATTTGCATAATTATCAATTATTATTGTAAATTTAATATTAACGCGAACATAGTAGCCTGGTGACAAATTGTTTATGAATTATTTATACATGCTTGCATATACCAAAAGAAAGTGATGTTCTCTTAGAGTGTACATATACAAATAATGAAATGTGTATATGTTGCGTGTTTGCCATTGATTTACATTTTCATGTTATAAAATCTATCTCAGGTTTGATTCGTAGTTGAAATTCGACTCCTTCTGTTAACTATTACAGTTGTCACAAACAGAAACAATTGACTTCATTTTTTACTACTTTTAAACAAATTGTTAACGAAAATCCAAATCAATGGAGTGTTATGAAAATAATGATTTTTTTCAATCGCACGACCAAGACTGATTGATTTGCAGTAAAATTGCTGTCTCTAAATGTAAACTTGAATTTTATTTTCTGCTGCTTAACGCTTGTTTAAAAGAGTAGAAATTGGAAATTTAATTTTATTTCGATGTTATTCATTAATATGACGTATACTGTATGTGTAATAAAATACACTGACATATTGAAGAAAATAAACATCGAAAAATGCTGTTATAATAAAGAATAAATAAATAATTTATCAAATGTAATGACCCCTGTATGTGACTTTATTATTTTGTTCCTTCGCCCTCATCCATAGGTTGATATGTAACTCTCACGTGTACCGTAAATATACATTCAAAGGGTTTAGGTGGCTCATAAAGCCGAGACAATTTTTTGACTTATCGATTCATTCAATTTTATCTCAAATGAAATTGAAAACTTGTTATGCCAAAGAAAACTTACATCTAACTTAATAATAACTGCGTCGTTAACTGAAACAACTTGTTCAATGATCAATCATCTATTGAAATATCATACAGTTTTGAAAATGTAATTTTATAAAACAACTTTAATCATTAAAACTTCGCGTTCAATTAAAAATAATTGGTATCTGCGTGAATTTCATCTCCAAATCAATTTTTAATATGCTATTTTGGCATGACACAACATGAAAAAGCTGCATTTTCTATTTGATTGGCTATTTAGGAAACAGGTAGTTTAACAAACCATAATTAAATTTCTAGTTTGAGGTAACATAAGTAACTGCAGGATAAACTGCAGTAGTATAATCATGTTTTCGACCGACATTGGAACGAGCATGCCAAGTCTTCAGAGTTTATCACTGGAGATTAATATTGACAACACGAAGGAAAGCTATAAAAATAGAACGACATTACTTTTGTTACTGATAATATTTTCTTGCATCAAGCGAGTGATCTTGTTTGAATGATTATTTATTTTGTGTTAATTGAATTAAAATAGAATGTTTTTATTCAATCAAGTATTGATATCACTGTACAAACATTTGTGAAACGATGTTTTACACTTGACAATCTTTGGTATTTCATCTGAGAGCAGCTGATGTAAGGATCTCCCGTCATGTTTGTAGATCCACGTATTATTTATGAAATCATAACGCTTGGGTCCTGATATCGGAGAAGACAACCAGATCTGTTTGTTTGGCGTTTGTCTATTAATCACATAGGTACCATATTGTTCCCCAAATTTCACTGTCAGAACACCGTCCTACAAAAATGAACGTTCACTTTCCGACAATTATTCAACTACCGCTAATTAAATAATCAAATTCTATGAAAATCATATCAAAATGTTGAATAAATAAAATAAAATCAATCAAATAAAAGTATAATAAATAAACTTTTCTTACTCACTTTGCAATTAACATCAGCATCTTTTAAGTGAACTGCATTTTCCACCAGTTCATCAAAATAATCGGATAATGATTCCAGTGTCTCAGTTGTAATTTTTTCAAATTCAATTGGATCAAATTCTCTAAAAAAAAAAAAAAATAGCAAATAAACATGTTTAATGATATTTTTTAATAGTAACCTGATTGTTTTATTGTTGTTACCTTTCAGAACTTTCTGGTCGATGAAAAATTGAATTGGTACTAAAGAATGTGTGTTGACATTTGTGGTAAACGTTTTGCAAATTGCAGTTACATCTGCCGGTAACAGTGCTGAGAACATAACCTCTTGTAGGCACAAACCATTGTTGCAACCTTCGTTGACATGAATTAACATTCGATTTGTTAAACACCAGCTTTCGTAAATTAGATGCAGTTTTAATTGACCTTATAAACATGACACGATTTTAGTCGTCTCTCGTTCTTGTAATTTTAATTTTATCCCAATAGATTGTACGAACTATCCAACACACAACTGACATTGGTCTGCCATCTACCGGAGTCTCTGGATCCTGTATCCCGTTCGTCGATCAGATGGTTTTCAAAACACTTCGGAGCAGAGTGTGCGAAAACTTATAATTATAATTGTCGATGTGATTATTTGTTGCGGAAATTCCTTAAATATAAACTGTTGTCTCTTACGAAACAACGATTCAATATGTTTCGTAAATTGACATCAACAGCGAAGGTAAATATCAATTTAAGCTACTAAGATATAGGTTATGTATGATCCTAACTAGTCAATGTTTATTTTCACTTTTTCAAACACAAAAGAACCAATCATTGAAAATCATTCTTTACAAAATACAAAAACACTTCTGTAAATTTTCAGCTTTTAATCCAAAATACCCGAGGTCACTATGAAAATGGCATTTTTTGTCAAGGGATAAATTTTCAAAACAGATATGTATCAACTGCGCTGGAAAAGGTTGCTGAGGTGAGTGGGAATCGATGTTTGTTTTGTAACTTTGAAAATAGTAATTTTAAATTATTGTAATACTTTGTTTGTTTATAGCCACAGCCAGACAAATTGTACAAACGGGTAATAGTCGAAATGAGAGGCAACGACCCGTCTGTCATGAAAAGTTACGCTATATTTGCAAGCGAAGCTGCAAAACATTTGGACATTTGTTTGGAAAAAGAGTAAGCTGTCGTTGAGAAGAGTTGTCATTATTATCAACTGAAGATTAAGATTTATACTGAGACTGTTGTTTTATTTTTCAGGTATGCGCCAGAAAAAGCGGTCCATGAAAGACAAACTGTTCTAAAATCGAAACACGTACACAAAAAGCACCGAGTTCAATACGAATTCAGAACCTATTACAGGTTCATGCATTTTTACGGCATGACTGGATCAACCGCGGATACATATTTAGAATACATCGAACGCAATTTACCGGAAGGTGTTGCGCTCAAAGTCACCAAGGTAACCAAGCCGAAATTGTCACAATTTATTTTTATTCACGCGAAATGATTAACCTAATGTTATAAATAATACAATATGTTGTTTTTCAACAGGTCGAAATAAAGCCACTGATAGATACAGTTAAACAAGCTCCTTCGGCGATTGAAGCTGATTGTTAATTTTAGAATACAAAGTATCCATGCTGCTTTTTTATCATTGATTTGTACATGAAATGTAAATATCGAGTAAATAAAATTAGACATCTGAAAAGTAATGTCATTTCAAATTTCAAGTACTCAAAAACGGTTTTCTCTTATTTTTTTGTCGCTCATGAACAATAACGATTCAGTGGAGTTGTTCTACAATTATTATAGAAGCTTCAGTGTCCAGCTTTTTAGCCGCGCTAATTCTACTCAACTGAGGAAGAGAATCCTTCTTTCGAAATATCTGCGGCCTGTCTTTGATTGCCGCTTTGACGTCAATTGTAGTAAAAGGAGTGTCCTGGATCACATCTTTCTCGTTTCTGGTTTCTCGAGTTCGTACATTCCATCCTGTAAGATTCGGACTCTTGTCTCCGAATTTAAATTTCCTTGCAACATTATCGTGGATAATTTTCGGAAAATCTGGACCCTGCGTTTTGAGTTTAAGCGTGTTGGTGTCCGGGTTCGTACGGTACTTCCGATTGAGTTGCACGCTAGCTTGACAACTTCGCAGAATGAATCCGTTCTCTATAACCAAAACTGCATAATAAGAAATATTGTTTAATTTGTTTTTTTTTCTTCTCGAACCAGCTACTAATTACGCACAATACATGTCAATGATCATTTATCAACTATTGTATGTAAATCTTTCAATTTTTATTTTTTTTCTCATTTTTCATTTATCTCAAGATCAATTTGATAGATCAATGCTGATTGTCGTAATAGGAATTTCTTACAAGATTCCTTCGTGAAATTGTATTGGGATTTTATTGCTTCTATTTTTCCTGCACATCTCGTTATTTTTTTCCCTTTTTTCAATCAAACAAACGTTTTTTTTTTTTTCAAATTAATAATTTTTTATTACTGCGAAATAGTATTTAGTTTGTTTTATAACACCTTCCCGAACAAATTTCAATTTGTAAGAAATATTCTATCAAATCAATGTTGCACAAAATAATAAGAAAGAATCAACAAACGAAAAATTAACAAACAATCAAATTATAATTACCTGTGCGTTTAACCCGAACATCTTTATTTTCCAAACTAGCAAAACTGAGTCCAACGATCGTCAACACGACGATCAAACTCTTGGTTTCGGTCATCTGTCAATTTTTCTAATTTGACTTGAACAAACTAATGAGAAGTGATTGCGGCGTTACAAAGTGTCAGCGCGCAGATTCGAAAGGGATCCTCGGGACGTAACTCAAGACAGTCTGAGAGTCGCGAACAGACTGCAGGTTGTCGGCATGAAATTTTTAATTAACCACGTAAAGAAAGGATTCTGACTACAGCGGCAATGCACGTACACAACTTGTTGCATGTGTGCTCGCGCGTGTTTGTAAGGAGCTCTTAGCATGGTCAATCCTCTGTCAGATACTTTTGCAGAGGAATTTCGTAATTGTATTACTTTTGAGAACCGTCGACAAAAAAATTACAGATAACCAACAGCTGTCTTGATACCGAAATTTGTTCATCTCGTCTGAGGGGTCCATAAAAACTGAACAAAATCATGGATACTTCATTTGTAATAAAATTTCAATTTTTGTTCAACATTTGGACGCAAAAAATGGTTCAAACAAATTACATATGGGTGATGAGAAAATGTTTTTTATTCGTTCAGTTAAAAAAAAAACAAACGGATTTGTTTATTTTGGTTTGACAGATCGGTTTATTAACCCTTACACTTTGATACTGTTTGATGTGTCACTCCGAGTTAAGAAAACAATGAATCCAAGACGTGAACTTGTCGAGGAAAAAAGTGGTTCGCCTTGAGCATGGCACTGAGATAAGAAAACAGCAAAGGGACGAAGGAGCGATGAAAAGAAAGAAAAAGAAAGAAAAAGAAATCAAAAAGTAACAACAAAAAGAAACAACAAAAATAAAGAAGAAAGACAAACGTCGTTACACTCGTGATGTGTGACCTCGTAACATAAATTCCACTGAAAAGGTATATGAGTTTGTGTTATTAGCCCCGGTCAAATTAGCGGCAAAACTGGTACTCTTGGAACAAAAAAATGAAATAAAAATGAACAGGACTTTTCGTTCACCGGCCTCCGCGTTCACTCAACTCTTCTTGATCAATCGCCTGATTGAGGAACGCGCGCTTTGCTGTCAAAAAATGTTTTGCATTCAAAATCACCACCCATGACATCCTTGAATGATCTCCTAAAATAGACTAACCCAAACAAACATTTATATATGCCACTATATATTCCCCATATACATTCTTGACCCAAATCAAAAGCCCCCCTGACTTCTATTACAATCTATGATCTTTTTTTTGTTTCAATCATGTATTAAATTTGTTCAATGCTATTACAAAATTTGTTTCTCAATCCAAGTACTTTTTTTAACAATAATTTAACAATTGCTCGTACCAAAATGTTCAATTGCAAATGAAAATTTGGAACCGAGTTGTTTTCAGCCGAAGAGTTGGAAAGAAAACGAGCAATCAGAATGCGCGAATGTAATCATGAATCATGTAATTTTGACATTGTTGTTTGGATTGTATAATGAGTGAAAAGTTATTGAAGAAAAGGGGAGGGGGCGGTCATAAATTATTAATTGAACAATATGTCAGGTTGTTAGCGCGAATATTGAGAAAGATTTATTTTGAACTGGTACAGGCGGCGACCACGCCCTCGTTAAGAGTCGGTTGCGACGTTGACGACGTCGAGAACGCCGGCGCGGTACTTGCGCTGCGTCGCGATGCGTCGCTCAACGTGAATCCGACAGGCCTGAGTCGTATGACAACTAGTTTGTTTGAAAGCGTGAGCAAGCAGATCGTGCATTTCGCGCATTATATTGTGTCCGATCAATTGCGTGTTTGCCACCACCCGAGTGTGATATATTCCTGCCATCAAATTATTCTTACCAGTTCGAATTTTCCAACGACCTTGAAACTTCGCTCTTCAATAATCCGTCGGATTTTTCCCAACCATACAAATTATTTTTGTCGTAAAGAAAGCTTGGCAGCCTCGCATTCAAGATTCCACAGTGCAGATATGATTGTTACAACGGGCTCGATAGTTTTTTACTTTTTTTCATTCTCATGTGCATCGTTTTAATAATTAATGACAATCCTTCTGATAGAAATGTGTGACATGCTTCGACAGCTTATTAGTGGTTGAGCCGTCGTGCTCTCAACAGTGTAACAACGTTCTTCGAGGGAGAACATTTCCAACATTCAAACAACTCCATTTTCGGTCAGTTTTTACATCCTATGACGATTCTGTTTTTCAATCTATATTTATTCATCTTCTCTAATATTGTATATATATGATATAAAATCTATTTTTTGTCCCGAATCAAACGTATCTCGGATGTATAGTAAGGTTGCGATTCTCTGATAAAAATGTTACAAAAGAAAATTACATTTTTCAGTCTTTCATCTGCTTTTCCATTGATGTGTAATTGTTTGATGGCTATTTTAGATTTGCGTCATTGTTTATTTAAGTCAATTAGACGAAAATGAACGTCTTTTAAGGTCCCGTCTATTTACAGTTCGGAAAATTATTGATCCCAAAGAAAACTGGGAAGATTTGCAATACGATAATGCAAAGTTTGATTAATTGTTAAATTTTTTATGTTTGTAAAGCACTGTAAAGACCAATTGTAAGTAAAAAGTTTGCTTGTGATTATTTGAAATCACAAATCCAAACCTTTTTTGATTGAAACGGCTGACAATTTATTTTTCATTATAACGAACAACGACTGCTTAACCTGTCTGTTAAATCTGTAAATAAATTTACACAATATTGTTGACACTGACATTTTCGGCGGGAAATTCGAAGCAACCTTGGCAAGCTCAATCCTTTACGCTATTTCTGAAATACAGTAGAATGAAAGACATTTTGCAGTATAAAAAATTTATATCTCGTCGCATTGCTCCAATTTAATAATGCATAACTGCTGGTTTTCATATCTTATTCTATTATTTATTTACATCTGTCTACTCATTTTTTTTTTAGTTCTAGTTTTTTTCATATCTAAGTTTGCAACAAACAAGATTCGATTATTTTCTTACAACTAAACCAAGTATAAAAATGTGTAAAATTATCACGACATCATTTTGTTCAGATTTTGCATTTCGACTATCACTAAAATTGATATTGCTATTAATAATGGTAAACTTCAAGGTTCAATTTCTCAATGATTGTCAACGTGGAAGTAGGAAGAATTGGCTGCTGGCCAGCATTTTATTAATAAAATAAATAATTGGTTGATAAAGTTGGAGATTTTATTTTCAGGCCCATTTTTTGATTTTTTGTTGTATTTTCTTCTTGTATTCAATCAATATTTCCATATCGAATGAAAATCACGGGCTATATTAACAAGATAATAATATTATTTAAATATATTTTGGATAGTAGTTGAAATAGATGAGACATTTGATTGTATTGGAAAAATGAGTAACATTTTTAGAACCAGCCGACTTTGTAAGATATCGATTTTAATAACGTCAAAAATTAATTACCATAATTCTGTGATGGCTTTCGGCCAAGACTCGATAATCCCACTTATGACGGTTTAAAAAAATATGCTCCCTAATTTCAAATTTGCCATCGAATTTTAATTCATATTTTTTTTATAAAGTTTGTCAGTCCATCTCTAAGGTTACCTTTAACAATAACATTAACAATCATTTCAGAGCCAAAAATTTATTTTTCGCTCTCTGCTAAAATGGCATGTTCTTGTATAAATTAAGACAATGACTGACAATTTTTGCCTAATTGTTAATTAAGAAGAATTGATTCCTTTCACATGTTTTGAAACTATTCAAAAAATGTATTCCATAAAGTCTCCACTTTTCACTTTCATAACAATTGAATTTGCATGATTCATTTGAAATGTACTTTATAAAAAGCAGACACGACTTTTCATATTACATTTTTTTTTTTTTTTTTTTTTTTTCATCAAGATATGTCCTGGTCTCAGGCACAGTTTTAATATAATTTTCTCATTATCAACCTATCTCCTAATAACAGTAACAGTGTAAGGCAAAAAAAAATCCCGTGTCAAATAAACTTCTGCTTCCCGACTATAATATTGTATACCCAAACAGCAATAAGAATGAAAAGATCTATACGCCAGACTTCTAGTTTATTTTTATTTTTAATACTTCTTGGTTCAATGACTTCACATCGAACGTTTCGTCTAAGTCAATGGGATTATATTGATCTTTTACACAAAACGTATATATGTTTATAAGTTTAATAGAGATTTTTATGCCGTGTTCTCCTATTCGACAACCTCTCATACTTGAATTGATATAGTTTAGATCGATTGAACACAGAATGATAGCGATCAATTTCGCTCCGTTTATTGTATTAAAACTTAACGTTCAAAAATGTTGTACTGAAATGAACATTTCAAGCTTGTTCAATATAGTTTATCATCTTTTTTGATTTTTGGTTAACTTGAAAATGAACATTTTCTAATGAAATGCTATGCTGTTTTACAGAGATGTCGTCACATCGAACACACAACATGCCAACTGGCGTTGCCAGTAGTGTAGCATCTGATAGGACTGGGGGAGCATCATCGGCTACCAGTACACACACACATTCACATTCGCACAGAAAGCATCATCATCATCATCGGAGTAGAAGTGCGCCAAGAGTCCCAGAGAAACCTCCCAGGAAACGTTGCCTCAATCCTGGCCACAGTCTTGCATCAATTCCAAGTCAAATTAAATTATCGATGTTGAACAGTGGTCTCATATCGTTTGGTAAATAAACTCTACTGCATTATTTAAAACAGCATTATCATGGTAACGTCACTGTAAATCATTTTTTTTTTTTGGTCTTGCACAAGCAGCAGAAGAACTCGGTGTTAGCAGTACATTACCGTCACAACCAACTGAACTCTCGCAATTTCCAAAGCTTTGTGAGCTACGTCGAAAGTTCCCCGTTCTCTACCGTGTTGAGTTTCAAGTAAGTTTTTTTTTTCTGTTAAACAAGTATTGTCATATCTAATTATTCGTTACTGATTCGAGACTTCCTTTTTCTTCAGTCTGCAACAAAAGTGGAGACTCATGCATGTAGACACGCAACCAAGAAGACAAATCGGGAGAAAAATCAAAATCAGAAATGTATTCCGTGTAAGTAAATCTGACGACAATGTTGTACGAAGTATTTACAAAGCTGAATCATTGTATATTTATGAAAAATGTTGTATGTTGATTTGTAGATGATTACAATAGAGTAGTTTTAGAAACAATAGAGGGAGAACCAGATTCCGATTACATCAACGCTTCTTATGTGGATGTAAGTTTTTCATAAGTTATAGAAACAAAATTAAAAACACTAATTGAATGGAACAACTGGAACAAAAAAAATTAATATATTTCAGAGCATACTGAAACCAAACGCTTATATAGTAACTCAAGGACCTACAGAACATACGGTTACAGAATTTTGGCGTATGGTTTGGCAAGAAAAAGCTTCTTGCATTGTGATGTTGACAAAAACATTTGATTTCATTAAAGTGAGTTTGCTGAACAATGATATACAATCACGAATAACATTATTGTGTGATAATAATTTTTGTTTGTGTATTTAATAGGTAATGTGTGTTCAATATTGGCCAGCAAACAAAGACAAAGATGAAGAGTATGGAGGTATCGGAGTATCAGTTTTGAAAGAAGAAGAGTTTGCTAATTTTCATATAAGATCTATAAAGTTGTATAAAAAGAATGAAAATGACGAAATAACGGAAGAAAGAAAGTTATTACAATTCCATTATACTGAATGGCATTCCCACACTTGTCCATTTGGAAATGCTGTCTTAGAATTTCGAAGACGTGTCAGAACTGTAGTAGGATCTACTTTGAAAAATGAAACGGGACCTATGATAGTCCACTGCAAGTAAGAAGTTTGACATTATCATATAGATAATCTATTTTGTGCAGTTTTAATCAACATAAATTTTCTTATGATTTTCGTAAAAAGCGATGGAGGTGGGCGTTCTGGAGTTTATCTTGCAATAGATGCAAATATGGAGCTTGGTGAAGAAGAGGATGCCTTTGATGTGTATGGGTACCTAAAAAAATTGAGACAAAGCAGAAAAGGCCTGATTGAAAATTTAGTAAGATTTTATTGTAAAACAGTGAACTTAAAAATTTCTGATTTTGTATAATCAACGAATTTTTTGTATCTTGCAGGAACAATATAAATTCATATATGATACATTAGAAGAATTTATTGTATGTGGTGTTTCCTGGTTCTCAGTATCAGAATTGTCGCAAAGATTGAAGCAGAAGAGTGTAAAAAATCCTTTAACAAAAATGAATGAGTATCAACGAGAGTACCAACAAATTTGCAAACAGACTCCTCGATTCACAATAGGAGATTGTGCCGGTGGTCACAGAGCTGACAACAGAGAAAAAAATCGAGACGTTCTTGTTGTACCACGTAAGTGAACATATCAATCTTTGTAAAAAGTTGATATCAGTCTGAAATGTACTTGATCATATATTATTTTAACAGCTGACAATTTCCGCCCATATTTGACGAGTTTCCAAGGAAATAATTTCACTGATTACATCAATGCTGTTTTTGTAGACGTAAGTTAACTGTGATAAGTAAATGATATTTTATTATTATTAATTACGATGAATTAGAAATGAATAAATTTAACTTTTCAGGGATACACAAAACCACGAGAGTATATTGTAACAGAATGGCCATTAAAAAATACATGTGGCGAATTTTGGTCTTTGGTTTATGATTACGAATGTGCCGCTGTTGTTGTTTTATGTTCTCCTCCGCAAGGATCTACAAATTTTCCTAGTTTTTGGCCAGACGGAAGACATTCCGTTAAATACGGACCCATTTTCACCATTGATCCTATAAGCCGAAACCACTATACAAATATAAAAACTTGGGTACGAACATAATTATTGTATTTCATGAATAATAAGTAAAACTAAAATATATATATGAATAAAATAATAATGTTAAAATGTATTGCTTTTGACAACAGGTGTTTAGAATAAATAAAAAAGTAATTTCCTTGACTGAGCTGATGGCTGGTGTAAAAGCTCCTCCTAAAACAGTACAACTTTTCCAACTGACATGTTGGCCTATGGGGCATAAAGTACCGACTTCAACTAACAGCCTAGTAGAGTTGATGAACATGGTAGAAAGATGGCGACAAAGAACTGATTATGGACCAGTGGCAGTTATTTCTCCTGATGGCAGAAGTCGTTGCGGTGTTTATTGTGCAGCTAACGCCTGTATTGAACAAGTTATACAGCACGGAGAAGTTGACATTTTTCAAGCAGTTAAAACCGTTCGAAGACACAGACCTCAGCTTGTAGAAAATATGGTACATAAAATGAAATAGATGATTGAATCATTTTGAAGGATCAAAAAATAATCCAAAATTGTCTTGTTTCGAATGTTTCAGACGGAATACAAATATTGTTATGATCTAGTATTGCACTATGTATTACATTATCTGAACAAAGATATGAACGAGAAAAAGTGAGAATGCGAGCTGAGGGACGAGCTATGGTTCATCGATTTTGGTCGCGGAGCAGCTTTGCCATTGACGCCAGAAGACATGCCAGGCGACGGGGAGCCAGTCGTGCCTTGTGCTCAAGGTCGAGTTGTAATTGAAACAGTGAGACCCGCGCCACCGCATTTCGCGACATGCTCTACCTATCGTAAACAATTGGCTAATAAAAGTGAAGCCGCCCGTATCAAGAAAGCAAAAACTTTGAATGATAATAAAAACAGTAAAGGCACAACGGCCAAAACAACAACGACGGTCACGTTAACAATCACAACGGCAACTACGACTGCATCAAGCATTGTTACCCGACCCGAAAATTTAAAAATTAAATCGTGCTTTTCGAATACTCCGACTGCAGCAAGTCAATCGTTGACTGAGAAGCAAAGCTCGCATCCCTTGTTGAAATTTGATGATAACAGTATAAACGCAGAACTAATGTCTACCCAAAACAGTAGCGTGGAGAGTGATCCATTAAAAATTGGAACAAACATACAGCGAAAAGCTTATATGGATCTACGAGACGCGATAGCTTTACTAGATGAAACTTGTCCCAATCCCAACGCAAGTCCATCTGTAACACCTAAATCGCCTAGGACGCCTAGAACCCCATTAACGCCTCATCCTCGAAGCAAAAGAGCGCGTTCGAAAAGTAGTGACAATTCGTCGAATTATAGCAATGATCGTTTAAGTGAAAAATCTTTCGAAAATACAAAGGTTTTAGAAAAAAGCAAAAAGCGTCCTTTTCTACGTAAGCTCGGGATTTCCATGACAGATGAACGTCCATTTTTTGCTAAATTGGCGCCGAAAATCATCGGTAAGCCTTATCTCGAAAAAATTGGACCGAGTAAAGCAGTGGAGAAGCCGTACCTGGATAAGATAGGATCTTCTCGGACTCTAGATAAATTCACATTCGAATGGCCAAAATGTGACACACCTAGTGAGAAAATCATTGAAGAGAATGAAAAGTTAGAAACAACTGATGTAACAGTAGATAGTAAAACATTTTCTAAACGTTCTGGCAAAGGATTTTTGTGTAAGATGTATTCCTTTGAAACAGAAGATTTGGAAGATAATTCAATGAAAAAACATCACCGAGATCCTTTGCGAGGAGCTTCGTTGGACGATGTTATTGACACAGGATCAACTAGTTTAGCTAGCATTCAGAACGTAGAACACACAAAGCAACCGTGTACAGCTAAACTTGTAAAATGTAAGGTTACAATGAGCGAAGAAGTATTGTCGTCGAACACTTGTCTCAGTTCATCTGTGGAAGGTCCCATGTGGGAAAATTCTCCGCGACGCAAACGTAAAACTAAAAATTTTCTCGCACAAATGATAACTAAAAGTGATACGGTAAGCTCTAAGAAAGGCCTACGTAGTGATGAAAGTGTGCCAAATTCACCCACCAAGAGACGTTTGAACGTTGATAATGCTTCAAGTTCCCCGGCGAAAAGCCGCCGACAAATATCAGAGGATATTTTGGATAAGAAAATGGAAAGACATAAAGATTTGAATAGATACGCCGTGTCGTCCGACAATTTGTTTACAGTGAGAAATAAAATTCCAGCGAGTGTGAAAACTGACGATGATAATAATTCACAGGATGTGAGTCGATCAAATCATAATTATAACAAAGAAACATTCAAACAATTGTATAATAGATTCGAATCTCAAGAAGTGCCTACAGAAAGTTATGCTGAATTCAAACAGCGAACGCAGAAAAATATTTATTCAACATCAGCGTTACGTCGCGTGCCAGACGTGAACAAAATCTCACTTCCTTCGTTGAATTTTGAAAGTTCTTTCCAACAGATAAAATTAGTTTATGACGAACAATCTAATAGTACGTCGAATTCTGCAAAATCAGAATTTCTTCAGATTCGATCCAGATCCGTCCTACGAAAACAAGAAGGCATTGATCATACAAGCGATCAGGAATGTGATACTAACACCACTCCGAACCGACCCAAGAAGCGGATATTGTTCCATCAACCATCACAAGAAACAGTCGACCTGCTGACCGAGTTGCGACGAGTCAAAAGTTTATTGAAAACACCTTCCTTTGAGAAAGATCTTGACCTAGACGAGATCAAAGATATAGTCAAGCTGCCGAAAAAAGTTCAACTCACTGACAAAGAATTTTGCCTGTCCGTGGAGCGTGAAAACAGTATTCGTAGACCGACAGCGACTGGCACTCAAGTCGTGACAATCAACGACAATGTTCCAATTGCCCTTAGTCCTTCATTCTTCAACGAACAGTGCCTGTCGATTGAATATGCAGACGACGACAGGTCACCCAAAGCAGACACGCGGACAATATCTTTGAGTTCAACCAAGTGCAGACCATCCGAAGTGGAAGAAACAACTGACTTAACTCCAATATGCGATTCGCAAAGCTACTCTTCAGATGTTTTTTCCTCGCCTTCTGGAGATGAGGCGAAACAGCAGGACGTTTTGTTGACTGTTGACAAATTGCAACATTACGACGTAGACATTTCTATCCCTGTTAATGAGAAAGGTTGCAGTTCAGAATCAAAAATTCATTTACAAAGTCAAGCCAAAACTACTGATCAATATGAAATCATGTCTCCGAGAGTGACACCGTTCAAATTAAAAAAACGCTTAGGAAAGATATCTGTAGAAGACACTATGAAGCATGAAAAATTTGCACTCAATAAAGCGAACTGCAGGTCAGTCGCGGTGCAGAAAAAGACAAGATGTTTCCCATTATAGATTCAATATATGAAATACAAATTATTTAATTATACAAAGTTTTTATCGCAATGTTCAAAATGTTTATTACATCGTTGTAGTAAAATACGTTAGTGATCTATTTCAGAAAAATATATTAAGAGATTTTATCGTAACTTTGATAAATTGATTACAAAAAACTACAGTTTTTTTTAATTGAAAAAAAAAAAATTCTTTTTTTTTTCATATTATACTTGCAATAATTCCGAACTGACTTGATATAAAGTTTACATCGTTTATTATAGGATAAATTCACGACGACCTATGTACATACATTCTATCAGTAAATCAGAATTATAAGTTTTTGTATACTTATTTATTTGATATACGTCTTTGTATTTTATCGAAAAGAATTGCGAGTTGTTGCTGTTGTTAACTTGGTGTATATACGTCACGAAAATAATAATTTTAAAATAATTAGTTATCGCTAACTTGAACGTTCCGTTTGTTAATTTCAGAATGAACAAAAAGTTGATTTATTAGACAGTCTTGTATATGGGTGAATCTGCAAATTCAAGACAAATAGTTTCTTGAATTTGTGAACACGACGAAATTACTTATATGATTTCCAACGCCGCATCTGCACGCAGTTTTGTTTTCGTAAGATTTTTCAAATTTTATAACAAAAACAATTCAACAGGGACCAAATAATTTTCTCTCGATCATTAATATACAAAAAACAAATTTTTTAAGCTTTAATAGAATCAATATCTGGTAAACAATATTAAACAAAAAATAAAAATTTCGGTAGATTTTCCCATATATTTAAATTGAACATTATAAACCGCATTTAATTGTTCAGAAATTCATTATATATTTATTTATATATTGCCGTCTGTAAATAGGTGTTATATAATAAATTAATATTATCACAATGTTAATTACTTGTAGATATTTTTTATACACTGTTTTATAAAACGGGAGGTAGGTATTAAAATTCAATATAGTTTAATACAATACATTTTAGGTTCAGTCATTATCTAGTTTTACATCTGTAACAGTTTTCAAGTCCGAATCAGTAATTTGTGCATTTTTTTCATCAATCGGTAGCGAACAAGTTTTGTTGGAATCATCAATTTCATTAATATCACACTGACTCTTGGAGACAGTCGTTTCATCTTGTTTGATACATTTTTCATCGTCTTCCTCTTCAGCCTTGAGATTTTGAGTGTCATTGTCTGCTTTGAGAACATCAGGAGCGTTTTCATCTTTTGCACTAGTTCTAGATGAGTCATCAGCTGATAACTCAACTTGAGATCCTTTGCCACTCGAACATGCTTCACTCTCCATCAACGAGCTTTGAGTGTCCTCATTGTTATTTGCCGACATGGTTGCTTTCAGTGCTAAATATTCTTGCACTGAGCCAATTGGGTTGAATTCTTCTACCGGAATTTTTTCTACATTTTGGGTACTTTCAACGTTCGTCGGAGAGTTGTTGATTTTGTTCAACCTCTGTCTTTCTCTCAAACGTTTACGAATTTCTGATTGAATCTTCGATTCCTTGATAACGCTTTGTACATCATCAGTCTTGAAATATCTCGATGCCCAAGTTTCGTCACTTGTTTTCACAGGTGGTACAAATTTTTTACCCTCGCTTTCTTCCATATCGTCCATGTCATCTGGATAATAGTCCAAATCTATGATCTCCAAATCATTGTCAATGATCTTTTTCTCCACTCTTTTAACAGAGTCCCCTTCTTTCTCATTGCTTTCTTCAGGTTCATCTTTCGTTTCATTCGTTTTATCTTGAACGCCCTCTTTTTTGCTCTCTGAAATATCTTCCTTTTTATTCTCTAGTTTGACTGATTTTTTACGCACCTTTTTGACGCTCTTCTTTTTAGACTTTTTAACTTTTTCTTGCTTCGTTTGGCTCTGCACAATTGTCTCTTTCGTTGTTTTCTTGCCGGTTTCATTTGTGTGATTATCATCATTTTTAGTTGATATTTTACTACTTTCTTCAGTTTCTACAGTTTTGTCTGCCTTGTTCGAATCATTGATTTGATCAAGTAAAATTGGACTTGTGTTGTTTGCTGATTTGTCTGTCAAATTATCATTTTTAATTTGACCGTCTGTACCATTAAGTTGAGTCTGTTGTTCCGTTTCCTCGTCAGTCGATAGCAATTCTATCACCGTAGTAGGTTCTACTACTAGAACAACATCTTCCTCTTCCGACTGTTTCATTAATTCATCCAACTGTTGGCAACTCATTTCACTTATAACTCTTTGTTTCACCATCGATATTTGTTTCTCGAGCTCCTTTGTACTTGTACTACCCTGTCCGTCCGAAGTGCTTGGTATCAGGTCTTCCTCTTTTCGTATGAGCGCTCTTATCGCCCGAGCTCTCATCTCAAGTTCCAATAAATCTAACAAACTGTCTCCCTCCTTCTCCTTTTTCGACTCTTTCTCACCTTCCACCTTGACCACACACTTACTCGGTTTATCTTTTACCTCGGATTTAACTTTAACTTTTGTCTTGTCATTCGCTTTTTTGTCATTTCGACTTTTACTTTTTGACTTACTTGTTTTCTTCGTCTTGTTTTTGTTCGATTCATCGCTGAAGCACTCATCGGCGTCCGATATAATTTCAAGGGATGGACCTGCAAAAAAAATTTTATTATCCAACTATTCAATCAAATGGATACAATGTCATTACATTTTAATTACTTGATGTATTTTTTATTTTAAATTTTGATTGGTTTTTGAATGTTCACCTGAGTCGTCAGATTCATTTGTGTCAGAGGATTCCAACATTTGTTGAGCATTGATGATTGACAGTATTCGTTTCTTCGACATTCCACTGAGTTCATTTGCACACAATTCTTCCAGTTCTTTCAAATCTATCTTCTACAAGATTAAAAGGAAAATGATTAAATTGAATTAATTTTGATCACAACAAAATAGTTTAATTAATGCGATAAAAATACCTTGAGTATTTGTGGTAACATGATTCGAATCTTATCTGTTTTTACTGATTTGAAAAGTTGACTTGCCAATTCTCGTCGATCAGACAAGTATTCTTTGATGGATTTTAAGTCCCTCATGCATGTTTCTTCTTCACTTGATGATTCGGACGATGAACTGTACGATGTTGACATCTAAAATAATTGATAATTTTTCATTATTTTGTCATTTTATATTTCATACACGATCATAACAAACAATTTCAGGTTAGAAATTATCAAACCAAGTTTTACCTTGTCTGATCGTTGATACCTTCTGATTTTTTCTTTGTTCACTGACATTATTTTTCTAGGGAAGAAAAAAAAATTAAAAACTACTATACAAAACTATTTTCAAGAAAAAAAAATCATCAACTTTGCAGTTTTATTTGAACATGTTTGAACAATAACAGTGCTTGTGTATAAACATATGAGTAGTTTTCAGCGAGGGGGCAGCACTGTCATGTTGTTCTGTCACTACGCCTAGATCCGTTTTTAAAGAAACAAAATAATAAAATGTTCTGTAAATAGTGAGATTTTATTAGTTTCGTAGTAATTCTTCACTCGTCCAATAAAAAAAAAATTAACAATGAAAAGATCGAAACATAAAATTTGGTAAGTTCAATACGAATTGAAATTGTTCGTTTGCTGCTTACATTCTAAGATAACCTTCAAGTTTCACCTTAAATTTCAAAACAAACAGTCATCATGAGAAATTGTTATTGAATAAATATGTAAAAATGTTAATTAAACACATGCAAAAACATAAATTATTAAGACATATATCAGCTGCTTACTTGTATGCTAGGAAAAACTGTTTACAAAGATCAAATGGTTTTCAAATTAATTTATAGCATCAAATGATTTTGACAACTAGTATATATATTTTATATATTTTATTATAAAATTATTGTTTCAACAAAATATATAAAAACTGAAATCTCTTTATTTTTCAGCATGGTTTCGGATTTTTTCTATCCAAACATGGGTGGTGTTGAGGAGCACATATTTAATTTATCTCAATGTTTAATTAAAAGAGGTCATAAAGTTGTTATCATGACTCATGCTTATAATGATAGGATTGGAATTCGCTACATGACAAATGGTTTAAAAGTAACCATCACCTTCAATTATTTAACGATGTTCTTGATAGTATTTGTTCATTTCTTCATTTCTGCCATATGAGTCCTTCAGTTAGATGTTTTTAAATTTATTTTACAGGTTTATTATCTGCCAGTTAAAGTATTTTACAATCAATGTGTTCTTCCAACAATGATGTGTTGCATTCCACTTATTAGGTACATCTTTATAAGAGAACAAATTGAAATCATTCATGGACATTCAGCTTTTTCGGCACTTGCCCATGAAGGGATGTTGCTGGGCCGATTAATGGGATTGAAGGTGAATTTTCTTTTTATTTGAGCATCAGTGTAAACAAAATAGAATTATTATTGTTTCATTTAAAAATGAAAATTTATTTCTTACAGACAGTCTTCACAGATCATTCGTTATTTGGGTTTGCAGATACATCTGCAATCTTGACAAATAAATGTTTACAGATATCATTGTCTAATTGCAATCACTGCATCTGTGTATCCCATACTGGAAAAGAAAATACTGTGTTGAGAGCAAAAGTTCATAAAAAAAGAGTATCTGTGATTCCTAACGCCGTTGACACAACTATGTTCACTCCTGATATTAGCAAACGTAGTACAGACTTTAGTAAGTTAAATTAAATTTACCACGTTATGAATGTAGAATTTAAAGTTTTTTCTCTCAATGACAAATCCAGAATTCGAATTAAAATTGTCAAAAAAACGTTTTACAGTAACAGTTGTTGTGATATCAAGATTGGTATACCGCAAAGGCGTTGATCTTCTTGCCCGAATAATACCAGAAGTATGTTCCATGTACAAAAACGTTCAATTCATAATCGGAGGGGATGGGCCCAAGCGATGGCTATTGGAGGAAGTGCGCGAGAGAAATTTGCTTCAGCATAGAGTTACTTTGCTCGGCAGTCTGGAACATTCACAAGTCAAACATGTTCTTAACAAGGGTCACATTTTCTTAAACACTAGTCTCACCGAGGCATTTTGTATGGCCATAGTGGAAGCTGCCTCGTGCGGGTATAGAAATAACATCCTTCATACAATATTAATAATCTAAAAATTTGACTGATAAAATACGATTGTAACCTTTGGAAGTTTAGATTACAGGTGGTGTCAACCAAAGTTGGTGGTATTCCAGAAGTTTTACCGCCTGAGTTAATTTATTTAGTTGAACCTACAGTTGAAGCTCTAGTCAAAGGAATTGATACTGCGATAACGAATTTCAAATCCGGTAACGTTGTGTCCCCCGATCAAATTCACAAACAAATTAGTTCGTATTACAACTGGTTCAATGTCAATCAGAGAACAGAAATTGTTTATGATATGGTAGCCGAGGAACGAAAAGTGAGCATCGGTCAGCAGTTGATGAATTACAAGAATGGCGGAGTGTTACCTTATTTGTTGGTTGTGTCACTCTGCTATATAGTATTACAATTGCTCGAATATTTTGTTCCGAGAAAGGTAAATATACTTTAAACTACTATAGTAAACGTAGCTATTAATTAGGGAAAGTGAAAATATCTTTATATGTTGGGGGTTCTTTTGCAGTATATAGATATTGCTAAAGACTATGAACATTCCGAAGAACTTAACGAAGATGAGCGACCATCGAGTGAAGAAGAAATCAGCGCATTTAGATGAACCATCGAAAACCAAGACTAAGTTTTTGAGACAATAATAACACCAACTTCAAAAAGGAGCTACAATTTAAATTTGTTACTTCCATTTTCCAACACTTGTTCATCCAGCTTTATATATATATGAAATATTTTTATTACTGTTATATTGAATAAAACTACTTGCAATGATTTAAAAAATATTTATTTTCATTTTTATACTAGTTATTAATAGATAATGATTATTCAAGTTGCTGAGCAACGATGTGAAACAACATCTACAAGAGTTATAAATTATATTACTACAAGATTGTTAAATGACATTGATATAAAATTGAAGTAATCGTTCAAATCGAAGTTCAATGGTTTTGTAGTTCATCACTTGAATGATTGCTTTCAAATGAACTGATAATAGAATGTTAAAAAAAATGATCCGTCTATATATATACATGAAGGAACAAACATTATAGTATAAATTATTTTTTCTTACGACTAGCACAATTACTTCTTTTATTTTTATGATGACTCTTGCTGCTTTTGCCGTGCCTCTTCTCTTCGTTTCGTCCGTTTTTCACGTTGTCGTTGGTTCCATCATCAGAGCTAAGAGCTTTCTCTAAAGACATACCATCAATTTAATTTTCATATTAATGGGCAGAAGCTATTTATTCAAAAATAACACAAATAAACAAAAATTACCTAGATCTATGCGAGCGACGATTTTTCCGTTTCCGTTTCCGTTTCCGTTTTCTCCTGACTTGATTCTATCTGCGGGACGGACTTCAAAATCGTTTGCGCCTGTGCAACAAGAATTTTCAATCACTCATTGATTCGCACAAATGTAAATAAGTTGCAGTTTGTCGTATGCTTTTTTGTAGATTGTGTTTTTCAGATTATTCTTGAATAGTTATAAAAAATGTCTATCATTTGGAGCAAGCAATTATTAGATTGTTTTAGTGATACGAAATTCGACCAATTTGTTATATTATAATGAATATTATTTGAAAATAGCTTTTTCTCTATTGTTAAATGTTATATATGAATCATGCATTAAACTTTGATCCGGACCTCACAAATCTCGGGTTATCTCGGCTCTCTTGATCTGTAAAACTTTGCACATATTTTAATTTGAATGATATACATATCACATAATAAATTTGTTCTTCGCCACAAACTGGAGATAGTTAAACAATAACAAAATAATATTTTTAAATGGCATAATAAAATTATTATAAGAAGCATTGATTGGATATTTTGCGTCCGCAAATGTTTTGTTAGTTAAAAAGCTAGACACTCACATCTGATCGAGGTACTAGATCTTTCTGATGAATCACTAGTAGAACTGATTGGAGAATAAAATTTCATATCTCCATCATCAAAATCATACTTTTCCGTCGAACAATGTCCCCTGATTGAACTTGCATCTCTGTTTTGAACAGTATTCTGAAGAATTGTTTGTAAATATTTATACGACAGCAATTAAAAATTCTAATTTAGAATCAGAACCAACCAAACGGAAACAATCCCCTATTATAATTTTATCAGCTACTAATTCGCGATAATCGTCAAATAACTCTTTTCTTTAATTATTCAATTATCATTGAAACTTTTCTAAGATAAAATAATGCGTAACTCATTTTGCAGTGTACCTCGAGCACTTCGTTCTGGTCATTGATAATCTCAGTAATTTCGGATTGGGATATCTCAAGATCTTCCTGTTCAGAGTTGGAATATGATGTGTCCGTGGAAGATGATTTCGACTGTTCCTCCTCCGGCTGAAAATGATGTTAAAAATTTCGTCATCTGTTCTTTTATTAAATACGTTGTTGTTTCAATTTTCAAATTTATTACAATATAATCCTCGTCGTTGCCACTATCCTCTCCTGCCAGGCGGTCAATTTTTTCAATCAAAAGTTCTTCTACTTCATTATCACTCTCTTCGTGTTTCCTCTTGTGATCAATTTTTATTTTCTCCTCAGTAGTATCTGGGTCTACTGATTCGATCTGTAAATAATCAATCAAATTTAACGAAAATAACTTGATAACAATGTTATAATTATGAATATAATTTCACAAATTAACAGATAGGACAAAAAAGTACAAAGATGAAACAAAAATACTAGAGACGAAACAAAAAAACAGAGACAAACGAAAAGATGAAATATACCTCTTGCAACGAACCCACAAGGATTCTAGTCGGAGAAGGCGATAGACACTTTTTATTCCCACCCAAACAAAACAAAGTGGATATTGTAAATTGAATGCATTGAATCAGGTTCATCCTGGCTTGTCGTACAATTTCGTCTTTTTCCTAAGCCCATTATTAACAATTTGTCTTATTTCAAAACATAAAACTTAACAATTACAACTGTTTTAGAACGGTTCAAGTTAAAGTTGAAAAAAAAATTAATTAATTGGAATAAGAAATCAAAAATAAACTATAACAAAACAAGATCATTTATAACAAATAAACGCTCAACATAAACAATTTACAAAAAATTGTATCAAAAACATTGATTCTATTCGATGCAACTCTTTATTACCACTCTTTCGCCCATCTTTTCTCTCATAATTCTAATTCCGTGCAGTTTGATCAGTCTCAGTCGTTTGCGAATTTTTTGCACGTTGCTTATCTAAAAACAAAAATGTAAGAGCTTAGCATTCATTTTTTCGATGATTTCAGTTGTTTGAACAATACGTAGGGTATGAGCAATAGATACCATGAGACTTGGTTCAATTCGAGGCTGGCCTAACATAAATGCTCCAATGTTGATGACAATCCGAGTTACTCGCAAAATGATCAAAGTTGGAATGAAGAAGACCCATGGCAATGGTCTCACTAATTCAACCGAGCCAAAAAGTTTGCCGCTCTCATCTTCAATAGATTTCAAATGAAATTATAAATTTTCCAATAAACTTCTTTTTTATCTTTATTGTTTGCCATTAATTTTATAGGAAATAACCTTTTGGAGTTTGTTGAGCGGGTAAACTCCATTGCGTAGACTTCTCAATCACCCAAAGAGTGCGGTCAAACAACTTTAGAATGCCTTGACCAAGAGACATCGAAGATATCGACTCCAAACCCGAGACAAGCGTATTGCAGACAGCGTCCGATATCTTACAAGATAACTAAAATATATTGTTATATTGATTATGGTATTTTCTTCATGAAACAATGTTTTAATTTGACGTATGATGTATATAAAAATGATATCCTACCGATTTTTTGGGCACACACGTTTCGTCTGCTTTAGAAGACATTGTAAAATACTACAAATAAAAAAGGTCCATTCAAATCCATTACTTTTTTTTTCATTATAATGTTCATTACAACATCGCATTTTCATTGTTTGCTCTTGATTGATACAAAAAAAAGTTCATCGAATGTCTTACACATTATAACAAGAACCATTTTAAAGATATCAAAAAATGTCATTTATGTGTATAACTTCCAAAGGTCGATTAAAACTTCATTAATTCAAATAATCATCGATCACATGGAACAAAAAAAAATTTCCGCAATATCAAATTTATTAATAGGCAATGGAAATATCGAAATTGGAATATAAAGCATGAGAGTCTAGATAATTAATATTATTATTAGAGTATAGAGAATGAAAATTGGTATTCTGATGAGTATTTTTTTTTTTTTTTATTGAAAAATCAAAGTTTGTATTTATGCACTAACAAACATCTCACTGCCGACAAAACACAATTTACACTGAACCAATGTTAATTGAATAGAAAATTGAAGACATTTACAGAGGGGGTGAGAACATTTCTAATTATGTTTTGCCTAGAACTGCACCAGTTGACATTATCACATCATAACGTTGTTTACAGTCTGTTATCTGGTTTTGCCTACGACCGGTGATTCTCAGTCTTGGATTCATATCGCAATTCAATAGCACAAAACGGAATAATAATTATCAAAAACCGTTTTGAGGCAGCAGCTGGTGTCAGCCGCCTGTAATTTCGCCAAGTACAATTTTAAATTCATCCATCCAAACTCAAAAGGCAGATTACCAATGCACTAATTCACATTTTATCAAACGCGCGCACACCTTATCACCAAAAAAATATAAAATGCATTATATAATTAACAAAACTTTTTTTTTTCAACCATCCAAAAAGTGTGTCGAAATTTTTGTATTCAGAAGATTGAAAAGATTGGCCTGTTCGTGATCTTTATGATGTAACAATATAATAATCGGCTAAAATAAGAAAAAAAGAATACACGTGGCCGGTCTTCTATTGCAAAAATTTTTCGCACCGTTTGAGGTCTGACAGAAAAAATAAATGATCAATTTGTGGAGAAAGATAGATACCCTTGTCGATCAGCTTGTAAAAAACACTTGAGGACTGAGAATATTGGAGGAATCGATGAAACGCGTTGCAAAGAGCTGATTGCGACTGAAGGCTAAAGATGATCGAATCCAACGATTCATGAACTTTGAAAAAGTGGGGAACCGAGTGTTTCTTGTCCGTATACAGGCACAATAATTTAATCAAAACAAACACCAGGTCGTTGATAAACATTACCAAATTGTCTGCCCCGGAGCGAGTGTGTTTCATAAAATCTCATTTTGAGCAACTCATCGAAGCGCTCCTCTGACGGATAATTTGACGCCAATTATTTTTTTTCTTCTCGTTTTTATATTATTTCGATCAACTATTTTACAACGCAATTGGCGAATCGATGTAGCGTCCAATTGGAACATTGTAAGATAAATAGGAAAAGACAAAATACATCTTTTACAATACACCGAAAATGTATATATCAAAGAAAGAAAGAAATGTTTTTATGCTTATTATATTTGTTAAAAAGAAGAGAAGTTGGAAAATAACGTTTTATTGTCGTAAAATAAAGTCCGTCGTAATCAACGGTAGTTGCATTCGAGTAGCATACAAAATATATATATTTATAAAATTGAACATGTGACATTTTCTGCTGTTCGATTACAACAAATGTGAAGGAAATTTTTCATTATAATAGATAATTAGATTCGAAATATGTGCGTTCACCTTCATTTCTTTTTAAAAAAGGGACGAAACAAAAATTTTGAATTCGAAATTGTCATTGTCCATTGATCCGTTTTTTTTTTTTCTTAAATGCACAAATTGTTTTAACTATCAACATTTTTTTTTAGTATTCTACGGGTGTTCGGGGTCTGCAATAGAATACAACAACATAATTATTAAAAACTGTCTTTTCATGACAACAATGTTGGTTTTGTTTTATTCATCATTTCCGCGAACAATAAATTGGTGCTTTGAATTTTGTCATGATAAAAATTTTGTGAATCAACATTGTCGCGCAAAGTTTATTTTTGTTGTTGCCATTTTTTTTATCGAAGACACTGATTCAGTGGTGGCAAAACGAATGTCAACATGAAGTCACATTATAAAAACAGGCGGTCATTTATAAGTGCGCTTTACTGTTGCTTACACTCGTTTGGATTTTCTTGCGTGTTGCGTCCGCGAGTAGTCTCTTCTTCTTCGTCTTCCTCATCAAGATCGTCCTCCTCATCGTCGTGCTCTTCCTCGTCGTAATCCTCGTCCTCATCTTCAAGAGCCTCGCCTGTGAGCAAAAGTAATTCATCGGTTAGCATCGCGTGCTCGATTACAAGATTGAAAATTAGTTTCTTATATATTGAACTTGCCTGTATAATATAATACAGCCCGATGAATGATACGCTCTCTTATGTAATGACCAATTTCAAAGTCAGCATTCAATATTGCCTGGATCTCTTCATCAATTTCGGTATCATCATCCGGAACTGCAAACAATTTTGTTAAATTGTTACGAAATATTAATTTTATATACTTGTTTAATTTTAATTTAATTTAATTTAATTTTTACAACCTCTTGATTTTTATTGATTAATCTAAGTAGATGCCAATCTAATGCTTAGAGTGAAAATTGTGTTCATTTTTTCCACAATACTTTTGATTTTGCAAATCTTAAAAACTTACCTGAAGGTGGATTGAAGAAGTTGAAGAACGAATCGTTCTGCACGGTCTTAGTAACTGTTCGTAAAGATCCCTTGGATTTGTGTTTTTGATTTTTCTTCACAATTTTCATAGTAACGTTTTTTCCTTTCTTCCAATCAATGGCACAACCCTGTAATGTTTAAAATTATAGTATAATCTATAATCCATCAAAATTCCTGTTAAAAATTGAAAAAAAAGTTTACCTTCGCTTTGATAATTTCAGGACCTTCGTAGCTGAACGGATCTTTCTCCTCGGGCAGGAATCTCATAATATATTCTTTTGTTAAAATTGAGTTTGAAAAGTATTCATTCGGCAAGAAATGGAATTCTAATTTGAAGCCCTGAAAAAGAACAGGAAATAGATAGTTAACTGCGGCAAAACAAATTGATTTACATTTCAAAATATGAATGACACTCACGGTATCAAGATATTGGGTTGTGATATTGTTGAGATGTTTGAGAATTGGCTCGTCATGGTCCTGCACCATTTCAGCCAACATGCTAACGTTCTTGAAAATTGTTAACCAAAATTCAGGAATTCCTTTAATGTTTTCTTCCTCTTCATCATCTTTCTTAGCCTTCGCGCTATCAGAACTAAAATAAAAGATGTTTTTATTGTTTCCAATCATTCATTTTTTATTATTTTTGATTTATTAATTTTTCTATTGATTAATTTTTTCTCTTACTCAGCTTGCTTCTTCTCTTCAGAATCATCCTTGACTTCAATTTTCAATTTGTCTTGAACTTGATTCGTGATGCTTTCCTCATCTTCGTCACTTTCCCAAACGCATTCCTCATCGTTTGGCTCGTACTCGCCACTTACAATTTTGACTCTTTTATTGTAATAAGTTTCATATTGTTTGTAATATTTAGCTTCCAAATTATGCAGTTCTTGATAAAATTGACTTTCCAAATTTATCTGTGATTGTTGCAGTTGTTTCAATGCTTTGATCCGGCGAGCAACTGGCGCTGCGATAGGGAACATCTATAAATGAAAAAAACAAGTTATTTAGAATTACTAATTCACAATTACGATTACATCGATCATGATGAAATGATACAATATTGAGATAACTATCAAAAATGAAAGCTTGTGCACAATATACAGTCAAGTACAAAGTTTTATAAACATTTGAGAATGACAAGATAACGATATAGTGTTTGTTTTATTAAATTTTCGAATTTGTTGATAGTAAAATTTATCACTGATAGAATTATGAATAACCAGGAAAAAATGTGCAATCTTTACAAATTTCAATCACATTTTTTTTTTTTTTTTATTATAAGTTTGAAAATTGTCCAGTTCTTTAACTTTTCTTAAATTTTTTAAGTTTTTTTTTCGTTTTCGCATTATTATTGTACAATTTTTAAACTTTTCAATCAATGTTTTGTAAAAATTGCAAATCTGAAAGAGTTTGTAGTTTTGTTTGGTATATAATTTTGTCAACAATTTTGTTGAAATTTTAATTTTGATACCTGTCTTTGCAAATATTCAATTGCAGATTTACGCATTTGTAATGCCAACTTGTCATCCTCTTCGTTGAATGATTGATCTAAGTCGCTAAAATCAGATTTACTTTCCGGTTCTTTGGCCATTTTACTAAAAGAAATGTTTAATCGAAATGAAAATCAATTAATCCTTAATAAAATAAATAAATTTAATTTATAAATTAAAAACAAAAATACAATTGAAAAGTTCGAGTTGTGCGATTAAATCAATCGTCTCTGGATAATGGAATGAAAATTTTGTCATAATCATAGTCAATTGAATTCACTTCCTTCAAGCGATGATTCGAGGCGTTTGAATTGACGCTTCGATGGCTTTTATATGAGCACGAAAATGAAATGGTATTTTTTGCCAAGGGAAACGGGAGAAAAAAAAAGTTACGAAACCAACAATTATAAAACGATCGGCGCAATTTGTATAACAAGGCGGGCAAAATTGTTTGAATAAAAAATGTCAATTTGAAAAGTTTGATGATCGTTTGGTGATTGCAAAGAAAGGAACACACAAAAGATGAGTTTCTCGACATGTGCTTGCACATGGTAAGCGGATTTCAATCATGTTACAATCGCAAATACAAAAGTTCGGTGTGTAAAATGATTTTAAATAACGCCCGATTGTCTATTCGCCGTGCAAAGAGTTTAATTGCAAAAGTTTAATTAATGCTGGTATACCTTTTGTTGTGAATGTTAACCGCCAAAAAATTCGGGACTTAAATTATACAAAGAACAACGAGCAAACCAAAAGCCGCCGAAATGATGTGCGATGTTCACCGGTTGACTTGGCGATAAGTAGTTGTTACTAAGGTACGCTTGTTCTGTGTCAGATTTGTCAACTAACGTTTCCACGAGCAACCACTGAGGTCGTTACGGTTGCTCTCTCTAAAGTCACGGAGATTCAAATTCATTTTATTTTTTCAAAACTTGAATCAATGCGAAACAGAAATTGTTTGTTTTTTTCTTTCGCACGAAAATTAATAGCTGAACACATTTTTTAATCTAATAAATGAGATTAATCGTGAATTTAATTAACTCTACCATTTCGTATTACAGTGAAATATATATTTTTTCAACATTTTAGTTTTATTGATTCATTTTTATTTAAATTTTTTTATTCACATCTTTTATACGTTACAATTTTTAAAGTATCATTGATTTTCTTGTTCCATTATTCTTTAGGAAATTGACAACAGCCACCTCCCTTCGATCTGCAAATAATGTTAAATGTGTAAAATATGTGTCTCAACGTTTTTTCTAATCATTAGTTAAAATTTGCCTAAATGATATTAATTTTATTACTTGCTGCCACAACATCCTCCGCCACCACTGCTTGCAAGATTTTTCACCTTTTTAATATCGCTGGGACTGGACTTCATTTTTTCTGACGATTTTTTTTCAGCCCTAAAAAACATAATATTATTAATTAATTGGTTATGAAATTGTATTTTGAGGAATTTTACAAGAATAATTCGTCAATTTTTATACTTGTTGCATGAACATGAAGACATCATTTGAGCCGGTGGAGATTCTTGCTCACGAGATTTCTTTTTGCTGTAAAAAAATTAATTGTAATGATTAATTATTTACACCATATTAAACAATTAAACAAATAACAAAAAATATTTAATATAGTAATACCCGCAATGATCACACATTTTGAAGATTTTGTTATATATATATATATTTTTTTTTTTTCAGAGACAAAAATTTTTACGTTTGACAGTTATCCAAAAAACTGTGAAGTAATCAATATATGACGAACATTATGAATTTTGTTTAAAAAATAAAAAAAAAATGAAGAGCGTTGAAAATGTTTGACAGCCAAAGAACAAATAGTTTAAAATGTTTGTTGCAATTTCAAATATCCAGAGTGAAAAATGTGTACAACATTTAAACGACGACCATTCTTTGTTCTTCATCCATACAAATAAATCATCCTAAAACGTGATTTGTGAACATTAAAACTTATTTGTACATGACCGACTAACGTTACATTTGAATCGTGACGCACACATTCTCTTTGTAAATGGACATGAAAATTTGAATCGAACCGTTACAACATTGTCTCGCATCCTCGATTATAAAAATCATTCAAGCACAGGTATAACTTTCAAAACATTTTTTTTAATTTAACAATTTTCATCATTTTCAACAATTATTCACAAGTCTCAAATAGCAATAACAAACATTTGTGGAAGTCGCATCATAACTTGTTTTTTGATTTGTTTTACAGTATAATTAAATAGCTTTGGAAACGCCGGGGAGTCGATTTTCAATAAAAACCTTCCTTTATTTGGCATAAACGTTTGAAAATAAAAAAAAGTGGCATTCTGAATTGATGATGTGTTGCAAAATCGACTGAAATGCAGAATTGGCAGTGGACGAGTCGATTGAGCTGAGTTGACTCACGAAGTAGACTATAGCGAAGGCCTAAAGGGCTGTGACCGCACGCACATCAACGTGCCGAAATTTCGTTGAGCCATTGTGTCGAAACAGCCAGGTTGGGTTTAAATCAATCAGCGGTGTCGCAGTTGCATTGGTCTCGATTAATCTCAGAGTAACATTTAACTTCTTGCATCCAATCGTCAGGTTAGTCCAAGATTTTCATCATAACAAAAAATGCTAACGACACATCGTGTTTTACGCATGGTGCCGCAGCATGTTACGAACAATTAGCCGACAATATTGTGTAAACGTGGACAGACCGCTGCCAAGGTCACTTCAATTTCCAAAGGTCATCATAACCTGGCCTCATTTTGCCTACAAATTTGGTTTAAAGTTGAATTTAATTTTGAGGTTATGTCAGGCTATTTACTCAAGCGAGTAATTATTTATAGAAAATCTCCCAAGGTTTTTTTTATTGTCAATCGATCGTACAATTGTGCACGTTTTTCCTATTTGAAAATCACTTTTATTTTTATTTGTTAGACAGATTCTTTTATGAGAATTAACCAAAAAAAAAACATCAACTTTTGTTTCATTGACATGAAATGATTATCAAAAATTGGAACAAGAGAGCAAAACAGTTTTTGCTCTCATTTTTGTTTCTGCATCTCTGATGAATTTTTTGTTCGACAGAATACACCATGGCAGTTAACGTTTATGCAACGAACGTGACAACGGAGAATCTCAGTCGTCATGATATGCTCGCCTGGGTGAACGATTGTTTGCAGTCGAGTTTTACGAAAATCGAAGAGCTTTGCACCGGAGCTGCCTATTGCCAGTTTATGGACATGTTATTTCGTGGAAGTGTCCCTCTGAAAAGAGTCAAGTTCAAGACCAATCTAGAACACGAGTATATACAAAATTTTAAAATACTTCAAGGAGGTTTCAAGAAACTGAATGTAGATAAGGTACAGTATCCAAGATTATTATTTCACAATAAAAACAAATGATTTAACAAATTCAGACCAACAAAAAAAAACATTTGTTTTGGATGAAGTAACTGAAAAATGATTGTTTGAGTAATTGATATTCAGGTAATCCCAGTGGACAAGTTAATAAAAGGCCGATTTCAAGACAATTTCGAATTTTTGCAATGGTTCAAGAAATTTTTCGATGCAAATTATGATGGTACGCGGTACGACGCTTTGGAAGCGCGTGGTTGCATTGGATTAGGTTCAGGCGTGGAGGGCACGCATAATTTATCCAATCCTCAATTGGTGCCTCTTCCGAATTCTCATAAACAGTCGCAAATCCATCAAAAGCAAAATCAACAGCGAAACCTTGTGCCCCGTCCTCAACAGGGTATAAACACCAAATGCCAAACAATAATATCGTTGCATGACGTTTTATTACAATTATGACACTCCACGTAGATGTTTATAGAGCAATTTAAACAGTGCGGCACACTCACCAGTTTTTCATCTTATTATTTTAAATGGTTTTTGTTTCTTCAACCAAATTCGAGATCTGATTTTGAAAAAGGTTCTGTTGTTTTTGTATTTTCATTTTTTTTTATCAAACGTCATTTTTTGTTTTGTTTTTTCACCCAATTTTGCAGATTGTACCGATTGATAAGCTGGTGAAAGGCAGGTTCCAAGACAATTTCGAATTTCTTCAGTGGTTTAAGAAATTCTTCGATGCCAACTACCAGGGAACCGAACCTTACGATGCCCTCGCGATGCGCGGAGGAGAGGCCATGGGCAATGGCTCTAATCCCCCACGCGGTACAGGCATCATCAAACGTGCCTCACCTCGTGACGTACCCGTGAAAAATGTTGTCAAACCTGGTACAATTTAATTATTATTTTTCATCTTTTCTTTTTCATTTGATCAATTTAACATTTTTAACTTTATTAATGATTTTGATTTTTATTAAATTTAACTAATTTACAACCAAACTAACTGAATCTACGTTTTACTCTTGTTGTGAAAACTTTATTTTTATTTATTTTTGTCAGTTTTGATACTAACTATTGTGTTCAATTGATTATTCATTTTTGATCGTTCATTCTAAATCAGACAAATTTTAAATAAAAATATCTAATGACTTACAATTTCTATAACAGAAACAAAATGAAATTTATATTTGTTTGCACATTATAATAGAATTTTTTATTTCGAATTACTCTCAATAGGTACCGGAATAAGTTCTCTAATCACAGCTCCATCAAAAGCTCCTAGTAATTATTTTTTTCATTCAAATTATGTTGGAACATTAAAATTCGTAGTATTGTATATTGAACGGCGCATGTTCTTTTGCATGTTCAAGAAAATCAAGGCGATCGTGTTCGATTTTGAAAACAGTTCTAATGCCTTTGATTGAAGAAAGTATTTTTTTTTTACAGATTGTATAATTAATTCGTTGTGCATGTAGAGCTTGCTAGTTGTTTCCACTCAGTTTGTAATAAAACGTCTGAAAATTAATAAGTAGAAACATTGTATTGCGAAGGATTCCAAATATAATACATTTCTCTTTATTCATCTGATTTATTAAAAAAGGGCTATGAAATCTTTAAGGTGAAACACGGGAATTTTGGTAAAAAAAAAAACATGTATTGTTTTGAACTGTACTTTGTTGATTATGATTGTGTACGTTTTGATCGATTTGAAATCCTTCATGAAATGTATCGAACGAATTAATCGTAATATTGAAACACTTTTATTCAGCATGCAGAGTTCCTCCGAACCGCCCTGCTGCAAAAGTCTTGCCCCTTGGAAATCGTGGCGATGGAGCTAAAGTTGAAGAGCTCATTAATCAGGTTAGTCACTAATTTTAACAACTGGTTGAAACAATTGATCTTGAACTATGACACCTCACTAATCAACGTTTCTTTTGCAGGTTTCCGATTTGAAAGTAACAATTGATAACTTGGAGAAAGAAAGAGATTTTTACTACGGTAAATTAAGAGATATTGAGGTGATGTGCCAAGATTGCGAGAGCGGAGAAGTGCAGCCAATCATTCAAAAAATTTTAGATGTTTTATACGCTACTGAGGTAATATATATTCATATTCATAATAGAATATTTTTTTCAACGTTTTTATCTTCTGTTAAAAAATTTTTTGACAATTGATAATTTTGATTTCCAATGGGATAATAACAATTACCATTTATAATGAAACATTCAATTTTTTAATACAGAATTTTGGATTCCAGGATGGCTTTGCTCCGCCAGAAGATGCAGAAGGAGATGCTCTCCAACCCGAAGATGACGAATATTAATATTTCCGCACACAAATGTTCAAGTAAAATAATGTAAATGAAGTTTCAAAACTGTCATAAAAAAGATCATAATTAGCGCATTGACATTATGAATTGAGCATTCAACTTTGCTATATTTGGAATTAACAAAAGCCAATAAATTGTTGATGTAATGCGTATCAACCAATGCGTCTTGAGCAAAACTTGTATTTAATGAAAAAACCGATAACTATTAAATTAGCATGGTAATCGCAAAAAAAAAAAAAAACAAACAACAAACAAAACAAAATTCTCTTCTTCAGCTTAATATTACTTTAGGAACATCATTTTCGTCATTTCATATCTTTCGTCGTGTCTGCAAAATAAGTTTGTAATTACATTTTAAGTTCACGAGACGTCTAGGATTAAAATCAGCCAAGTCCGCTTAAATTTATATTTTATGATTCAAAAACTATTAATTGCATTGACCAACACTTTATTTGTACATAATTAAAATCTGTTATTTTTCTCTTTTGTGAATCATTTTGGCTGAAAAATAATGTGATATTATGGAATTTTTTGTAGATTGATTGGTAAAACTGACAACGCCGGTTTTGATTTTAGACACCTCAGTAGAAATTTTATTATACTTACAAAATTTACATGATATTTAATTATACTCTAGGTTGCATTTCATGTTTCATTTTTATTCACATGTATAATACAGTTGTGTTTCACTTCAAGAAAATGTGCAGTTTTTATAACATTTAATCAACAATAATTCATAAATATTATTATAGAGTAAGCATCTAAAATTATATTAAAATTTTGCTAGAAACTTCAGGTTTATTTTAATAACTTGTAATTCATATAGTTTTGTGAAACAATATAACAAGAGTCAGTTCTCGTCAGATTACTTCTGCTAAACCAAAGTATATCAGAACGATGAAGTTTTTATTTAGAATCTCTGAAGGTTCATAATCGTTCCACTAACACATCAACGAGAAATAATTTTTAACATGGTAACATTTCTGTAGCAAAAATTTCAAACTCATAAAAAAGAAGACGGAACATACAAGGCGACAAAAATAACTTTTGACTCTTCGCTTGGAAATTTCCATATTCGTTAAATTTGTAATGGAAAAATTGATATACCGTTTGTTGGTCATAATTTATAAATAGCGTAATTTTATTTACGCAAAGAAAGTATTAAAACTTGGCAAAAACGCTTACTCTGAATCACGCTTGAACAATGTTATAATTTTTAACCTTCAGAACCACCTGTTTTCAGATAAATTATTGTGTCTACATTTTTGATGGACATCAATCAAATCTAACTAAACATTTTATTAATAAATCATCTTCATCTGGTTGGGATCATATCATAGGTTCACATTTTTATTATCAAGTTCGAGTTTACTCAAAACACAAAGACCCTCTCAAGCTGTTGCAAGCAGATGGCGTTATAAAATCTTTCTCACAAGTGAAAAAATGTGATTTCGATCTGGCAACTATAATATGTTATATGATTTCATATATGAACCATAAGATTTCGGACAAAAATATAATTGACCTATACATGCTTATTTCAAATTCAAGCAAAAAGTATTCATGCTTTATATATATTTTATATGTGGTAGAATTTATGATGCAAACATATGGTTGCATTTATATATATGCATCAGCAGTTATGTCTAAATGCCGAATATATGTCTATATACGTCATATTTATGCTATATATAAACGTTCATCCAAATATGTATGTGATAAATATGTAGCATAAATGCACCACATATATTTGTCTGCCTGGGATGGCACTTTCGTGAAATGCAAATTCACATCAAGAACCGTCATTGATATCAGATTATCATATATTT
Source organism: Trissolcus brochymenae (assembly GCA_030523145.1). NCBI lineage: Eukaryota > Metazoa > Arthropoda > Insecta > Hymenoptera > Scelionidae > Trissolcus > Trissolcus brochymenae. The sequence goes on along the minus strand of JAQQRF010000054.1, from coordinate 120,064 downwards.
ATTATTTCTTTTTGTGTATAATTTTTGTGATGATCTATATATAACTTCAACTGTTGATTATTTTCTTTGGAGTCGAAAGCAGGATGCGAAAAGCAGTTTTGCGAAATTCAAGTTTGTTTATTTAATCGCATAAAAGAATAATTGTTCCATGCTTGCAGTATGCACATAGAACAAATTCTAAAATTAACGTTATTTTTGCCCTGCTTTTAAAATTCATCATATATGATAACTTTTGTAAGAGTTATAGGACTTCTGTAAAATTGACTTGTGAATCTAAAATTAAAATTATATGCTAAATTTTAAGCTTTTTTCACGCTAATCTTTGGGTGCAACGCAAAGGGTCTTCAGAAAAATAGTCCCCGAAATAGATTGTAATGTGAACGTTTTCAAAAAACGAGTTATGTAAAACCGACTCTGAAGGAAAATGTTTTTTCTTTCGTATTGAATTCTTTTGACTGAGAGACGTACAATTTTGATACCCAGGTGGCGTGACCGCAAATCTTGCCCGGGGAATAAAAAAAATTTGCATATATTTTCAAGCACGGCAAAAATATTTCGGGTTCTTTTGATGGTTGATAAATGGAGTATAACAAATGTTGACCCAATTTTTGTTGATGAATCAAGACAAGGTTATTCCTGCACAAAAACGAGAAAACCTTGGAATCGCATTTCGTTAACCAAACGGATAAGTTATCTAATATTAGAATTGAAAATCATGGAAGGCTTGTGAAGGAAGGCAAGAGCGAAGTGGCTTGTCACCCACTTGGATGTTTCTCTTAGAAGCTTTGCGCGTGGGTTGCGTCGTCATTTCCCTCGGATATAAGAACTGACTGCTCGCAGCGTCCGCACTTCAGTTTTCGTTCACAATCAAAAAAACAAGCATGGCTCTTGAACGTCAAGTTCGCATGAAGGTACGCAACCGAACGAGCTCTTCTGTTACATTTTAAAAGTGCAGTGTTTAGTGTTTTTTCAAAGTGCAAAACTTGATTCGATCATTTCGGGGGTGAAAAGAAACATCTTGCAAAAAATAAAAAAGTGTCGGCAGTTTTTAAATAAAATTGTACCAGTTCTTTTACATTTTTTTCAATTATAGATGAATGGATCACTAAGGCGCCAGATAATTTGCCTTTTTAGCCAATTAAATATTCTTTTTCGTTCGAGACGATCAAAAATGAATTCTCTAATTTCTGATCATATTGAGCGAAGGATCAAAAGTTAATCATTTCACCACCCGAATTGCAAAATTGGATAAACCATTTTTTCTTTTAACTTCTGTCAGAAATGATCGAATAAGCACACGAGATTTGATTCGGCAATAATTGTACATTCTTCATGACATTTTAATTTTTAACGTTGTGGCTTTTTGCAGCTCGCTGGAAAGCGCAACGCGGAACAAGAAAAAGAAGCGCAAGAATGGATCGAGAGTATTATTGGAAAAAAATTCCCACAAGGTGAGCTGTTCGAGGATGTTTTACGCGATGGTCAAGTATTGTGCCACTTGATGAACAAAATCTCCCCTGGGTCCATTCCCAAAATCAACACCTCCGGCGGACAATTCAAAATGATGGAAAACATCAATGTGTAAGTATATCAGAAGGCTATTATCAAAACAGTTTAATATAACTTTTCATTCATTCATTTTTGATGTCAAAAGTATTTTTAAAAAATCATACAAACGTAACAATACGGAAAATATTATTAACAGTTGTGAATGTTATATTATTTATAAAAAATAGTGTTTATTGTAAATGTTTCTATAAATAGTGATTGATGCAACATGAAGTTCCAATAATATCTCATTTTATTATTGGTGTTCAGATTTCAGAAAGCTCTGAAAGATTATGGCGTACCGGATGTGGATGTATTCCAAACAGTAGATTTGTACGAGAAGAAAGATATTGCGCAAGTTACTACCACCCTGTTCGCTCTTGGTCGTGAGGTATGTTTAGTTTTGTCATTTGACGTTACTAAATTTTCATTTTGCGCTCCATTTAGCTCAATTTATTACACTCCATTATGTCGTAACTCTTATATTTACAACTTTATCGTGAACAACTTGGAATGATGACTTACCAAAATGTCCTTAAAAAAATAGACTGAGATAAATTTTTTAAATTGAAATGAAAAACAATTGATATCTAATCGTTATTCTTTTTACAGACGTACAGACATCCCGAATGGAAAGGACCTTACTTGGGACCGAAACCATCTGAAGAATGCAAACGCGAGTTCTCCGAGGAAACATTGAGAGCAGGAGAATCTGTGATTGGTCTCCAAGCTGGTTCTAACAAAGGTGCTACCCAAGCTGGTCAAAACATGGGCGCATCAAGAAAAATCCTTATGGGAAAGTGAACAAACACTACTGTCATTCACCCGAAATTGTTTACATTTTAATAAAAATATTTTTTACTTGATGTGAATTCATTTTTCTATGTGAATGTATATGTTACAAATTTCAGATAGAAGATTTATATATAATTGCATACTTAAAACGAAATATCAAATAAAAAAAGGTATACTTCTGTATCAGACATTGTCATGTTCAAACATATATCTAAAGCATTCCATATCTCAATAAATAACAATTTGTTTTCATATGCTTTAATTTCCAATACTCCTCCATATACATTCTGTTTAAAAATTAATATATGGTACTGTAAATTGTATATTCAATGGTTATTTGCTTGTACGTGAAATTATCCGTTTTGTTTTTCATGATAAGGCATGCTGAAATTATTTGATGTACTTTTGAAATTTCCAAAGGTATTTTAGTATTCATGTTAAATTAAACGATAAAATGATGTATACAAAGTAAATATTTTTTTAATTTCGAGGCACACCTCCAAAACCACTCTATTGAAATACATTTATTAAATAAAATTATAAATTATAAATCAAATGTGTTTAATGATACACAATTAACATAATACCGTTTTCATAACTCTTCGAGTCTGCGCGTCTACTTATTTGGCTAATTTATAGGGAATTTGAGATTCAAACCTAAAGACAGAACTGCCTCCAGTATATTACAAGCTGGGTTTAGTAAGATGCAACTATTTTTAGTAGATTTACTTCAACTGGACAAATTCGCTTCGTTACATTTCTTCCTTATGGACAAAAACGAACATTCTGTGGTCTCTAAAATACTGAAAGCTCACATATTCTAAATTCATTCTTGTCATTAGTTCTGCGGTGCCTACGAAATATTTGCCCTGTTACACACGTTATCTGTAATGTAACTATATGTGAAAAATGAAAGAAAATTTAGAGAGTTTAAAATAGCCGTTCTCTGACAAGGCGTTCTCAATATAGAATAACAGATCGCGGTCTGACTCATTCCACAATCATGTCCAAGAAGCTTGCAGGAAATGAGAAAACACACCTGCAAACTATAATATTGCAACAATCAAAAGATGTTCCTGTTAATAAAGCATACCTTATTTATTATTTTCCAAACATTATAAAACTGTTTCAAACATTAAAAACAAGTTTACTCTCTAAACTAGTGATTTTTCATTAGAAAAAAGTTATTTTAATCATACAAATTAAAAAAAATGTTTTATAAAACAACCCAAAATTGTGTTCTTTTTTTTTTTTTTAATGAAAAATTGTTTCGGATTTTCGTTTGTTCTAGAATGCATAACTTTTAAAAACTGCGTAACATTACATTGAATTCAATAAATTATTACATGACAAAATGTATAAAGTCATAAAAAGTTATATGAACTACATATTTAATTTTAAAATTTCACTATCTATGACTTAACATAAACATAGGTCATAGAAGTGATGACAACAAAAGTGTTCTTTCGTCTGGGAATTTTGGGAGAATATAAAAAAAAAAACAAGTCGTCTGACTCTGCGATATAACGGGTAGTTTAATCTCGCTGCTTTTGGAAACTGGCCCCCCTCAGAGAGATCTAGTCGATAGTCAATAATGCAAAGCCCGCCAACGACAGTATTCGTGTAAAATTACCGGTGGCTTAAATCCAAGAGGTACGATTATATGTGATTTAATAATTGGTATGAATCGTGATTCGTTTAATATGAATACATATAACGTTTTGACTCGAGGGCGTCTGCCATTAGGCATCTAAATTTGGTCAGCCCACAACATGGATTATGTTACTGTGCGTACATGTTCCTGTATTGGTCTTTCCAACTGCAATATAAAACAAAAAAATTCGTGTGTCATTACACTTCGAATTATGCAATGCGATGTCATCATCGCATTATTGGTCATTTTATTATTATTATCATTATTAATCATCATATTATTGGTAATTTTTCAAAAATAAAAACAAAAAGGCGTTCTGTCTTACAACCGAAGTACTGATTCATATTTCAGTTCTTCGTCATCAAAATAAAATAACTGTATGCTTCAAAGTACGTTGAGAAATGTACTTTCTAAAATTACGTTCGCAAATTTGTTGGTAATAACATTGATGATGCACCAATAATTCTCCTTCTAAAAAACAACATCCCTCTATTTTTATCCATCATATAAATTATTCCCTCTTTGCTAACATGGTGTTTTAGAAAATCGCTCCAAATATCAGTAAACTTAAGATATTTTTTTTCCCACATCATATTGAGGGGAAAAATCTTCTTTTTCACTTAAAAATAATGCAACGACTATTTTTAACTTATGAGTCGTTTTCTCTTCACCGGCACCTCTTTTTTGGTTTTCGCCCCTGGAACGTTTTCTTTTTTTTTCTTGTTTTCCAATTAAAATGTGTGTTATTTCTTAAAATAAGTCACAAAATTTGTTGACAGACTTTCTTTATATTGGACTGTTAACTAATCTGAGTGTGTAAAAAATGTTGGTTATTTTGGAAGCGTACATTTCTCCAGTTTAAAAATATGTAGTAAAGATAGGCTGGCGTGAAGAGCCTCTCTGGAAGCTTGGACGACAACGTGGTTGCCCGTTGCATGCCCCGCCTTTGCCTAAGTTTTCGACACCGACACCACCGACGTGCTGACGCTCGTGCCGTGTGCAAAGCCCGGTATGACTAGGCCGGACTCGACGCGGAGACAACCATTCGAATCCAGTATTAGTGCGGTGTTAACAGTGCGGCAAAACGCTACGCATTAAAAACGCCCGTTTCTTACAACATTCGATTTCACAAAACGATACAAATTTCATTTACCTTATTCACACGGTGAGTAGTGCGAGTCAAGTTTCGTTCAACGCGGCTGCAACATTTTTCCGTCACGTAGATCGTTCGTCAATAAAAGTGTTGCCAGTTCTGTTTTATCATTTGTTGTGATCGGTTATTTAAATTTGTATTATTTAAAAAGAAAAAAGAGGAGTGCGCATTGGAAATTATTCAAATTTTGGATTGGCAATGTAACCTGAGGATTTGTATACAACATTCAGTTCAAAACTGATGCAACAGTATAGAGAGTCATTACCATGTGGCCGTTTTTGCTAATTTTACCTGTAAAATTGAATAGAAATAAAAATGTTTGAATAATAGAATAATTTTCTTTTGCTGATCATTCAGTTTACTTTAGATTGATACAAAATTTCAATTCAGTTTTAGTATCGATAAATAATTGTGAATGCACATGTTTGATGAAGATCATTTTGTTTCAATGCATTTTGCGAAAACTGTAATTCATCTTTTTAAGAAGATCAAATATTTCATCAATATTTTCATCTAATTGTTAACTATATTATAATTGGCATGTAAATTATAAAGTTAAATGAACATAAAAATTAATTTAAATGTTAAGACATTGTTTATGAAAAATTTTAATTTGTTTGAATAATTAGTAATTGAAAGTTTTCGCTTATGAAATTAAAAATTTATAATATTATGATCAAGATCTTACGAAATCGATTGCACAGTTTGTTTATAACGATCATACTCATGATTCTAATCTGTTTTATCTTCTAATTTTAATTAATTAGGTTTCAAATGAACGTTTTCTATTTAAATATACTGCAATAAATATAATTATAAATTTGCTTTAAAAATAAACTATTTAAAGTTTAAGGGTCAACATACAATTTAATTAAACACATAATATAAAAAAAAGAAAACAAGATAGTGAAAGCTCGAAGTAAGCGTCTGAATCTAGCATTTCCTAATACGGAGACGCTAAATTACATGTCTTGCCACAGCCTACGCTTGCTTGGTTATACATAGAACCGATACTAACGGCACCTTAACCATCCCTCTTGCGGTCCATTTTCTTAGGCACGTTACTAGTAAATCGAAATTCATAAGCGAGACCGCCGCGATCTAATTATAAATTGTACTATTAAAAACCAAACAAACTAAAAAAAAACTAGAAGAAAACATGTTTTTGTCTGCGATTTTTTTTAAATTTTCACCCAAGTCTAATTAATCGATGAGAAGTATTTTTGTACCATTAAAAATTTATGTAATACGATCGTGCTTATAGCCTTGGTCTTCTCAGAACGGTGTATAAATAGATAGAAAATTTTATTTCTGAATGGAACATTTAATGCAGAATTTTGAACGATGATCTTTTTTTGCCGATATTGAAAAAATCGATGTCTCTCGTTCATTCACACTCAGTAACAATTTTTGTTCTTAAAGTAATAAAAAAAACAGGGAAAACATGAGATGAATGTAATTTTATAATTGATAATTCATTTGAACTCACTTTTATGACGCGAATATATATGAATGATTAAATTAATTATTTTTATAGTTATATGAAAAAAAAAGAATTATTGATTAATGAGCAATAATTGAATTTTCCATATTTGTGTATTGCAGATAAAACAAAATGCCGAATTTCAAGCCAGTTGAGCACCCCAAGTGCCCGAAATGCGGTAAATCTGTGTATGCCGCAGAAGAGCGTGTCGCTGGAGGCCTGAAATGGCACAAGATGTGCTTCAAATGCGGTGAGTATTTTACAACCTTTTTTTTACGGAAAATGTTTCATAGCACAAATTTTTGTTATGAAAAAAAATTATGCAACCAATAACATTCAAACATGAATTTTTCATCAGTGTGATGTAATTTCGAAGCAGATCCCTTCGAAAAGTTCAATATTTGATGTAACATCTATTTTTAATTTGAGTAAAAAAACGTTTCATGTTTTTATTTCATCGACGGTAACATTTTTTTTCACAATTCTTCTTTTCATTTTTGTGTCCCCTGGAATTGAAATCGTAAAATTAATGTTTTTTAACAACGACCAAATATTTTTTTTCTATCGATAATTGTACTTCAATCATTGATATTTTTATTTAAACTAGTAAATTTTTTTTCCAATCTTTTACTCTTTTTTTTTAGTTTATTTTGCTGTGGAAATTATTTTACAGGCCAGTTGTTTAATATACTATGTGGATTACTAATAGATTAAAAGTTATTAGTTTTGGTGATTATTATGAAGAAAAAAAAATGCTGAATGTAGTTTGAAAGCTACATCGAAGTTATAATATTACAGGTCTCTGTGGCAAATTGCTTGATTCAACAAACTGTTCAGAGCATGAAGGCGAGCTTTTCTGTAAAGTTTGCCACGGTCGCAAATTCGGTCCCAAAGGATATGGATTTGGCGGAGGTGCGGGATGCCTTTCGATGGACCAAGGCGAGCATCTGAAGAGTTCCGAGTGAGTGCTCCTACGCGGACACTTCCCTCTGTACATATTCCGATGACATAAACATGAATTATACACCCAAAACTCTTCTGTAAAACAATATCAAGTTTTCATTTACAAATTGTCGGATTATTCAAAAACAAGTTTTTAACAAATTTGTCGTACACACACCACATAGTTACAATTGATGCCACAATTAAAATCACAATTGTTTTACAAAATCATCAACCTTGTTTAATTGATTGGTTTTTTAAGATAGAAAAGTATACAGACCCTGGAAGCATGTCGTAAACAAAAAGTTTGAACCCGAGTCTGCGATATCATCACTTTTTTTTTCTTTTACATTTGACTGTAATAATCGTCCCATTCTTCATAAATGTCATTTTCTATTTAATTACATTTGTTATCTCTTATTTTATGAGAACCTTGAGTTTATCCGCCCTCCCTCCTGTGATTCCAAACAATTTCAATGTTACAGTGAAACATATTTTTGATTGTTTTACGATATATCAAATAATGGGCAGATCAAGTATAATTTCAATATATATTCGTGAATAAGTGGTGTGATATACATAATGATGTTATGTATAAATTATCGCGTTTTTTGGGTTCTATCAGACAGATCATACATTCTCGAGAATAAACCCTCTTGGAGCACGTTTTTGTGAAAATTGAAATGTCATATCATACAGAATCAATATTTTTCATTGTGCCGTTGCTTAAAAAAGTTTGAACTTATCATTATTTAACATCCGAATGAAAAATATCCATATAACACTGAGAAGATGAATTCACATTTTGCAAAATTTACTTTTCACATTCAAATTTGAAGATAAATGTATTCTCTTTTTTTTCCAGAATTTGACTTCTCAGTACAATTTTTTTTACAGTATCAGTATGTGTTTCACCTTTCCTTTTTCTATTGAATTTATAAATATTAATATTTATAAATTTATTCAAACAAAATTATAAAATTCAACGTTCCGATGAAGAGTTCCATTTCAATGAGCAAACGAATTTCATTCATCATACAACATTTACGTAATGACTGAGATTTTAAGAGGGAAAACTTTTTCGAAATTTCTATACTTATTTAGACTAAGTTGCACACGAGTCCGGTTTTCAATTTTTCTTTAGGTAGTGATAATAAAAGGTTTAGTCGATTTAAATTAACAATTTTTATTGACAAATTTGACTAGTTTCATCATTATTTCATTATTTTGAATGGAATTAATTTTTTGTCAATTCAATATCGAATCAAAATTTTTTCATTCAAATAAACAAAGATTTGACAAATTAAGCAGGCATAAAACGAAAACGATGAACATTTGCGATAATCATTGAATTTTAATCTTTAAATAGCCTACAAATTTTGAAAAAAAGGGGACGAGAAAAAATATATTTATCAAAATTGTTTTCTTTTTCACATTGATTTTTCTCAATGCTCCTCTCACTGTTACTGCTATTACTACTTTACTACTTTATACTACCGCCGCTGCTATTAATAATATCACTATCACTGCAACTACTACTACCATGATTCTAATCTTGTTCCCAAAGTGGAAAAAAAATTATTTTCAAAAACAATGAACAAACAAATAATCAAAAAAAAAAAAAAAAAGGACTCAAGACATGAATGTTATAAGTTTTGAATTTCGTCGTCTCATGAAATTCGTATCGATCTTGGTGTTGAGATGTGTTAAGGTGTAGTTTAGCACGTGCGAAAGACCATGTGCAAGATTTGAAATTGAAAGTGAAGTTGAAAAAAAAACATCCCCCGAATGATCGAAAACTTAGAATAGAATTGATGAACATAAAAACTAGCAACCCCGAACCCTATCCCGCCAGCCCCGCCGAGGTCGAGCCACGGAGGCCTATTGTAATAAGTGTTACCACACCCACACACACGAATCCGCGATAAGACATGGTGAGCACCGAGTATTCCGTCCGCGTGAAAAGCTTTTCTTCGCGACTCCTGCACGGCCTTCCATTTTTGTTTCGTCAACTCGTATGTGTTCCCCAATTCATCGACATTCGACAACATTTTTAATTTTAATCCCAGAACAAATTTCAAAAAATCAACTTTACAATTCAAACATTACAATTCAATTGATTGTAACTGACAAACCGCAACTTCGCACCGGTCACCATTTTCAAAATGGTGCAATGTTAACCGCACTGAACAATTTACGAGTTGGCCAAAACGCGCAATGATGTTTAACAACCCTAACCCCAGCTAACCCTCGCCTAATCCGTAATCTAGCCATTCGAAAGTCAGCTCGCTCCGCTCGCAATTTTGTTTTTTCTCACGAACAGAATAATTAATTTCTTCGAGTATTTGTATAATGTATTCATTTGACAATTTTTGTTTTTTTTTGTTTTTTTTTTTCAAACTTAGTATTTTCTCCAAGTTTATGTCTATTTTTGTATTTTAATTTTTGGGTTCTCATCTACTATTATTTTATGACTTTTCTTTGCCTTTTATTGTTAAAAAGATGCTTCTCGGCTCTCCTCTCGGGGCTCGGCGGAAGCCACTCGCGAACTAGTTAGCAAACTTTAACCCAATTAACTCCGCCTAACATCTCTTTTCAATCGCTCCTGTTGATCAGTGTATCGAGAAACGTGGCACAATTTGTTCGCGTTATGGTCATTAGCTGAACATTATCTATATCATTATGGAACATTTTATTTTCTACTAATGCATACATATAAGTCTGGTTGACGCTAATTTTAATTTCGAAACTAACATTGCAACGCTAGCGCAAGAAGACTTATATGCGTGCTGTACCTCACACGCAGATAACTTTCGTTTAGTTGCTCAAAAAACTAATTCGTTTAATTCAACAAACAATCAAAAAAAAAATAAATTATCAAAATTGATCAAACAATCATTTGTTTCATATTGTACAGTCAAATTTTGTTCTTTGTTTTCTTTTTTAAGACCGAACTTTATCGTTACCTGAAGAAAAATTGTGCCTTGGTATCTCGAATGCTCATTTTTCATACACAGTAAAAAAAATCATGTCGAAAAAAAAAAACAAAAATTGTTCATTAATATTTGTCTGAGATTGGATTTTGGAATCGAAATTTGAAATCAAACTTGAGACGCATTTTGTTTTTACTGTGTCATGACTTTATTTTCCTCATGAATTTGGAAACCCATTTTTGCTTGCTTCTTCTTTTTTATTTTATTGGTATTTCTTATAATTTGTTGTTTTCGTTTGTATTGAATTTTTCTGTGTACGAAAAATGAAAAATCATGAAAAACAAATTAAAAAAATTAAGTGATCAATAAAACATTGAATCACGAAAGTTTTCATGACAAATTGGTGCAAGTTGAGATATTCGATATTGTGATTCAGCACTTATGAAAATGTAAATTTGTCGACGTCGCGGCGTTCGCAAACGATGGTACGCGCAGACGTTGTACAATGTATCGAAGTATAAACAGAGTCGCATCATTTTTGCCGCGTCTATTCTCGTCGCAAGTGTAACGCATATTTATAACGCACGAGAACCCGGAGAAAACCGTGCATCGATTGCGCGCACATTTGCGCTTTTGCATTAGCCTGGCTAATAATTCAGGCCGCTGACGCAACGGCGATATTTTACTGCGGATTGTGACTCACCTTCCACGAATCGGCCAAACGTACATTTTTCATAAGTCGAATCGCAAATCAATTTGTCGCGGCGAAATTGCGCGCACGATTGTAGATTTAGATTCTTAATCCCTTGCCATGTCTCACCTGATTATTTTTTCAATAACAAAAATCAATCAAGAAATCTAACTCGATTGAAAAATAAATCAAATTTTCGTCTTTTATTACAATTGTTCTTCCAAAAATGTAAAAAAAATAAGAAAAAAACATAATTTATCACCTTTTAAAAATTGAAAAATGATATTTCAGGGGTTAAATTTTAAATAGTCAGACATTATAAATTGTAAAATGATCAGGCATGGAGTAAAAACAAAATGAATTGTTGTCCGTTTTGCATGTTCCTGTTGGCGTTGATTGTTGAAAAAGAAAAAAAAAACACTCGCTGATGAGGTGACAAAATGATTGCGATCATTTTGTACCTGATAAATCAGCGAATGGTTTGATTTGAGATTTTTAAAGCTGATTGTTTTTACAGTGATACCAGAATATCGAACGCGATGATGGAATCACGCGCCATAGCTAAGGCCCCGGAGGGTGAAGGATGTCCCCGTTGCGGTGGATACGTATATGCAGCAGAACAGATGCTCGCACGAGGACGGGTAAGATTTTTATTTTTTCACTAGTTTCTGTTTCGCAAGAACGCTTATAGATTCGTCCGTATCAAATTTGTAAATATGTGTCCATGATGTCACGGTCGACTATATTAATCATTAAAAAATAGGGTTTAAAAATCTTACGTAATACAAACAGCTATTGCTAAATAAACAAACAAACAAAAAACAACAAAACCGATGAAAAGACGGATTTTCAATTTGAGTCTTTAATATCAAGTAAGATTTATTTTGTATCCTAAATCAAATTTTGTATAATCAATCGACTTGTTTTATAAACGCATTAAAGAAATTTTTGGTTTTAGATCAACTGAATTAATTTTAAATCTTAATTGAAATGTTAACAGAGCGATTAAAAATGAAACGTTGTCTTGCGGTTATGATCTGAAATAAATATAAGAGGTGATAATCATTATAAACGATTTGATCATGTAACGATAAAATGAAACGGTGTGTGAAGAATATAGAGAAAAAAAAAGAGGCAGTCTAAGCGTTGAAATAGCCGCGCGCAATCCAGCCAAATAGTTTATTCGAAATCACTCTTGGCACGCATACCAATTGCGTGGGTTGTTTGAAATCTCGGAAATTCGTTGAAAATGTTTGCTTCCTACGTGACGAGAGTAACGTTAAAATTACACTCCACAACTAATTTGTATCATAATTTGGGTCACCTGATCTGTACATTATATTTCTGAGAAACATAAAAAAATAAATAAATAATTGCAAACAAAAGCTAGAAATAATTTTTTTTTTATTCAGGTAGAATCTCTTCGTGTTCCATTTTATGATAGAAAATAGTTGATTTAAAATTGATGTCGTTAAAATTGAGACGAACGGGCTACTGAATCAGAACCTATTTATAAAATCGTTCGTGGCATCGTGTGATCAAGGTACACCGCGGCAGCCTATAGTATTACATGCTGCTTCTTATGATTAGGGCTACCATAGAGCATGCTTCAAGTGCAAACTTTGTCATCGGACACTCGACTCCACGCTTCATTGCGATGGTCCTGATTTCGAGATTTATTGCCGAGGTACATGTCCTCCTAAAGATCATACGAGTTTTTTCTGATTGTCCCTAATTTTGTGTTCACGATTTAACACCGGTTAAACCTCACACATTATCCCTTCAAGATCTAGACCCCAAGAAGTTACATAATCTTACACCCTGTTTAAAATTATGAATACACAATTTTATTATTACAATTTCCATCGATTTACAAATGAGACTTGTTATTTGAAAAAAAAAAAAAAACGTGTTCTTACATAGGCGCCCGGGTACTAAAGGGTTCATGTAAAGTAATTACCAATGAGTATCAATTTAAAATGTCCCTCAACATGAATAATCAAGTTATAAAATATTTAAGATTCTAAATTTATTGTTCTCTGTTAAATATTCAAAAAGTATTGCTTTTTTACTGTTCGATACAATTAGTTACAAAACACGATACAAATTAATATTTGATTATAATCTTTGAATCCCAAAAGCCAAAAATCCAAAATTGACTAATCAATGGAATAAACAAAAAGTAATGTTAAAACAATGCACACAAATTGTACAGCTCCCTGTCCGATAATAAAATTTGTCAGTGGAAATTTAATTGAATGGTGACTAACTTGTCTGTTCCTCTGTGTAACGTGTAGCCATGGCACAAGGAATGTTTTAAATGTGGCAACTGTTCCAAACGATTAGACTCCATCAATTGCTGCGAAGGCCCTGACAAAGATATCTACTGCAAAGGTGAGAAGCAGCACTTCAAAAACCAATAATAAAATCCATGATATGCAATTTTATATAACAACTGCTCAGGTTCATGAAATTGCTCAGCCCCAATAAAATTAGCATACTGATAGTTTTACATCTTCACGTTTGTTGTAAAACAAATCGAATAGTGATATATTAAATTAATGTGACATTAATCGCGACAAACAAGGTCTCACAAGTAATACAAGTATAGATTTGTGTCGACATTCGGCAGCAATTCTGTTGGTTTGAAATATTTTCGTGTTGTTAGAACAATTTTGTAACACGATTTGGCGTGTCGAGCGCAAATTTGTTTTTCAGCATAACTGATTGATGTCACAGTTGCATTATTAAAAGTAAACAAACATCTTTTATTATAATAAACGTAAGCTCGAAATTCAAATTTTTCATGTTAACAACGCAATTTTAAGTAGTAATAACTATGTTTTGTCAGACGTACGACTTTAATTTCGCAAGGATTAATATTTTTTGGATTGTGATGATTTGATCTGATGATAAAATGTATATAAAGATGCATATCGTAGAGTGTGGGTAGTGGACAATAAGTTAATTCATGTTGTCTGTAGTATGCTATGGAAAGAAGTTCGGGCCAAAGGGTTATGGTTATGGCCAGGGTGGTGGCGCTCTCCAAAGTGACTGCTACGCCAATGGGTGGGTTTATATGATTTCATAATATTAGCACATGTGAAAACGAAACCTGCCTCTGCTTCAGTACAGTTCTCATTATATGATGCGCTTGTCTGCTTAACAGCTTGCTATCCGAAGAAATTTGGTCCGCGAGGCATTGGCCATGGTGGAATTATGTGGATCGGCCTACAGTGCGATATCGAGGATGAGGGGTACGGTTGCCCCTCGCAATTTTTCTCTTTTCCAACCTGTCTGTTTTCTGTTGACATTCCTCTTCGTGCATCTTTGTATGCAAATGAAACAAGAAATTAATTCTCCGTTTGTTTTCAAGAATATCGTCTTTTTTATACGTGTCCTTAATCAATAATTGTTTAGAAAGTACACTTTGTTGTTGAGCATAATTTCACATTACAAATTGCATTGAAAGTTTTTTCTTTTCGTTCTCGTGTTCCACCTCAGGCGCTTATGTATTATTTGCACTTTTATTTTTCTGTGTTTAATTTTAAAATTCATTGATCTCCTCCACAACCAATTTCCTTGCAGCATTATTAATAACATGAAATTATTGTGGCGTGAATTTTTCGTTTTACTATTCAACACTGGCCAAATAAAACGGTTCGAATAATTTTCTCGTTACCTCATTTAAAAAACTATGCTATAATGTTAGTTCTGCATGTTGCAATTTTTGCATGTCTATTTATATCCAACAGTAGATTCATTCTCTATACAATAGATCGTAGACTGATGTTTGTTCCTTAGATGTGAAAACATAAACATTACGATCACAAAACAGTTCATTGTTTTATCAATCAATAAACTTGATAACCTTGAACTTGAATTTATCCAACCTTCTAACAAATCACAACTCGAAGTAAAATATTACAATTTTCTTGTTTTTTTTTTTTTTTTTATCAATAACAAAAAAGTTGCTCATTTACTCCCAAACAGTTTTTATGAAACTAACTTATAAATTTGCAGTGTTTCAAACTAATGGTACTTGAGATAACTAATGATATATAAGAAAATTGAAGAGACGAATTTTAATCAAGTTTACGTTTGAAATAGTGATGCTGCACCTCGTACCACCGTGGTGGATACAGCTGCGATCAAAGCTGCGCCAGGTCAGGGATGTCCGCGCTGCGGAGGGGTAGTTTTTGCCGCAGAACAGGTGCTCGCAAAGAGTCGCGAGTGGCACAGAAAATGTTTCAAATGCCGGGACTGTAACAAAACCCTCGACTCAATCATTGCCTGCGACGGCCCAGACAAAGATGTCTACTGCAAAACATGTTACGGAAAAAAATGGGGACCACACGGATACGGATTTGCATGCGGTTCTGGATTTTTGCAGACTGACGGTTTAACGTAAGTGACCAAGTTTGTACTCAATTTTGATTTCTTTTTAATCAAACAATTTTCGATGAAACAAAACTTTGACTTGATTGCAGCGAGGAACAAATTTCGGCAAGTCGTCCGTTCTACAACGCTGACACCACATCAATTCTAGCACCACAAGGCCAAGGTTGTCCTCGTTGCGGTGGCATGGTATTTGCAGCTGAACAGCAACTTGCCAAGGGCACGATGTGGCACAAAAGATGTTTCAACTGTGCGGAATGTCACAGACCTCTGGATTCAGTGCTCGCTTGCGACGGACCTGACAAAGAAGTTCACTGCCGCCCTTGTTATGGCAAATTGTTCGGCCCCAAAGGATTTGGATTCGGACACGCTCCGACTTTAGTTTCTGTCGACTTGGATCACGCTCCCTCTTAGTAAGCATCTTTTTATTTCTTTCATTCCTTTTTTTTTTTTTTATTTTTAATCACTTAACTGACTGAGTAGACCCAAAACAAAGTTTGAAATTTGTTGAATATCAGTGATTAAGTTGTTAATCACTGATAAGTTTGATCACAGTTTGATATAGGAAATGTAAAAGCAATAAACTACGAGTTACCACTTTAACTGATAAAAGTAAAAATAAAAGAAAAGATAAAGAAGAAGTAGTAACAGGAGGGTGCAGAGCCCAGCTGGGCAATCAGTCAGATAACTGATTAAGGAAAGCACATTCTGAAAAGTATTGAATGTGACTAGAATCGTTAATGGAATTGACTGTTTCAATCAAAATAGCATCGATGCCAAACCACAAGTTGGACAGAAGCGGAATGATGGCTTGGGTTGCTCCAGATGCGGATACCCAGTTTACGCAGCAGAACAGATGATCTCGAAAAACAGGCTATGGCACAAGCGGTGCTTCAGCTGTGGCGCCTGTCATCGTTCCCTCGATTCAACGAACCTCAACGACGCTCCCGACGGTGACATCTATTGCCGCGGTTGTTACGGCAGGTTGTTCGGACCGAAGGGTGTCGGTTTTGGTATGGGAGCGGGAACACTCACCATGGCCTAAACAATCTCATTGTTTTAATTCAATCATCATCGTTCCATCATGAATTCTTTGCAGAAAAATACAACAACTTAAACCTAAAAACAAAGGGAAATACAATTTACACTTACCGCACAGGCCAGGCTAAATCCAGTTCTAAGTGAATTCGTTTGATTTTTGTAACGACTATTACGAGTTTCTGACAAAACGACAATCGACGCACCTTACGAAATTTGTGCGAAATTAGCGCGAGGCTCTTAAGCACCGCTATGCAAAAGCGAATCGCGTACGTTATCGGAGCACTTTGTCTCTGTAACGACTGATTAAAGAAAGAAAAATTTTTTGTTCGGTTTGATGGAGACAAAGTGCCCGCGATTGCGATGCGAATTTACGTGATTTCGTGTCATGTTGCAGAGTGTTTGAGCAAAGTACTCGAAACTAAGTTCGATCGTCAACTTACGCATCGAAGAGAGATAGAGGGTATCACCGATTTTGATTTGAAATTCGACAGCTTGGGCGATGAAAAACTGAACAATCATATCTCTTGCATCAAACCATCATACTTTTTTTTTTTCTCAAGTGGCGGGTCGGGTGTTATGAAAAATTAAGAGATTTACATTTTAGGATCTAATTTGAGCTTAGCAAGTTTGGTCTTAATAGATGTTTATTATAGACAAGATCACGAAAAAGGTCCAATTGGTGATTACACATGTTAAGGCAAAAGGTCATTGGTTTCTCATCTATAGATTCTCGTTGGATCATTCAAGTACATTGCACCTCCACTCTCAGTAACGTGGAATACATATGTAAAAGCGACAATTGATAATAAAACTTGACTTATTATTTAATTATGTACACAAACACAATGATGCTTCATCCTCCTATTCCTTAGTACTTAAACTGTAAATAATGATTTATTTTATAGATATTTTTTTAAATAACTTGATGAAAAATTACAAGAATTAATTGACTAACCATACTTTCTAACTAGCATTAATTTTAACAATATATAAGAAACATAGTTGATGCGATGTGAACATTTCAAATGAAATAAAAAATTTTTTGAACGAACTATAGCTTTTTTTAAATGAAACCGTGTACAATAAAAAGAAATTTTTTTTTCTAACAAAACAAAAGTGCATCAGATGACGGAACAATGTAGGTAAGTAACATATATATGAAAATGAGTGTAAAATGCTAGTTTAATATATTTTTTTAGCAACAACTGTACAGGATGGTTTCAATCACGCACATCGGGAAAGTGAATGAAACTTATAACAACAAACACCGAAACAACCAAAGATTCAATCTCAAAGTTGATTTTTCACCGTTGTCGAAATTATACACAGCGGAATTATCATTTCTTCTTCTTGCCCATAATTCTGTACGACAAGCGAGGGGGAAATTCAAAAAGTTGGTAATTCATTATGAGCGAAAGTTAACAAAATACACAATGCATATCGGAATTTTTTTTATATGTTCGTAAAAAGAGATGGACGGTTGTAGCAAACACACCAAATACACGTATACGCACATTTTTTATATGTCTACACACTTCAATTATTTATAATATACCCTTAAAATGTTAAATTTTTCTTTTTTTTTATTGGTTTAATTTCAAATTTGTCGCATTTGAAGTCGTCCAAATGACTATCGCGTGTGGTACTATACGAAAAATTACCCGCTTTGACAGGACGTTTGCCGTAAACTTAGGCCCAAGTCTTTAAGTTGACCTTTTACAATCTAATGTCTCCGACGACTTTATTGAATACTCTGATAGCTGAAAAAAAAATTTTTCACAAAGTTTACACGTCCTTGTATGAAACTTCAGTTCTAGATATTTTTGTCGTTTTCATCACCAAGAAATGCGCATAAAAGTTTTTTCTTTTTCGGGTGTTCGTGAATTTAAAACAAAAAAATCAGATTAAGTTAAGATCAATATAAATATTTTTTACAAATATATAAATAATTCAGAATCACAATCTGACGAAGTGTGTCAGCGCGTAAACTTTGCAAATATTTTGCTTTCAGGTTTAATTATTCCTCCTTGTTCTAAGAACGATGCTAATATTGATAAAACCCAATGGCACCACGATTTGAGTTTGTTATAATCCGTGTCACGTAACCATTCATAACGTGAAATAAAAAAGTCAGCAGATGCGTATTTACACATACATGCGCCAGCTAAAAATCACACTATTTTCAAAAAAATAAAAACGGAGACAAACAATGTTTGGCAAATATTAACCAAGCTCTCAAATCAATCATTCATATCAACAACTGTACACAAAAAACAGTTGAAAATGTGTGTTTTACAAACTGAACAGGCATTTAATAAAATAAATATCTCTGTGAATTTGTTACTCAAGCTGGAGCGCGAGTTGTTGATATGTCAAAACACGAAACACTTCACCAGGCAATCGCTACCCCAAACTCATATCATTAAAAAAAATAAAATAAAACTCATTATCCAAAAAATCTCATGCATTTAATTGGACGTCTCGTTTTTTTTTAATTCAAATTAAATACCATTTCAGCTTTCGTCTGATAATATGAATTAACTTCAATTTTCACCATGCAATATAACTTGCGCACAAATTATTTATTTGTTGATGCGCTTTGCACGATTTGTATTATTATTTATTTTTTTTTTTATTTACAACCTATAGCGATGGACACAGTTTTGTTCTGCGGCCAATATTGTGTGATCCAATTTAATACAAGTTTCCCGTTTTTAGAGGCAGGGGGTCAAGTAAATAGGGCGGTAAAGTTGTGGAAAAAGGTCTGGGGCTGCAGGAGCCCCACGCTCCACTGCTGCGCCCGTTCGGAGAGGTTCCATCGGAGGCTGTGAGTTCGGACCCGTGGAGCTTGGAGCTCGACAGGGGTTTCGTGTCGCTGGCCGAAAGCACTCCGTTCGGGCCGCCCGGTGGAGTCGCCGGACTTCTCGGTGACCGACCCTCCGCCTTGATGCTTCCGCTTATGGGACTCGACGCGTCGTTATCCACCCCGGAACTGTTCTGAGACGATGACTTCTGTTGGGCCAATCGCTCCTGTTTGCGGAATTTCGCTCGTCTATTTTGAAACCAAACCTAAACAAAAAAACCAGTTCTAATTAATTGTAACTAATTAAAAGAAAATAATTGCAGTCAGTTTAGAATATTATCAAATGAGACGTTTATCAGCGGGAACAAAATTGACACCTTCTAAAGACACTGGAATGAACATTTTATGAACCACTGTTCCCACCACTTGATATTTTATTCTCTCAAGAATCTCTCAAATGATTCTGATAATAAGAAACAACAACAAAAAAAACTAAATGCAACAGAAGAAACAAAAATTGAATATCACAGCCGTGGAAAATAATATCTCAATAAGCAAACGATTGGAATGCCAAAAAGGGAGAGAGAGAGAAAAAAAAATAACATGAGTGGTGGTTCGGTACTGTTTGCAAAGGACGGGAAGCAAATGCGATAGCACGTGTAACGTATAATTAAGGCCTGGGCGCGCGCGGAGTTGTGCTAAATGAAATATTGGATAAATAAAACAAACGAAATCGTAGTGACCTGCATGTAAAGCAGCGGCCGTCAGTTCGTTTGCTTTGGCGTTAATATAGGTGCAGGATTCTGTGTCCGGTCCGAGCAATCGCGTGTGCTGTTAGACTGGACTCTGTGCGGAGTATTCAATGGCGCGCAGCGTTGTCAGCCCCATTTACGGGGGCGTGTGCTGAGCGGCCGAAAAGGGGCGGTCGCAGCCTCCGCCGAGGGAGGGTTGTGGGACACTGGCAAAGAACGTGATTGCCCTTTTCGTATGGCAAATACAAGCGCTGTTCAATTTTTTGCTAACTGTCATGACTGTTGCCGCCGCCACTATATCGACTATTGTGTCTTGCTATTGCACGCGCATGCATGTCCTGCATGTAATATATTATATACACACGACTCGGCTGTTGCCGCGCGCGACCTTTATACGATTTTGTAACGACCGTTCGAGTGTTCACGGCGATCCTCTATTTATTGTTAAACTTGATGCGACCGGGTTTTTATCATCGGCTTTTTATTTCACCTCTCGCACCGCACAGGATAGGAGTTGCTTTCAAATAAAAATGCAAATATTTTTATAACGCTTGAGCATTTGTTCATCGTAACGCACGTCAGATTGCGCCGTAAACGATTTTATGCCGCGCGTGATGCAATGCTCTACGTCTGTTTCAATGGCTCCACTTGACACGCGCTATCCGAATCACATACATAGTTTATTTGACGAAAAAACTTCGTGCTTTGCGATTTTCTCATACTTGCGCGCCATCGGATCTCTCAATGGATCAATTTTACTGGACACTTTTGTGACACACCGGATAATACAATTTTTCAAAAGAACAAAATCATAAAATAGAGTAGATCTTCGTCAGATCGTTGAATTTGATGTTTTTCAAGTCATTTCAGTTTTCAGAATAGTTGAATCGTGTTTGAGGGGCAATTGGGACGATTGTGTTCATTTTTTATTGTTTAATAATAAAAAAAAAACTTTTAATCAAAATTAAATTCAAATTAGAGATTGAAAAAATTGAAAAACTAAAAAGGTTGTTTTGAACGAATGTGAGAATCCAATTTTGATAATGTCTCATATTACCTAACATATAACAATTACCCCAACTAATTGATAAAGTAAAATTAAACATTCATATAATAAAATTGAATCACATTGTCCCTAAAAAGTTTTACTATACAATTTTGACACTATTGGACAAAATCATGTATAAAAAATCAGTTGTTCGTTATAAAATCATATATATATATATATATAGACAAAATTTTACATTAAACATTCAACGTGTTATTATGATAAAATGTAAATTTCATTACAGAAGTAATATTTCGAATGTTGTAATTTAATTTTTATCATAATAACACGTTGAATGTTTAATGTAAAATTTTGTCTAATTACCTAATCTAAGAAAAACTGAAATTAAATCAAAACTATTCCAGTGTACACAGAGATTTACAATATCATACTAAAACCCTCATGTAAGTTAAATTAATAATTATATAAACAATTTTCAAGTTACTTTTGCAACGCAAATTAATGAACTGTAAATGAAACAATGGTCAAATTAGTTTCATATATGACGGGTTTGCGTAAAAGATTATGCGAGGCTGTATGGTTGCCTCGACAAAAAGACCCTTCGAATGTTTGGCACCCCGGTTAACACAAAACAAAGTGCAAAAACATACCTTAATGCTAAACAAATATACGCCACTAAATAAAACGTCAGAAGACGTCTCCGAGTCGACAGATGTACCACCAATGGATAAATATTTAATCATTGCTTTATACACTACTCGCGCCCTTTATTTCGCCTGACAAAATAAAACGCCACACTGTAACTGTGTGTATTGCGCACCATACCATATTCTTGTGTATACAATTATACATTCTGTCACATTGCTGGGGCTCCACAGCCTCACTTTTAATATATACTCATTCGATCACTTATTACAAGCCATCGAAAGGTATTAATATTTTTGTTACAATACAATTTTGAAAACTTTTCAAACAAAATTTTCCATCAAATTCAAAATCTATTAACATTTTTCGTCAGATCAATTATCACATGTTCTTTCATGGTGCAAAATAAACAAAAATTCAATCGCATCAATCTTTTTCATTTGAAATGTAAAATTTGTTCAAATAAAAATTTTAATGACATTTCACCTAAACGCCGGCGCTATGAATACGGCGTCCCGTATTCAAGAATGAAAAACGTTTCAACGGTAATGTTCAATTTACAATTACAACGAATAACTGCAAACGAATGCTGATGTTAATTTTCGTTAGCGTGGAAAGAATGAAAGGCACAGGCGAAATTATTATGCGTAACGAAAAATAAGAATGACTGTTTTGGCATGAGCGACTTTCTCTGCTGTGAACAAAGGGAGACGATGCTCGGCAGGACAGTTTTTAATCATCGTAAGTGGATCTACATAGAACAAGCAATTATCAGAGCACATACGAAACATTCGCGTGTTTTTGTCTGCAATACTGCCGGGTCGATGAATATCAGCAAAACAAAACAATGTAAATTCAATTTCGAATTTGAATTATATTTTTTGGTTCGTAAAAAAGGTGAGTTCAAATTGTTAACGATTCCAGAATAAGAAACGTGTCATTCTGAACAGTCGCATATAATCATTGTTTTAACCGCACTAAGCTAGAGAGAGTTAAACTGTGCCATCAATTATCTTTATTAGTTTGCGGTCATCTCGGGACCGCTAGTTCAGCTAGATGAGGGTAGACAAGTCGGAAAGGTCTCGGCTAGCCCAAAGATATTTAAATTAAAATTACTGTTATGGCGGAAACCTCAGTTTAAAAAATAAATATTCCAACACATCTGCTGGAGACGGGGTTTTTAATTATCACGTGGCCACGATATATATACTCTATCTGTAAAACTAATTTTGCTGCGCTCTATTAAGAGCCATTTTCACAAAGTCAAAGAAAATTAAAATTTTATATTATAATTTCTAAAATGATACATCACAAAGTGTTAAAAACAAATGATGTGATGAATGTGATAACAAAAAAAAAATCTGACTATATAATCCATCATTATGAGAAGAATAAATTGTGCAAAAACATTGATTGATGGAAACTCCAAAAGTTATTCGTAGATTTGTCCGCCGGTGAATGCTCTTAGTGATAAATAATCAATCATCAGACGCGAATCGTTTTCATTACGAACACGATCAATGTCGACGCTAAAATACTTGTAGATAATCATCTTCATTGGCTTTTTGGACCTTTCTAAGTCCATAACATCCAAATATTTTTAGGTTCATTATCAAATTATTTTTGCCCTGTCTCCTGAGGTAAACAAATTGTCTGAAATTCTTCAGTTTACATAAACGTATTACGTCAACTAACGACATTTAAAAATATAATTGTACGCCGAATACATTATATACAAATATATAGCATATATATGATATTTTCTTGATTTGATATTAAAAAAACATTACATTTAATTTATTTTTACATATATGTAAACTCTCACAATTAGAACAAATAAAAATATATAGTTTTGTTCTTGTTCTCTTTAAAAAAGCATGCAAATTTAAAAAGCGACGAAATAAATTAATATTTCTTTTTATATTTGTTTAAACAGATTCAAAAAGTCTTGACTTTTAAACTTACGGTATCGTTTATCGATATGGTTTTGAATTTAAAATAATGTTTTATATACATATAAGCTTTAGCTTTCCCGTTTTTCCTTCCGCAAACTCATGAATTATCTTGATGGTGTGCAGACGATAATATATATTTTGCAGTAAACATAACAGTTGTACAGATTGATCTGCGCATTTTGTTTTCCTATACGTATTGGTTTTGAACTCAATCAAAAAATAGAAAAAAAATGGTTATGAGAACATCCTGTAAAGCAAATCAGAAAAAAGTCATAATATTTTTAGTTGCCTTGATTTTGAGCATTATTTTTTACATGTTTTTATCAATATTACATTGAACATTGATTTACTGTTTTCTTCTTTGTTTTCATCTTATATCTTAAATAAAAAGAAAGCAGATGATCTGTCAAAAGAATGTAGCAATGTAATCTATCACAAGAAAAAAGAAGGTATAGTTTCAAAGAAAGGTTGGAAAAAACTGAACAAAATTAAACAAATTTTAACTCAAAAAACAATTGTTTCATACAAATGCATTTTCTAACCGATTCAGCATTACTTTGAACACTTATTCATCTAACTCAAGAAGTAAAATAACAATTTAAGCAAAACGTTTAGTTACTTTTTGGACATTTGAAAATTTCATCTATTTTATTATAATATATGAAAAATATCATTTAGTGTTCAATAAGTTACTAAAAAAATTTTTTTTAATGATTATGGTCCTTTTGAAAATAATGAGTTTCATCTAATTTGCCAACAAAGATTATTCCAAATTTGAATTTTAATATCTTTCACCAAATCGATTTTGTAATATAATTTGCAACTTGATTACCATTTTGGACTTATAATTCATACACAAGATCCTCTTTCAATTGTTTTTATTATTTTTAGTTTTCACCGTCTTTCTATAGTAATTCAATTTTTCTTTTCATTTGCACAAAAGGTATAAACATGTGCTATCATTTTACCTGAACTCTTGCTTCCGTTAAATCAATCTTCATTGCGATTTCTTCCCTCGTATAAATGTCAGGATAGTGCGTTTCCAGAAAAGCACGCTCAAGCTCTTTGAGTTGAGCTGATGTAAACGTCGTTCGTATACGTCGCTGTTTCCGCTTTTCAGCCAGGCCGTCGTGCCCGGAATATGCTTTGTATCCCAAACCTCCTACAGATAAAATCAAATTTTCTATTAACTCTTTATAGCTCAGACGCAATTACGGAATGTTAATCAAATTGCATGACAAATTGTGCACCTTTATCTATTTTTACATCAATTTTGATGCTTCGTGTCTCATGCAATTTTGACTGTTGAATATGAGATGTTAATGAATGTTTTTAAATCGTTTTTTTTTTCTGCTCCGAACAATTATGATTTTTGCTCCTTTTTTAATTGCACATTTTGATACAACATAATTTTGTATGTTGTGTGAGTGAACCCAGTGAGAGCCGTAACCATAGCAATGACTGAGGACGGAAGGAGAGAGGACCAGTCATTGATTTTTAGTGCCATCTTGTCGTCGCTTTTCCGAAAGTTACCGAACAGTTGCTAACTCGCAACGATCTTTTAAATACAGTTTTATAAAATAAATCACGACTCCGTATTAAATAACTAGGATATATTATTTTTATTCGAAATATGACAATTGATGCAAAAGATTTTCTCTCGTACTAATTTAATTATTACTTATCAATTCAGTGCCAATTGTTTGAAACTCAAAATTTGTCACCGTTGTATTAATTAAAACTCGTTTTACAAAAAATGGAAATTCTAACAGTTTTTTGAGAATCGAAGTTTTTTTCCTCGGATTTCTCCGATTAAATCTGATTTTCTGTGACTTCCAACATATCGAATCCATTCAAAGTGAAATTATACGTGCATCAATGAATGTCCACTTTCTTAATTTAAATAAAATCTTTGAAATAAGTGTAATTGATTTATTTTAACGTTACAACTACTTTTGTAAATCTAATGAATCAAAGGATCTATGAATTATTATATTTTACACATTTAAGTAAATTTTCAATTCTTTTCAATAAATTAAAAAGGAAACATGACTGAAACAAGATTAAAAAGTTGTAGAATAATTTTTTGAAATGAGCAAACAGTATGTGAAACTGAAATAAATTGTATTCTGATTTTTATTATGAAATGTATAATAATATGAGAGTAAAACCTTTTTTATTGAAAAATTTATAGGTAAATCAACATTATTAAAATTAAAATACAGTATTAGAATGTTTACTAATTATGAACAAATTTTTTTCAATACTTTTTTGTATAATAGGGACAGTCCGGGTCATTATGACACAAATCTACAAAGTTGTAGTTTCAATATCTGTATTTTCATGTAATTTTATTGTTCCAATGCTATTTTTAGTGAAATGATTACGTTGTGCCTTTATCTTTAAGGAGCCGTATCGAAAAAACGTAATATTTAAAATCAACAGTTTATTTAACGTTTAAAAGTCACACGTCACACCTTATGGCAGGTCATTTGTGACAGCATGCGGGAAGATTGTAATTTCATTATAGAAAATACTTTTCAACAACCAATTTTTATATCAAACAGTTTCTTCAATAATTATGCAAAAAATTCATTATAAATAATTTTTTTCGTGCATGAAAATTGTCATTAATTAAATTTTTAAAGGATACATCAAAGAAATGTGCCTTTTTTTTGTCTTTTTCAAAGTATTTTTCAACAATAATACTTCATTTTAACATTTAGTCAACACATTACATTAAAATATAAATTAAAAAGTATTTTTCATCACAAGAACAAAACAGAACAAACAAAATGTTATTATTTTTATATCGAAATAAAAAAGTGTCACAATCATCCTATAATGTCACAACGACCCGCAGTACCTCTATATTTTTATGTTCTTTATTTTGAAATCATCGATTGCACTAAAAATATCATTGTTCACAAATTATCATTTCTCACAAGTTCCTACATTTTCAAAGTGGTTTGGAATTTTTTGGAAATGTAACTTGGAAGTTTCCTAACTTTGGAACAATGGATATAAGATGGGTTTGATCGTATATCCATTTGACTCAATAATTAGCACTTTTTCATCATAGCAAAATCTTTTATTGAGTTAAGGCTTATTCTTGGCAAATTTCTATGCAAAAAAATATGACACATAATCCTTAATGGTTTCTAATGAATATTTTAAATTAAAAATTTTTCAACATGATAAATCTTTCATGCAATTTATTTTGAAATAGAATCATTTTTTAATTTTCTTAAACTTTTGATGATTTAATGTCAGTAAAATATGTGCACTCAAATTGAAATATAACCTAATTTGATGTTTAAAAGATATTGCCATAAAAAATTTGAATCTGTTCATTTATCTCAATGCATTATTTGAACTGTCAAAAACGGTAAGACGAATCACATTCACAAAACTGTCATTTCATAATTTTTTTAATCAATATGAATTATTTATCGAGGATTCAGTGGTAATGTATTGTTTATTTTGCGTATTAGCCGACGAAGTTAATAAAATTTTTTATCAGCTTTTGAAGCATAAAAGAATCAAAACTAATCAAACAGAAAAAAAGCGAATCGCATGAAAAAAACTGTCACCACGTTAATAAATAAATAAATAAATAAATAAATATTTATAATACTATAAATACAAATAAATTCTACACAAAAGAATAAACAGATATTATATCACAAATTAATTACAGAATTTTTAATTCTTGCTAAAACTGAAAAT
Source organism: Trissolcus brochymenae (assembly GCA_030523145.1). Taxonomy (NCBI): domain Eukaryota; kingdom Metazoa; phylum Arthropoda; class Insecta; order Hymenoptera; family Scelionidae; genus Trissolcus; species Trissolcus brochymenae. The sequence goes on along the minus strand of JAQQRF010000054.1, from coordinate 92,533 downwards.
TGTTTGGTATACTCCGAAAAATTTGTGCGTTATGAAGGATTTTTTGTCAAACCAAAAATTTTCTTGCAATACTGTAAATTTTCTCATTCGTCGCAAAAATGTTTGTGACTTTTCTTACTAAAATATCAAAGATTAGCCATAAATAAGTAATTTTGCTATATATTTTTCTCCAATTAAATTGTTCGTTTCCTTTTCGTCGATATTTTTGCAAATAAAAATCACTTGAAATCACTACTTTTATAAAGTGTATGATCATAAACTTTCGATTTTATTTTTTAACGATCCTTTTAATTTTAACAGTCCTGGTTTGTAAAACGTGCACGATAATAATCCGCAATAATTTTTTTTACGATTGCAGTCTTCAACAAAACAAGCTCAGAGGTGTCTGCCACAAATGATCAGCGACGGTGATTTGTTTGAATTATTAGTGTCTGATCAACAATTGATAGTTTTTGCTTTGCAGTAAAACATCAAGAAATGTAAATGTAAAGTTTCCACTTTACATGTACGGATTGGACCTACGAAGATGACCAAGTGGTATTTCCAGGGGTCTCACACTCTCAATGGTAACCAATGGTTAAGTCCTGGTTAAACTGTCAAATAAAATATCGCACATTATACTGTCGACGGTATATAAAAATTTGCATAAACTTATTTGTTTCGTCGCACCAAACTAATGAATTCAATCAGCCAATGTGTTGAAACCAAAGAGTTGAAACAAAGCATTCTTTTCCAAGCGATCAATCTGATTGGTCCTCACAAACTACAACTTCACACCGGTCATTACTACCAGAACGGTTATCATTGGATGATCAATCTCGACCATTCCTACAACACCTTTATGACAATTAAACACTGTGCAGATGTATTTGTTAACACAAAAGATGTTTTGCAAATGTTTTGCAGAAAGTGAGAGTTGGACCAGTGATACTACTAGTTGAGCTGAGGGAGTAGGTTACACATGCTTGGCTCCATCATGTAGCCTTACCCTGAAGATTGATCGCTGATGGAAATATGGAAGCAGCGTGTCGGTGGACTTCTTGCGATCTAGCAGCCATAACGGAGCACGGAGTTGGATGGGCCGCATGGTGCGAATGTGCGTGCGGGTGCGCGGAATGGTGTGAAGTGAGCGGCGTAACGGCTCCTGCACCAGTTGCTGAGGTTGGCGCTGCATTTTGGTAACCAGCTGCTCTTGCTGCAGTGTACCGATAGGCAGCCTGGCTCATCTGTGAGCAGGAACTTAGGTCGCCGTAGCCGCACTGCATCTCACTAGCAGCCAGGGCACAGCTGGAGGCCGCTTCGAAGCCAGCCGCAGCGGCGGCCGCGGCCTGATTCAAATACGAATAATCCATGAGTTCCCTGTCGATCACGCGCGTACACGGTCGCGTTTCATCGAGGAAGAAGGCCCAAAATCGAGACAACGACAGAGTTGTTCGAAGCCAATAACCGTTTAGCGAACGGACGTTGGATCCTTATCACTGCATCCACGTGGCAACGCGCCACTGGTCGATTTGAATACGTCGGTTGCGCGCGCACTCGTCGCGCCAAATTCAAATCGGCCGATCGCAAATTGAATCGGCACCGGGCAAAGAGCTGGTCGCGGTATTTGTCTCGGCTGCCTCGCGCGCGTACTTGGCTCTCTCGCTTTACCAAGGTTATAAAGTAATCGGATCAGCGATATCAAATTATTGCGATTATCCGTAATACAAAAGTTTTTCGTCCCGCTTAAGAGCGCCCGAGACGACCGACTGGTGGGTCTCCTCAAAATCAAATGATAAGCTTAATTCAATAACGTGCCGAGGGTGCGTTGGGGTGTGGCTACGCGAACTGAGATGGCTCCGAGCGCTATCAGCGCCACTCTCATTGGTCCACGCACCGACCACCACCTTTTCTAAAGATTTGCTAGCGCCGCCCTAAAGGGAGTTTTCCCTCTTTACTCTAGACCAATACCCCATTTATGTAACACGCTGGAAGCTTCATTCTGAAACAGTGTGCACGCCACACAAAGATTTGTGCCAGTGTATTACTACGTATGTACAGTTGTCGAGAACGTTTCGCTTCAATTTTTCTATGCCAGTGTGTTTTATGATTACATACTTACACAACAACCAACGTTACTTCTACGTCCAACATCATAATACCAATGATTGTTAATATTATACAATATAAACATATTTAGAATTACATTACGATGCAACCCTCCCGAAAAGCTGTGCGAGTTCAAAAACTGAAACCAGAGAGAATTGAATAACTGATTTTGCGACGAATCAATTGATGAACCAATTAAGTAAACGTAAATTAGTCAGCCAATTCATAACGCTTGTGATTAAATCAGTCTGTTTGGATGATGGTCACTTTCTGATCCAAACAATCGCCAAATCAATCAAATGATAAGTTCCAGGTGCTAAAATTGTTCACTACCAATAAGCTGCAACAATAGTTTCTCACCGTACATGAAAGTAGTTCTTTTTTTTTTTTTGACGCTCAGTTTTAGTTATTTATTGATACATCTATCAGAAGAATGATCTTTGCTTTGCACTTGTTCTCACGATCACGATTACAGTGTACAGAAGATCGCAGGAACAACGTGCAACCCTCTTCCCAAGGGAGACGAGATGTATAAAATGCCACCCGCTGGAGCTTACGTCAGTTACAGTTCGGACGTATACATCACACCACAGTCGTATCTCCGTCCCCTTGCAGCACACTTGTATACCATAAAATCAAAGTCATTTCGCAACCAAAAAGCCAGTCTACATATCTACAAGTGTCTGCAATTGCACTTTCATTTTCCAAATAAGTAATCAAGGTTTTAAGATTAAACGTCAATTTTGAGATGAATCATAAGGTATTCATCTATTAGACAGATGAATACAATGTATTTTTGTGTAACTTTTTGAAGAGGATGAGAAACATACTGCACAACTCATTTAAAATTTGTTAACTTTTAATTATGAATTAATTAATTGTAAAATTTTTGCAATGAAGATTTGAAAGGTGATGATTCGAAAGACGAACAATCCATAAGAGATGGTTCAATAGAGGGTCGAACCAATTTTAGTAGTATAAACTAGTACATATGTCCTTGATTTGTCAAGAGAATTATACTCGCTCGCAGAGTTGATTAAATATTGGTTATACCGTGTGCTCGATCTTTGTCTGATAAATTCTTTCTGCGACCCTTGGGGGATACAATTTAATACACAGTAGTGCGGAGCAGTCTCACGCGCCTGTAATAATTGTTTTTCTGTAACCTGATTCTATAATTTAGTAATTTCATTCCAAACACTTAATGACGATATTAATAAATTATTACTTGTACTTTACTATATAAACGTTGCAAAATTCAGAGAAATGTCAAAAAATTAAATTTAAAGGAAACGTGTTTTAAAGTCGTCATTGGAATTGAAAACAAGAAAAATTTTCAATTATTATTTAGGAGTGAAAAATAATCAAAATGATGGAATGATTGCAGAAAATGAATATTCATTAAATTCATTGAAATAAGAAAAAAGAATGACGATTCTGTTTAACTTTTATTGTATCTTTTGAAAATACTGAGAATGAATACTGACATCCTTTCTAGTTAGATTTAATGAATGAAATCTACTATACCATTTAGTAATTATATTGTTATGTGTCACACGGTATAATTCATTCAGAAACACAGTTCGCAGCAACCACCTACGCTGAGGCATCAAAAAGTCCTACACAAAACATTAGATGATTGTAAGTTTGTAATTTAATCAAGCGTACACAGGGGTTACGCTCGAATATAATCAGTTTAGCTACAGGAGGTATAAGAAGGGTGGTTGCCAGACCATGGAGCGCGAAGGGTCCGGAGGCAGCAAACAAGTGAGAAAGAAAAAATATGAAGAATCTCGGCTTGTGCTAATATTATTAAACAACGTTTTCTTAATTATGATATTATTAAATGATCATTCCATTAATTACGAAGTTGATTGTATAAATTTGCATATAATTAGTGCAGACATAATTTATTTGACAAATTTCACTTGGGCTTTTAATTGCTTCTCAATTGAATCAATAATTAACGTTTTTTGTATAGATTTATCCACTAAAATGAGTTCATTATCAATATATTGATTAGATCTTGCAATCATTTACTATCTCGTTTGTTATCAATGTAATAAGAACTTTAATACAAACTAAATATTTTATGATTTAATTGTTGTTGATGACAACTTTTAAGTCGTGTCAATGACATGGTACTAAAAATGAGGGTGAAAATATAAGCTTGGATGGAAACAAAATAAAAACGTTTCAATTATTTATCAATCTGATAAACTTGATTACATAAAAATTAATACTGAAAAAAACCTAACGAAATTAAAATCAATAAAAATTGATTTCTACATGTGTTGTATGGATACCATAAAAGATAATCAGTTCTCTCTAGGTAACCTGTCTACAGTCGTTACTAAACAGTACATACATCAGTCGATAACTGACCCTTCTACAAAACGCAAAAAAAATTCAAAGAACTTCCAAATTAATTATCCACCAACAGTTGAAATCTGTTCTTGTCAAAATTTATCACTAATTTAATATGTTAATAATCTATTAAAAACCAGCTACGAATGACCATGCGTAACTAACTCATCAAACTACCTACTTTATCTACAAAGCTTAATTAAATTTCATCTTTTCGAAAATTTGCAATTTGTACAAAAAAAACGCAAGTTCTGGATGATTTTTAATTTTTTTCTTTTTTTGTTCAAGTCAACAATTATAAAAAAATACATTCACATCCAACAGCCGCATATCATCCCCCTCATCAGTAATTAGAGGACCCTTATCAAACACACAACCAGTAAATACAAACTATCATTGCAATAAATTGCTATTCATGAGTATTTCATTTGCAATCCAAACACATGAAACAGACAAAGTTCTAAAATAGTAAGTCGTATGTTTGTTTTTCTATATGCTCTGATTGTAGTATCTGATTGATTATCTGCAGAAGAGTGTCTACATTTGGCAGCGAACTGATAAGTTAAAGTTGGCACTCCTGTTTGATATCATCCGTGCAAGCTCGTTCGACGTGCTTTCGTACCAATCGAACACACTGACAGAGGGGTAATATGTGCGAGTACACACGGTGGTGTTTGGACTTGGCGTATCTATAGTGACTAGCAAGTGATGGCTCGTTTGCCGCAGTATCAGCATGTGACAGATGCGCGCACAACAGCAAGAGCAGCGAGTGCGTCGAGCTGAGAGTCGCTTGGCCTTTTTTTCATCGTTTTAAAATAACTTGACGGATGAATGGAGAAACGATGAGGTTCAGTGCTGGCGTCGACGTTGCGCTGCAAACATAGGATCTCGCGGGGGTGCAGTCGGTGCAAGCCATGGAAGCAGAGGTGAGAGTTGGCTGCACGTTTTAGAAACTCGAAAAGCCGGGGCCCTTGAGCGCCGTCGGCAATGTTTCTTTTTTTTTTTTTACTAACTACGTTGTACCTCGACATTGGCAAACGGAACATTTCGTAATGCTTGATGCACGAGTTTAGAAGACTGATTTGGCAACGGCCGATTGTTCCTGGTTTGATGAAGCCCAGTACTTTGAAATCATCAACTGTGAGTGTGATTTTTCACACAGACAACAAAAGCTCTCGGATACCAAATGCGGCCAGCAGATCGCATTCACTATAATTCATGCAAATAAGCAGACACAGATGAAAGAATTATTATTAGTGAGTTGGATGATGAAAACACTTTGTCTAGTCTTTGCACTTGTTCAAGCATAAACATATGTTGGAGAGTCGATTGCGATGGATTCACGCGAGGAGAACGATTGCTCGGAATCGGCGAGCGAGGTGTCGCCAAAGTCCAAGCAGAAGAAGAAGTCCCTATGCCAGCTGCTGCTGCACAAGAAGACCAAGGTCGGCTGTTTGGAGTCGTCGCAAAAAAATGGCAGCTCGAACAGGATCTCCAAGTCGGAAAGCTCGCAGCATGGGTCACACACGAGTACCAAATTGTCACTCTGCTGTGCCATGACCGAACGGAGCAGAACACCGCCGCAGAGCTTGACAGCAAGTCGGCTGTCACCGATGACTCTCAGCCGTACGTCTGTCAAGTCTGAAGTTGCATCCACAAATGACAGTTGCCAAGTGCACCCATACGTAGAAACGTCAATCAACGATGACATCGCCACAGAAAAGTCACGAAATATCATCGTCGAAGGTATACAATGATTATTGTTTGTACATTTTTATTTTACACCATCACCGCTGCAGGATAATGAAAGATTCTCGAATTTCAAATGAACCGCTTCGTGCTGCAGGATTCTCTTTCACTTTTGTATGTTTGAAAAGTGAAAGAGAAGAGGAGCAATTTTATTAAAAGGAGTTGTATCAGAGTATACGGCTGCATTAAATGAGCAGAAACAAATGAAGTTATTAGAGAAATTAGAACAGGACCGAAGTTATTATAGAATGAACGAGTTATTAATTGTCAATTACCGAAATAGGGATTTGCTCTGGTTGTTAAATACAAATGACAGTCCCTGATAGATCAATATTAATCTAGCAGAACCGTTAGGAGCAACTATAATTTAAACGTACAATAATTGAATAACCGTTCTAATTACATACAATAATTTACACACCTCTTTTTAAAAGCCATTTCAATGATGAAAGACGACAAAATTACATTTCTGTGAAGAAAAATAAAGAAAAAATAATAATTTCAGTATAATTCTAATTGCAGAAATAATGTGTCTAGTAATTGGTAATAAATATTACCAATATGAAAATTGTTTTCCTTGAATCGTTCAGCTAAATTGATCTACTAATCGAACCGTTTGCAATTATCGTAATTAAACCGCGGTCAATGTGTAACTTCAATTGTTCAATTATCGATGATATCTTTATCAAAAAGATCCAAAAAAATACATAGCCATACAATTTTGCAAATTTTTATGAAAAACACTTTCATAAAACTGAGAACAAAAATAGTGTAATTGCTGGGAATAAAATTTGCAATAGTGTATAATCTGCTGCCTAATCATTATTTATAAGCAGAGGAATTAATATCAATGATTCATTTACAATTATTATTTCAACAGCTGAATAAAATAGTACATTTCATTTGATTCTGCTCGCTTGGTATAACTATCTTTATGAAGCTAATAAAAACAAAATTGATAATACAAAGGCATGTATCAAACTTGATCACCACCTTCTGTAGCACCAAACGGTTTATAAAACTCACATCTGAACCATCATCTTTAGATATACATCTGCACGCCTTATATATTTTATGTACAATAACAACCCCGATACAAAAAAAAAATATCCAAACCCCAGCCCTTCATTAAAAGATAACCAATTCCCATATACAGTAGTAATATATATTCAGCATACAAGTATGACCTTTGCGAGGAATGAATATTTCCAAACTCCACATTTTATCGTTTTTGTCCAAAAACGAAACCTCATATTTTCAATAGAACCTTCGCTTTCGCTTAACATTTTTTCAATAACAAAAAATAAAATTAATAGCATCAAATAAAGCTAGACAAAAAGCAACTTATGAATTTGACACTGTTCATTTTCCTTCGAGCTCAAATACTTGAAAACTTGTTGATTAACGAGATCTACGATTTGATGATATAAGACGGGCAGTTTTGGATGGGGAAAAAAACTCAATTACGTGTGCGTATTAGCTCATGCTCGACTGAAGTGATGAGCGTTCCGATAGTGACGTGAGACTCAGCGGGGCTTTGGTGTGTGTTCCTCCCCACTTAACTTAATCGTACTATCCCAGTGATTAAAACCGTAGATCCCGCACGCTTCCAGTCGTTACGTCTCGAACGTTACAGTAGCTCTTGCCGGTCTTGTTGATTTTGTATTCCATCCAAAAACTCGGTCTGAGTGCATAACCGTTTATTTATTCATTGCAAGTTTGAAACATTGATGCGACGAAATGTGCGACACGACGAAAAAAAAGTCCAAAAAGAAGCGATCGATATTGTATCGGATCAGGAAATCATTTCGGTTGAAAAAATCGGACTCGGACAAGTCCGATTGTAACGATGAAAGCACGGACGCGTATCGGGTCAAGGTAGATGATTATGAAAGTACATCAACTGGAACAGCTTGTGTATCCTCGAAACATACAACCGTACCACCTGTTGATAAGTCGCGAGTCATCAAAACAGAGGCGCTAAATAAATCGGTCGAGTTGCGCGCTAAGAAGCCGGGTTTGACGTTAAATCACAACAACGACTTGGCAGCCACACGCAAATTGTTGATCAAAGAGAACCCAATGAATGACAGCGATGACAGTGATTATTCCGTAACAGGTTCCGATCTGTCCGATGACGACGACCTTCTAATTCGAGTCGAAAGGAACGAGATTAATCTCAAAGAAGACTATTTCACGGTTGGAAAGTACATAACACATTTTTTTCTGGCTATGGAGCGTCAGTGTTACGACCCCAACGATGTGTACACCATGATTCAGTACCAAAACAATGATACTGAACTAACCGACAAAGGTACTTTTGCACTTCAATTATCAGAACGACATTTTGAAAATAAACAAATTCTTCGTTTATTTTTTTTTTTTTTAATTTGGTTCCTCCAACTTTCAAACATTTCAGAATGCCTTATTGTCTAGGTACAAATTTATATATGGCATCAGTTATGTGCCAACACTGGTTGCCATGTGTCGCATTTAGTCATAGATCAATTTTGACTTAGATCAAAATCGTCCAACTTTTTCTGATCCGTTTTGGATTCGTCATATTTTACTTTCAGCTTGTGGCAAATTTAAATGCGAACGAAAACCAGCGTTGAGTCTCCGTTTCCACTGTTACCATCTTTTGTTTTGGCTCGTCGGCGAATATAGTATTGTTTTTGCATCGTGGTCCAGCACAAAGCCATTAATAATTTCAATATTTGAAATGCGCCGGTTCATTAAAACTCGAACGGGTGATAAGATTCTGTTTCTAAAGCGCATATTCAAATGGAAATGTAATAATAGTCGCATTTGCATGACTCATTATGCGACGCCGTCGAAAAAGAAAAAAATTAGATGTTAATTTATTTACCACCAAGATATGTAATGCTCCAATCAGCTGTAATTCACTTGTTAAACGAAAATAAATCTGCCTCCGGCTCATCTCCTCCGATTCTCAAAGTCGATTAAATTCTTTGTTATTAATGCAAGATTCATTAACAATTGTAATTTCATTCTCCAATTGATGTTCATTACCAAACTAAGTGTAATCTGCAAGCAGCATACTAAAGATAGCATGTCACGCGTCTCATTCGTATAATCACCTTAAACAGATATTTTTTAATCAAAACCCTGCTATTATTTTTCAAGTAACTGCTATTGTTCATATCTTTGTAGCTTTTTTTATCGCTGTCAAAAAACCGTTGATTTTTTTTTTTTTTTCATGATTATTTTTACTCTACTTGAACTCGTTTTAACTAAAACAAAAAAAATGTAGATCAAAAGTTGAAGATAAAAACGTCGCGTGCATGAGAACCGTACAGAGCCTTGATAGAAATATAACTGAGCCTAAAAATATTTTGCTTGCAGTGGAGAATTCGTCGAACAGTTCGATGTCCTCAAGCGTACAACAAAACGTGGCTCGTAGAGTGCCACACAAAAGATCTATGGACAACTTGGTAAAGCAATCTCCGTCGGATTGCTATCGCCACTCGAGTCCGGAATCCGTCAAAAGTGCCCCAATTGAATCCAAAGTGCGCTCCAATTCCAATGAAACTATTAGCCGAAATAAAAGACAATCGGGCCGACTCAACGGTGCTTCGATGGATAATCTAGCTAAGCAAGCATTGTTGGCAGCTCAGGTGTTAAATTTGATCCCTGCTCAAAAGGCTCGAGAAAGGTAAAAGAATCCCAACTGATTAATTTTTTTTTTAATTATCATTATTTCAACGAAAATTAAAATTTTTTCAGCAAAAGTAGAGAAATAGAAGTTGATCAAATGGGCCTTTTCAATTTTGCAGAAATTTTCTTCATGGAAGAGTAGCGGCAAATTCGTTACTGGGAGCTGCACAGTTGGAGAAGGTTTTACCGAATCGTGAATTGAAAATTTTCATCGGCACTTGGAACATGAACGGCCAAACTCCGCCGAAGGAATTGAACGACTTTATGCTCCCTGTTGATATTGAAACGATTCCCGACGTGCTGGTGATCGGGACACAAGAATCGTGCTCGGAGCGGTTCGAATGGGAGGCATCCTTGCAGGAGACTCTCGGGCCAAGTCACGTGCTGTTGACCAGTGCAGCTCTTGGAACTCTGCACCTCGCACTGTTCCTGAGACGAGAACTCATCTGGTGTTGTTCGTTGCCAGAAGATGACAATTTCTCGACGCGCACAGCATCTGCGTTTAGAACAAAAGGTGCCGTTGCTCTGGCTATCATCATTTTCGGTACGAGTTTTTTGTTCGTCACGGCTCATCTTACCGCTCATCAGGATAAAGTCAAGGAACGAGTGAACGACATCAAGAAGATCGTCCGAAATCTAGACCTTCCCCAAGAGTTGCCTATCAAATACAAAAATAAAGGTAAGATTTGTGATTAAAATATAATTATAAAAAAATGAACAGATTGAATTGTTATCCATGTTATCAAATTGAAATATTCTTTTCAGATGTAACGCAAAATTTTGATTGCGTTTTTTGGTGCGGGGACCTAAATTTCAGACTATCACAACCTAGAGAGGAGGTAATTCAATGGATCACGGATACAAAGTTCCCACAGTCCATAGATCTGCAGAAGGATCAGCTCCACATGATCCTAAACGACGGCGCGGTTCTGCGTGGTTTCGAGGAAGCGCCAATTACATTTCCCCCGACTTACAAATATGACCCGGGGACTCAAAATTTTGATACAAGTAACAAACAACGCACACCTGCGTATACCGACAGGATTCTTTTCAAAAGCAAGAGCCACAATAGAGGCTACATTCGTCGAGTCAGTCATGAAAGCACGGCCTCGCAAAAAGACGGAGCTATTGAGTGCCTGGTTTACGATTCTGTTCCCAGTATCTGTACCTCTGACCATAAACCCGTCTGGGGAGTTTTTAAAACAACCGTCCGACCTGGAATCGATACGTAAGTTGATCATGAAAAAATTACTAATCAACATCAGTCTAATCTTTCATTCCTTGAGATTAAATGTTTGGATATTTTCTATGTAGGATTCCACTTGCTGCTGGCATGTTCAACCGTGATATTTATCTAGAAGGAATCAAAAGGCGAAAAGCTGCGAACGATGCCTACGAAAATACTAAAGCTTGTTCCATTCAGTGATACAACTTAGCATTCCATAGTTAGGCATCTTAGTCATTCGGCATTAGATCATGTCACTTTAAAAAGACAAAATCATCCAAAGAGTTTTAATTTATTTGTTGACACGTTTTATTACCATTTTTATTTTTTAATTAACAATTTGATTCTTTCATTAAATACATATTTGTAGATTATCTTTTCAATAATTTGTTGTCTTGTTTATGATAACTAATTGGTTTTCAATTAAAACTTTAGTTCAATTTGGACAAAGATGCAATGATAATATATAGTTAACGCATATTATGCACAAGAAGATACCAAATTATAGGGTACGCACATGGATGAACTTGAAATTAACTCAATCACTGACTTAAAAAATAAAGCTTGAGTGTGATAAGTTTTGTTGAAATGTTGCTAACCTGACAAGTCCCGAGGTATCGACACTATATTTAAAAGAAATCAAAATATAATGATTGTCACAGTTTATTGTGTCGATACATTCTGGATTATAAACAAATTGCCAAATGAATTGCAATAATTTATCATGACTGTATGAATATAATTCAAACAATTTAACGAAACTTATACCAATTTGTATACAAGAATATAAAACTAAGTGAACAAAAAAAAATGAACAGAATTTTTCAATGAAAAATTGTGCATATTTGTCTTGTCAAAGGCAACTTTCAATAGCAGTATTACTTTTTGTGAACGTTCTTGAACTTTATATGGACAAGAGTTTTTTCTGTTCCTGACGACTAGCATACTTGAACAAATGTGACCTTAGAAATATGATAGTAATAGAGTGAGGTAATCCGTGAGATTTCACATTGGGCAAGAGCGTACTTTTACTAAAAACTAAAGTTTCGATTCATAAAGATTCAATCAATTCGTTTATTCATTTTTTCTAAATTATCAAAAAATTAATAAGAAAATTATCAGGCAAATAAAAAAAATCTAATAAAATAAAATATGTTGGACAAAATAATCTTACTTTACTCTATTGCAAAAATATAGAAAGTTGTATTCCGAAAGTATAAACCAATCATTTTGTTTCACAATTGTAAAAATAGAGCCAGTTCTTTAGTCTGAAATACTTAATCTGAATTTTTTTTGTAACTGATTTTGTAAGAGGCTTTGATTAAAATATACAATGTTTGTTCTCTACGCAAACATTGATAATAATCATTGATAAGTATTTTAAAAGTAACATAAAAAATGCCTTGATTATAAACTAATCTTTAAAAAAAACAGTATTGTGTAGTCTTTGACGTTTATTTATATATTTCTAAAATGATGGGTTATCGGTTGTCTTATGCAAATTACATTATCATATCAAAAGTTACTGTTATGTGTATAAACAACTTGCCGCGTACTTAACATGTACAAAAATCTCGATTTATGATTAAAATGATCAGGTAATAACATTAATAATCGGAATTACAATATTGAAAATAACTGTTCGGAAAAAACTGAATTCTTACTTAAATATAATAAACCTAATTGTAAGAGCATTTATAGAATTAGAGATTTCCAAAAAAATGTTACAAATCTGTTCCTTCGTCAAGAAGCATCCACTTCAATCCAAATCAATAAAATTCCAAGTTGTTATTTCTGGTTGAATTTTCAACAGAAATCCTTACTTATTGGACAGAAAATGTTATCCTTACTTCTAAAAAAAGTTACGCGTAGGTCGTCGTTTGTTAACAATTTTCTTTACGTGATTCAAATAAAAATAAACCAGCTAACACTATAAATTTGCATTTATAATAACAAAACATAAACAAAATTTAGAGTGTCTTATCACTGCAAATCTCAAATTCAAAAACTTAACCCAAAAATTCTTCCAGAGAGATAAAAAATGCCCGAACTATGATATATATATATACTATAGTATTAATATTAATACATAGATAATTCCAACGCTGTATAATTTTTAAGTCAAGAGAATGGTGCCTATACTAGATAATATATACATTTTCAAAAAAAAAATGTTTTTCAGATGAGAAGATATACTTATTTGTACGCAAAATCGTCTTAATTTTTTATTGATAACTATACGATTGTAAACAACCTAATTGTTTTTATTTCCATGATTATAATACAATGTAAATGTACTAAAATGATGATTAAAAAATAAAATGAGCAAAAAATATCATAGCATTGAAAACAAACGGTCATCAAACTTGTTTAATATTTCCAACATTTTTTTGTATGGTCACACTGGAGTGTAAAGCGACGCAAATCAATACTGGGCAAAACGTTGTTTTGGATTGGAAGCTAAATTTATACTTATATCAGTTTATATTCATGTCACGCTAAACTTCTGCTATTTCCGAGTTAGATTTATCAAAACTTAAATTTACTAAAACAAACAAAAGAATATTTATGACCTCATTTGTTATTAATAAATTTTAAACAATAATTTCATTACTATCGCATGATATCGCATGATTCATTTGTTTATTTAAAATTGAAACAAGCATTTCTAAATAAACAATCAAATCCAATAATTTTAATAAAATTCATAACAATCTTGAAATTCAAAATAATTACCAATGCAAATAATTTAAATGAACAAAATTTTCGCTCCAAGAGTTATTATTCAGTCGAGTTTCCGCGTGGTGTCGCTGGCGTCGCAGCGGCGATTTCTGTTGCAACGCGCCTTTATTCAAACATGTATTTCGTGGCAAGTCACGATCGTGAAATTTACCACACTACCGTCGATAATCGTTCCACTCACTCAAGATGGAGGGAAGTAACAATTTAACTGAAACTGAATTGAACAATGAAAAAAAATCGTACGCTGGTATACCTGAAGCAGAATTTGTGGTAAGAATATCAATGACTTTTAATTGAACTTTCATTCATTTCAATTCGTTCGGTGCTTTTTTGTATACTCAAGTTTCCGTCACTCTAACCTATGAGAAAATTATGATTAGGCCGCCGTTTACATACACTAATTTTAAATTAAAACATAACTTGATTTCGAACAAATTAAACTTAAATGAAAGATTGTCTCATATATTATAAATTCCATTCAGTGCAATTTGTAAAGAAAATTTCCATAGTCCATTTAATTCAATGATGCGAACTTTACTTAATATGGTCATACGCCGTTGTTTTTGTCCAAACAATTTATTTTCATTTCTTTGACAATCAAAAATTATGCCTAACAAATAGTATAAATAAATAGCATCTTTGTATAAATAAAAATGTTTTCTTGTTAATTAACAAGGAATTTTTTTTAAGTAAAAAAATCTTGACTAATGAATGGTTTAATTTTTCAGGACGACGTAGAAAAATTTTTATCAAAACAAGAGAACAACAATGATGTGCAAAGGACAATCAGGAGCTTAGATGAATTTCACAGTAAATACAAATTCATGGAGTACAATTTAACCAGCAAGCGCAAACACTTGAAAATACAGATCCCGGATTTGGAGCGTTCGTTGGACATGATTGAAAAACTCAAAACTGAGAAAACTAATGATAAAGAATTGGAGACGGAATTTTTACTATCAGATCAAATTTTTGCGAAAGCTGTAATACCACCGACAGACAAGGTGTGTTTATGGCTGGGGGCTAATGTCATGCTTGAGTATTCGCTTGAAGACGCACAGGAGCTTCTCATGAAAAATATCGAAGCTGCAAAAAAGAATCTCAACTTTGTTGAGCACGACTTGGATTTTGTTCGTGATCAAATAACGACGACCGAAGTAAACATTGCTCGGGTGTTCAACTGGAACGTCAAACGCCGACAAGCTGCTGGCAAATCATAACATTGTTATCCTTTCATTCAAAGTCACTATAAACAACATCTTACAATACTTATTATATTATACGTAAATTAATAAACATTGAATTTTCAAAACGGAGTTTATTTCATTCATAGTTAGAAAAATATTTGTATCATAACGTTTGTAAAAAAGTTAAGTTACCTATGACAAATATCTACATGTTTGATCAGACTTGTTTAAGATGTTTTTTCTTTTTCAGAAGGAGATGATTGTATGATTATCAATCCTAAAAGAACCAATAATATTCCGCACCACCAGTCCCATGACGTTGATTCGTTGAAAATAAGAAATCCAAAAATTGCCTGCAACGAAATGTTTAAAATTAATAAAATCAAGAAAACTATTTTTAAATTTAGAAATTGAAGTGTTTAATAGAATATAAATCTAATGTGTTGAAAGCTCACAGAAAATAAGTAATTGGATGCTGAACAAGCTATAGTTCCAGGCAAAGAAGATTCACAACCTTGGAGTGATTTCACAAAACAAGTACAACCTGCTGTATTCAGTATCAGCATTGCTCCTATAAGGCAAATTTTAATGATCCATTGAACCTGAAAAATCATTTTAAATTTATTATGGTGCCATTTATTTTCAATAATATATAAAAAGGGTTAAACTTTTTTTTTTTCATAACATTTACCAGTGATTCTGCTATGATTATACCAGAAAGCTTACAAAACAAACTTCCACATGTTGCTAATAACCCTGCTGTTACAGCCAGGACTAACATTTTTACAAACTCTTAATAACAAAAGTCTCAAATTTCAAGTGCTCATTTTTGATGGCTCTTTATTTGTCAAGTGGAAGACAAGACTTCTGTCAAAATATAATTGTTACCAAAGCAAGAAACAGCTTTATTTTAAGGTTGGCTCTCCTGATTTTCCTAGCCAACTTCAATAACATCGCCGATGACAGCAATCTGAAAGCTAGAGTTACGGATAGTTAAAGTGGACGAAGTCTCGCAGTTAAACAATACGAGAAAGCATTTTTAAATAGTACAAGGGAAAGTGAACGAAACTGAATAAATTGAATCTCATTATTTTCAAACTGTTTCGTTACTTCTGATTCAGCCAACAGATTACCTATTATGGTGTGAAAACGCGAAAACATTCAACAAAAATCTGTCAATCGATAAACACATAAACGAGATTGTCAGTTTGGCGAGATTTACGTTCAGTGTACATTTTCGTTCCGTTCATTCAGCAGCCAACTGTTGAAATGTCAGCATCGATGATATCGAATTCTAAATTACAGGAAGATATCAACACCATACCTTTAGCCGATGACGATCCTCAAGGTGCGGAAAAAAACCAAATTTATAATTTAATATTGTCCATCCGGGAAAAAAATTAATATTTCTTATTTTTATAAAATATATGTCATTTGTTGTTTTCGTATTACCTTGTTTTTAATAGAAAGTATATTTTTTGTTCGATGCAGCAATCATTCAAGACGAGGATGTCAATGAAAATAATACCCAAAGTTCAAGTCTAGTACAGGGTCATAGTATGGATTCCATACCGTCTTCGTTTACCAACGGCAGTTGCAGTCCTAACAGTAAGGTTTTTTTTTATTATTATCAGTTTAATTGTTATAAACAAATTTTTAGTATTATCGACTCTTAATTTGTTAATAATTTTAATTCATGAATGATCGCAGGTTTAGATCCAGACATCAGTCCTGATGAACAAGAAGAAAAGGCCAGATTGATCGCGCAAGTTTTGGAGTTGCAAAATACGTTGGATGGTAATTACAGACACTGAATAGTTATTTATTCGCGTTGCGTCAATCTGTTAACAAAAAAGGAAAAGAAAAATGAAACACTATTTTCTAGATTTGTCTCAGCGAGTGGATAGTGTAAAAGAAGAAAACCTGAAACTCCTTAGCGAGAACCAAGTACTGGGCCAGTATATTGAGAATTTAATGTCCGCTTCAAGTGTTTTTCAGTCAACGAGTCCGAAATCAAAGAAGAAGTGAAGGCTGATAAATAATACGTCGAGGAATGCAAAAATTCATCCGACAAATCGATAAGTTATGAAGAAACAAAACAAACGGAACAGTTGTTTTTTGATATTGAATATATAATTTTCCTTCGTCGACGCTGAATTAAAAATACCAAAGAATTTATTGTAAAATGATTGTATTTGAATCTTTTTGTTGATATATTATAATTCTTCTTGAGATGATTGAGATTTTTGTTATGACGCTTCGTGAAACTTACCAACTGTCGTTGGTAGACATTTGATTGGCTTGTATGCTTTTATTTTGCACGTTTTACACAAAAATCAATTAGCTTGCAACATTGTGATTGTTAAGCATATATTTATTTACAACAATTCTTACTTCAGACGTCTATAAAATCTCAGCGTTGAATTGAAATTCGTTCGTGGATATTTCACATGACTTTTTATGTTTTTGCTCTTATTTACATACCTAACAACAAAAATAATCTAATTGGCTTTGCGTTTGCCGCAAGAACAATTTTTTTAATCCATCTTCGCTTTTATAACAAATATTTCCCTAGAGATTTTTGTGTGCCGAAAAAATATACGCTGCGATCCTTCTTTTAACACCGACCAAAATAATGCTCTCAATTATATTTTGTACGCTACAAAAAATCACACTGCCCTCAAATCGATTAGTTGTTACACATTGTTTGTTTTTTTATTTTTTTTTTTTATCAAAAATAAGAAAATTTATACCGCCAATACCCTAAATTGCTTGCACAAGTTAAAATCTAAAACTCTCAAATATATACATTGTCGTTCAACATATATACATTTGTCATTTCTTTCATTGCCAACAAACAAAATTTCTCACTGACGTAGATTATTTACAGAATACTGATGGTTCTGCAGTTTTGAATCGTCGATTCTGATTTAAAATTGCTTCAACTTGTCCACAACAGTATCCACAGCTATCACTAAAGATGATTTTTCTCTTCATTAGAGGCGTACGCAATTACTTTGTCTTCGTTATATCTAAAATATTGATCTGGTCTAAAATAATGATATCTTCGTTTAATTGGCGCGTGCATCACTCCAAGTAGTAACCCAGCGGCCAATTTGGAACTTTGACTGTCGAAATGGAAAATGTGAACGAAGCGTTCATAAGTAATGCTCATTTTACATTTCAAGTACCAAAATTTAAATTCAACTTGTTTGATATCCGGCCACTGGGTTTGACATTTTACGACCTAAATTCATCTTACATCGAATGATATTGTTCTTTGAACCAAACAAAACCACAAATAGAAAATAAAACTTGCAAAAATATTCATCACAGAGACGAATTGTCTTTCATCTGATGTGTTTCTTTTTTGTTCATGTATGTCGCGTGATTGAATAAAACGGTCTAAGGTAATAATATTGCTATGTCATCGAGGACGGAGATTCGGGTGGCTGAAGTGTTTGTCGAACGGATATCCTTCTTGGCCAGTGCTGAGGTGAAACTGGAGGCGTCGGTCTCGGCGTCACTGGCGCCGAGCCGCTTGCAAATCTCCAGTTGCTGCTGCTACCAGCTAAACCAGTTCTGCTGCCCATCGCTAAGCTGGTACTGCCGCTCATGCTACTACAAGCTACCGCGGCTGATAAATCTACCCTCGAAGCAACACTGTTAACAATCAATCAATTTTTTTTATATCACTGATTCAAACATACTTTTGAACATCCATCGAATATGTATCAAATATTTATGCCAATCTTTTAGATTTCTCTAACATATGGTGAAAAAAAACCAGACCAATTTATTCAATTTGTTCATGTAAACAGCATAAGAAGATAGAAGAAAAACAAACTTTTAAGCCATAATCAATGTTGATTAATTTTAAACTGTGGATAAAAATTTTGTTCATCAAAAGTGTACCGTGAAGTTGGAGCAGAACCAGTATAAGAATACAATCCGCTGGGACTTGTTCGTGGTCTATACGAGGATGCAATGCTCGGAGACCGTGATAAGGCTGGCGAAGGTGGCGCAGAAGGTAAAATACGAGGTGTTTGCGGTGGAGTTCGTCCTGTATTTAAGCTACTTGTGCTACTTGATGATGATTTTCTTCGCAGCGTCCTGAAAATGACGAGTGCAATATGAAGCTTATGAAAACTCTTTTCTTGAAACACCATTCGAACCTTTTGGATGGCTGCCTGCATAATCCGGAAGGACACTGCCTGCCCATCGCACACTTTCCTTCGCACACTTCTCGGGCCAAGGCCAACGTCTCGTAATTTCTCAAAGTGATACAACAAGCCTCGGCGTCTGCCTCGAACAGTGCCAAACTTGGAAATCGCTCTTTTAATCTTCGCCTTTCCTGGGGACATACAATATTTGATTTCGATTTTTTCCAAAAAGGGAACATAAATTTAAGAATATAAAATAAAAGATGCAAATGAAAGGGTGGGAGTAGAAAAACAGAATTCAAAAGATAGCAAATATTTTTGTAAAATGCAAATGTATTACTTCTTGTAATCTGCTTGATTCAAAGTCTTCGAGTTGTTGCTGAAAGCCTATATTGGGATTGGCGACTGATCGGCCGACTCTTACTACTTTCAAAGCGTCCTTCCATGAAAGGTTTGTGATACTCATGATGTAGGCGACTGCTACCGTAACACTCCTTGACATACCTGCTAAGCTGCAATGATCGAACATTAATATTTGCAATGATTGATCAATTTAAAAGCAAAAACTTTTTTATTTGATCAATTCATTACCAATGAATTAAAACGTTTCCGCCTCTTAAACGAGCCGAGTGAATAAAATCGTTGCACAGGGAAAAATATTGAGACAAATTTTGGTCTGGCGTGTCCGCAGCTAAAATACACAGATAGTGCTTGTCCTGAAACATTTTTATTTTTATTTATTGAACTTAAAATTCATAAACAAGGTAAAATCATTATGACAGCTGTAAAGTGGCTATTAAAAACATAACTTACTGTGTGTAATCGGCGTGCTGCATCGTGAATCGCCAGAATATGCGTGATTTCGTAACGTTCCAACTGTGCTGAATCTTTACTATCGCGATAATTACCCACGTATAATCCAGGCAAAACCTATTAAACAGTTGTTATTCATTCTGAGTGCAAATCAAAAACGAATTTAACATTTAAATTTACATGCCAAAAGACGCATGGAAAATACATCATTTTTCTCAGAAAAGATACCTTATTCATACCATTCCCCATGGTGCTGTATAATTTTATCTGTAAGATTTGTCTTTCTTTGTTACAATAATGATATTGGTTTTTGATTTCTCGTCTTTATTTTGTTTCTCTATGGTTTTGTTTTATGAAAAATTGAAATCACCTTTTCAACTTCATTGTTAATTTTTCTTTCTTGACAACCTTATTGTACAATTGTTTCTTGGTTTTCAGAAACAAGAATTTTCCTTGCTGTTTTCCGGCAGCCTACATTTTTAATTGATGAATATTTCATGCTCGATACATCACCTCGTTCAATATATTTTCGATAATTCATAAAAGTTCCACATTGTACTTTTCTTGATTATCATATGACTTTCAAATCTGTTTCTGTCGCTTTGCACTGCAAAAAACGAATTGAAAATAGAATCTATCTAATTAAACGTACCAATTTTTTTATAAAGTATTAACAAATATCGATTTATTTTGATATTACAAGATATTTAATATTACACATTTATTTAAAGTTTCATTCAAAGTTAATGTCACAGAAAAAAAACCTATACAAAATTGTTCAGACAACGATAAAATGGATGACACAAAAAGCGTGACATTTATGTTATGATAAAAAAAAAATGCGATGCGCTGAAAGTAGTCGAGGTCTTTTGTTATTTGTTTTAAAAGTTTTGTTTTACTTGCTGTGCTGCAGTGAGCGATTTACATCAATCAAATTAAATATCCATAATAAAATTATGAGTCAGAATAATTTTATGCCTGCCATTTTAAAGTTCTAGACTGATTGCAAAATTGGTGCCACTATTTGATAATTGAATGCGACTAAAATCAATAAATTCAAAAATAGAGAAAAAAAGGAGGAAAAATTGCCAAGTGAAATGGATAAGACAGAAAGTATTTATTTTAGATGACTCGGTGATAATTATGGTCATATTCATTGTTTATTGAAAGTCAGGGGATGAAAAGAGTGAGATGTGCAGTCATGATAGAAAAGAAACATTTCTAAGAATCTGTTGGATGGTCATTTGGATGCGTCGATTTCAATACTCTACCGAAAAATCGCTCATTTTCATAGTCTTCTGTCTCTCTTCTCCAGCACTTTTCATATATGAATGAACCAAACGGGTTAACTCGTATTTACAGCTATAATAAAATTAGATTGAGCGGGCCTGTCTGAATTGACATGATTCAATTGAAAAAAAGGTGAACAATTTGTGTACGGTTAGCCTCTCGGGATTGTAAATGTTGCAAAAACACATTTGAATTGATCCCTTAACATGACCACCGGGTTACAGTTCAACAAAAATGTTATACCAAAAAACAAAAGAAATGTACTGTTTTAAGATTGTAATAGAGGATCGCGGCGCTCTCCGTGTTAACTTATAAAAAACGACTATCATTTACAACTTTGGCATTGCAGAAGAGTAAGTTTTATCAATGCGCAAACGCCGCTCGATAACGCGTCTCCATCAGTGTAACCCAAAAGGCTACAGCTGAATGCAAATGATTACTTTTTACCTGACGATGGAAAGCAAATTTCCTTGCTTATTACCATGGTACAATTAAAATAAAAAGATATTGGATATTGTACCTTCTAATTAAATCAGATCTTACAAATGACGCTTATGAAATATAGATCGCAAAAATTGCGCGCAAAAATCTGAAAAGTCTTTAGGTTTTTTTGGGAATGCATAACAAAACAGAAATACAGAAATTTTGATCAGATATCGCAACGAATGTTGAGTTTGACTTTCATTTGGGTGTTTATTTCATTGCATTTTAGTGACTCTTTGTAGATGAGATTTCAATTAAACTTGTCACACCTGGCGTACTGAGTTTTATTTATGGACAATAAAGACAGTTTTACCAACCGCTAGGTTGGCCGAGCGGTCTAAGGCGCCAGATTTAAGCTCTGGTTCCCGATTGGGAGCGTGGGTTCGAACCCCACACCTAGCAACCATTTTTTGCCAAGTTATAGAGAAAAATTATATTTGACAATTAACAAGTCAAAAAGTTATAAATTATAGCATCAATCTATAGATAAAACAAGGGAAAGGTAAAGAAATACTTAGGAGGAAACTTACTTTACAAATCGGTGCTAATGATTCGACACCAATTTTAACATGATGACAAAAAGTTTTCTTTTTATTTGCATCCAGCTTATTTACATTTTGAATTGCGACAAATTGTTCTTTAAATATTACAATCTATGATACAGCATTTACAATTCTTCGGCCTTTCTGTGTCGCAGTATTCAATTGTTCTTTAACATAGTAGATATAATTACATAAGTGCATTTTATATACAATCTAACAAATAATAAAATTATGCTTCATTATCTGATCACTTTCTTTTTCATTCTCTTGTCTATAAATAATCAATTGATTATCAGTTACTTTTGTGTTGATTATCATTTACATCGTATGAGTGTCGATACATTTGTATCTTATAACAAGAAGGATATGTTCTGAACGTAATAACTTATTAGACATGACTTCATTATTTTAAGTTCGACCGCTCATTCGTTCCGATAGCCACGTTTTTCTACACACAGCTGAATTTCACACCTGAAAATGCAATTCAATTACTACGTCATTATTTAACAACGACCATCAATTTAGACAATTCATCATTGTTTTCAAATTAAATAATGGTGCAGAATTTTAAATCAATCTATTTCACTTTTCGCAAGTCAAAAATTGTGTGTATGCGACCAGCGTCGCATATTTTCGTGTTTCACTTACACTACCATGGTCAGCAACGCGATTTTTCGTTGAGTATAACTAATTAATGTTAAGTATGTGTGTACCATCATCACTGGAGTAACAGTTATGGCAGTGCAGTTTGTGATTTCGTACGCGCACATCTGTGCCCATCAAGCCGTCTCCGAGTCGAATATGACAGACGCAACATTTAAAGCACTCCATGTGATAAAACAACCGTAGACTCTCGATAATCATTGCAGCTCCTCGACCTGATTACAAAAATAAGAACATTAATCAGACAATAAATTTCAAATTAACAAAGTAAAAAAATATGCTAATGTTAATGTACCTAGTTCTTCCCCACAATGCGAACATTTCTTTTTACCGCTGACGCTTAGAACTTTGTCCTGTCCATCAGGAATTGGTGGTTGATACGGTTTAGGCTGCGTGTGACTTTGCTGGGGCGGTTGTTGAGAGAACTGATATTCCTGATTTCCATTTTGATCGAATCTAAATTGAAAAGTTATCAGTTTGTATCAATTTTGATTATAAATTCAATCGAAAAAAATGTCAATTTTGATTATTATGATATAGGTATATGTAAGAGGCCCTATATAACGCATCCAAGATTGTACCTTCGTTTTAAAAATGACTTTTCCTGTACTCTGTTCTGCACTCGTTGCGTCAGCGTTCGAATAATGGAATCAGGAAGAGGTTTGTTATTCGATCGTGATGTAGCTGGTGGTAGTACCGATGTGCCCGTGACATGCTGCTGAGATTTTCGACTAGGGGACTTCTGATTAACTTCGCTAATTCTTCTCTGCTCTGCTTCCTAAAAATATATTCAATCATTGATTAAAAATGTACTTTTTGAATTAAAAATCGAATTATCAACGTGAATTATATTCACTGTTTTATTCACAGGACATTTACCTGGATCAACCAGTGTTGATAATTACAATCATGCATTCCTCTTGGGGTGTCACTTTTTCTTCTCTGGACCCACTGGTCACCTTGAACTATTCGCGATCGTGGGACAGCGCTCAATGCTTGTAAGGTTTGACGAGTCATCTGTTGACTTGACTGACTTGAAAGTGACGTCACCGACGCACTGTGTCTCAATGAAGCGTTCACCTGTTGTGGTATAGAATCTGCCGACGGAATCCGATTGTTCCTGTTTCAAAGTCAAATTATTCAATCTTGTTAGCAAATGTATTGTCATTAATCTTTCATTAGTCAATGGATTTACCTCATCGAGTATTCTCGGTGCTGTTCTAACATTAACGGTTTAGTTGGTAGAATGGGCGGAGGTGGCGGAGGTCTTCTTCTTAGGCCTTCCTGAGTTTGCAAATTTGGCATTGAGGTTCTATAATGCAGAGGTGCCAGAAGGCTGAACTGTTGAGTGTTCTTCTTCGAATCGTTTTCTTCCTCTTGTCGCGATTTCCATTGCTCTTCTAATTTCCCTGCTAATTGCTGCTGTTGTTTCTGTTCTTTCAAAGCCATGTGAGTGCGTTGGCGTTTAAGTTCTTCTTGCTCCAACTGCAAAAGTTCTTGCTCAACTCGAAAAATGTCCTTTAGGAGAGAAAGTGACAAATGTGAATTTCTCTAATCAAACAAAATAATAGTAATGAATAAAACATAATAAATGAAACAACAGCGCTTACCCTTTGGGAAAATTCATCGTCATGAGTTTTCACATCATTATTCAGAATGGTGTCAGTCTAAAATGAAACAAAACTGTAGAAATTGAAGCGTGGAAATTGTTTTAAACTCTTTGATTTATTTTACAATTTCTACATACTTTTTGCTCAAGATTGCCGTCGTCGTCGAAGTGCGTTTTCACTCGGTTAAATTCCTTCTGGACTGGTTCCTCCTCTTTGTTCTTGATGATCTTTTGTTGCGTCGCTGTCAAATCCTCTTGTTTCTCTTTTGTCGACTTTCCATACTTTTCGCGCTCCTGTTCCAATTTAATGTTGATTTTTTCCAGCCCAATAACTTTATGCCCAAACTTGTCAGCAATATCGCTACAATGAAATTGTAAAATATTATAATCAAATGAAAGTTGCATAAACAGACCGAGCGAGACTCCAACCAAGTGCAACGAAAGCACTCAATTATTTGATAACCATTAAACTTAATATTAACTTAAACATTAACCTGGTAAGACTGTGTTCATTTCTGTAACGCCATTGTTCTTCCTTCTCCAGAACGTCTATAATTTCCTGCTCCTTCTTTTGAAGTTCATCCTCTTCGGATGAAGTTATACTGGCCCCAAATGGTTCGCTGCTCTGACGACTGTGCTGTGACATATCAGGACTGATGGGTTGTTTCGTCCAGTCTTCAACGTGGCCGAGTTCAACCCCAGAATCACGTTCATGACTCGAATCCTGATCATAATTACTGTCGGTGTCGTAAGATCTGCAGTGTAGCTGGTCGATCCTCCGTTCCTCCGCTAGAATAGCTGCCATGTCTGGCGGTTTGTTTAGCGTTAATTCGCGTTCCAGCTCCTCGTCATTCGTCTATAAACATCGTCTCACTTTACAATCTGCTTCTCAAATTTGTCATACAAACAGTTGGGGTAATCATGACACGTGATACAACCGTAATTTACACAATCATTAAAACCTTTTTTTTCTTAGTCTTTCAATTTGTCTTTTCAATCTTTAATTTCAATTTTATCTTTATAAAACAATTTCAATTTTTAGTCACAAGTACCTTAACTGCCCCCTAATAATAATGAATTACAACTGCAGGATTCGTGCTTACCCCTTCAATGCCAAGGAAATCTGAACGCCTGCTTCGCAATTCTTGTTTGATTCTACGTGTAGAGTTTAGGCGCTTTAGCGAAGCATTGGAACGATTCTCATCGTCACTCAAATCAGTGGGTGGTGGCGGTGGCTTCTCTTTTGGTGGATCCATACTAGTTGGCGGTCCCAAAGGAAACGTCGGACTTGTTAATAGTTCCTCATCGCTACTCAAACTCAGCGGTAACATTTGCTAGTGATAATAAAATTTATTCGTCAACAATTTTATTCATAAACAAATCATGACTGAATTTGAATGCAACAAATATTAAAACATTGAGCCCTCCTTACATTGGTGTAAACAGGTGGCGCAGAGTTCATTAGAGGGACGATTGTCTCCTTGGTGACGGTTGACATCAAATTCAAGCTCGTTGGTCTTTCTATCTGTTCTTTAATACTATCAGCCTTCTGACTTGAAAGTTTTGCGTTATTTGTTAATGATCCAGTTGATTCAGTAGATCTTCTACAGTTCACATCGTTGTCTGAGTTGTTTTCTTTGTAAAGTGACGTCTAATTGTCGAATTGAAAGATTTTATTATTAAAAATAATTCAAGTGCTGGTGAATTTGATAAATTATATTTTTTAGAAACATCTTTTTAATTAATGATCGTTTTTTACCATCAACCTCCCGAAAGTACTAGCAAAGACTCAAGCATACAAACTAGGAAATAGCTCAAGTTAAACATGAAAAATTAACCCGTTAATATTTTTAGACAGAGCTTAAATAATACAAGCACAAGCTTTCTATAACAGGGTTGAAAATTGAACGAGTAAAATTATAATTCATTGGTAAACGTGGACAAGTAAATTTCAAGAAGCAAGCTTTGAAAAGGGATCAAGTTTAAATCATTGGTATTAATTCTAAACATTAACAAACGGTTGGAAATCAGGGGAATGGAAAAAAGAAACGTTCTATAAAACCCGCTTACCTCTTTGAAAAATGGGCCGAATCTTGATTTTCAAAGTTGATTCTATATTTTAGAAAAAAAAGTACAACTTTGTTCAAAATTTTAATTCAAGACAGAAAGAAAAGTGTTCGAGTATACTGACTGTAAGAGAAAAAGAAATATATAAAGGCAAAAATATTAAAAACCAGACGAATCGTTTAACAGATTTTATACTTTTTTTTTTTTTAATATTATAATTAATTTTATCGCTCTTATTACAAGTTGGATTATACATGTCAGACTCAAATTTTCGTCGCGGTTTAGTATAGTCCTACGGAGGCTACTGACGCTACAGTCGTATCACATTATTGCACAATATTTAAATTCCCCTGGTGATTTACGAAATACAAAACGTACAAGGGACTAGCCAGCAGGTGCGCGAGTTACGCCGGTAAATGTTTAATCAATTTGTTTCAATATAGCTACATTGACATAAATAAACACTGACATTGTTATAAAATTCATCGTTGTGAAAATTAATTACAAAATTGTGAACTGTGAATGACAAAATTGATTATTCGTTTACGGAATAAAATGTTCACTCAAAATTAAAAGTCGCATTGGTAGGTAAATTTGACATCAACTGTTGCTACAAAGGTGTCTACTATTTTTTTGATTTTTTGAGTGAATCGACCCAGGCGACTAAATTAACAGGAAATAAAATCTTATCATAGACCGTTGGTAATTCGTTGATCGGTTCTAACCTCGGTTCCATTTTGATCTAGTTGCATCTTGTCGTCAATCTCAGACACTTCTCTAAGTATCGTTTTATCTAAGTCAGCTATCTGTGTATCAGCGCGATGAGAATCTTCCATTACCGGATGACTCGCCTTTTCAAATATCGAGGAAGGTACTCTAGGTGATTCAAAAGATGACACAGGAGCAGGAAACTCTGACAGACAGTTAGTTTGCGAGGATGTCGGGGAATTGTCAGCGCTGTTGAAACTTTTTAATTTCGAGAATGATAGATTTTTGAATGACGATGGAGATGTTGGCAGTGAACTTGAAGTCTTTTGTGACAACAGGATAGGAATTTTCGAGGATGGATGTACGGGTACGTTCGAGCTCTCTCGTTTCATCTGATTATTGGAAATTTTAACTTTCAAAATTTCTTCGATAATTACTGGGGTTATTGAATCGGGAAATTGTGATGATTCACGTGATAAGTCAGTCTTTGGTGTATGTTCGATTTGATTCGTTGCAACATTTTCTGTCGACTTTTCAGGTGGATTTCTGATTTCAAAAGAATCTTCGATACTTGAATCAAGGGTCGGATGAAAAGAGGTCGAGCAAACGGCAGTAGAGTTAGTATTGTTATTATTAGAATGTGGTTGGTACTTGTTAGCTAATAAATCATCCCCAGAAGAAGTTTCAGCAGTATCCTAAAGAAAAAGAAGCACCAATTGTATAACACGAACCTTTTTTTTACAACAAATTTAAATTTCAGAGTTTTATTTTGTTTTGTTTTACATTGTACATGAAAGTGTATGCTGATTTCTAATACACTTTCCTGCTTGAACGAACACAGACTTTCGTAGAAAAAACAAAACTTTGCATTCGTTCGAGCAGGGTTAGTTGTTTTTAGTTCTCGTCACTTTGATCAAAGCATGCGGATAAGAGTCATCTTAAAGCGTATTGCATCGTCAAAAGCTTGTGAAAAGTTGAAAAGTGATTGAAGATGATAATTCTACCGATTTACCTTGGCTGATATAAGTTCTCTGTCGATAGCAACGCTAGCATCAGTATGTTCCTCGGCTCTAGCATTGGCCTCAGTGTAATTCATCTTATCGTCAACCACGCATTCGATGACCGTGTTATTATGGATCCCATCATCAACCGATTCATCGGTCTGGCTGACCGACCAGCTGACGTCCGTCGTGTGGATGCCCGAGTCTTCTCTATCGGTATCGTTTAAAATTTCGTTCGACGAAGTGAACGCGTCATACTTTTGGTAATCCAATTCCTCTAGACTCTGCACTCTTTCATAAGAATCGGGCCTACTGGACGCGTCTTCGTCCAAAGAGTCTAAGCTACGATGAAATTGAGTTCTCGAGATCCTCGCACCCAAATCATAATCATCCGAAGGCATGGAATATTTTGCATTCGCCTGCGATGACGTCAGCTCGTCTCGCTCAAGGGAATCGAGTGGTTCTTTCTCCACGGGTTTATCCTCTTTCGTTGCAATTGTTTCTTTACTCTTGGATTTTGGTTGCTCGTATTCTCTCAACGTCAATAGTCTTTCTTTCAGCGGCAACACATTTTCCAGCTCCTCGGCGTTGAAACTTGAATTCCTTTTGACGGTTTCCTGTTTCTCTAAAGTCGACAGGAGTTCGCGTACTGTGCTCGTCTCCTTGAGCACAGAATTGGTACTTTTCTTCTCAACCTTGTCGTTCTCTGATTTGATTCTCTCTAAATTCGTCAGCCTTTCTTTGATTGACTTGGACTGAATCAACTCGACGTCCGAGAGTTTGTTGTTGACTTTGACCTCGGAGTTTTGCATCTGCGACGCCTTTTCAAATATCTCACGTCGTTTCAAGATGTTTACTTTCACCGGGATAGTTTTCTCATCCTGAACAACCGGCGGCACGCTAAAGTCCACCACCTCGAATTTGGCTTCTAAGGAAACCGCGGAATTGCGCGGAATATTTTGCGACACCCGCGAGACATAAGTGCGTATCGCACCTTCGTAGGTGTACTCCTCGGACTCGGAGGATTTGTTCTCGTCGCTTATAGTAGACTCGTACGTTTGACTGCACACTTGTTTATCACATTCACTACCGTAGTTAGGCTTTTTGGTTATACTTAAATCCTCTTTGATACAATCATCCTCTGTGTTTTCTAGATCCGATTGATTCTTTTCCATCTCATTGTCACGATCGCTCTGAAACAATCATAAGTGTTAGTTTGTGCAAATTTATTTTGTTCAATTGAAACCTCAGTGATCTCATTTGACTTACAAGAATGCTTTGATTATCGTCGTGAGTATCACCGCTTATTGAGCTCTTGTTACTTCCAATTCCTGTACCAAGATCGCTCAACTCATTCGAACCTTCTTCGTCGTTAAACATATTCAGACTAATGCTCAATTTGCGTCCTCTGTTACCGCGTTCTTCAATCATTTCCGAAAACGTTTTGCCTTTTCGTCGCTGTCTGGTGTGCTCTTCCTCTTCCAATTTCTTCGCTTCAACTACACGTTCGATTATATGCTCCTGTCGCTTTCGTCTGCTGCTTTTCCAATTGTCTAAATTCTGTACAAACGAAAAATAAAATTCAATCTTATTTCATGAAAAGAATTATTAAATAAAAAACTTTATTTTGGTTCTTACAGATTGCCAATCTTCTGGATCATCCCGAACTTCCTGCTTGACCTTTTTAACTTCCTGGACTTTTGACAATTGTTCCTGCGCAGTACGATAAAGAGAGCACGGCCCAACTTTGACGAACTGTAGCGGATTGGTCGCTTGTTTCGGTGGCGTTTTTAACGTCGTGCGCAATTTCGGTGGTTCATTAGTCACCTGAAATGATTCATCCTGTTGCAAATAAAAAAAAAGGTCTTTCTCATAAAACAATGAAAAAATAGGAAATCCGCGTTGGTGACAATGTTCTTTTTTTCTTTTTCCTCACCGCGCGATCGTTCCGCCGCTCTGCTGCGGCAGCTTGTGAAGCAGGCATTTTGCTTCTCTCTTCGCGACTCTTCAACGCATTAGTCCTGCTTTTGTCTAAGTGCCCATCTTAAACATCTCGTAGCTCCTGAAATGAAAAAAAAGATTACAACATAATTTAACATCGTGATAGAAACATAAAGAATTCTTTGAACAATTTTTCATTCTTTTTTTATTTTATTATTTATTGATTTGATTGTAATTTATGAGATAATTAAGTAACAAAAATGTACATTGCAAAGTAGAGCCAATCAATTATCAACAAATCATGAGAAAACATCTCTGATACGTTACATCTACTGAAACGTTTGTCAAAAAAATGTTGAACAAGAAAATAACAAATCTAACAAACTAAAAGAACATAAATTCATAAACGTGTTTGGCTGAAAGTGACGTCGCGAGGAAACAGTGGCTAGGTCATGGTCGGGGCAATGGCCTCTTTCTTCTTGAAGAAACTCTTTTTTTGTTTGTTGGTTTTATTTTTGTATTTCGTTTTCTTTTTCTCAAACTGATGCACTTTTCTTCACGCAAAAATGAGATGTGCAAACGAACAACGCATTTTATTTCATCACAAATGACATTTTTATCACAAATCAGAATTGATTTAAGGTCAGAATTCTAACTCTTTGTGCAATAGTTTTAGAAAAACTTGTTATTAGTTGTAATAAAATAAGATCGTGCTCCAAACAAAGCAGAAACTGCGAAAAAATTTCATTTGAAACTGTTTTTATTGTCTTAGGCAGGCTTTTATTGTCGAAACAATTTCAGACAGTTACATATTTATGATTTTATTTTGATCGGCCAGTTTTGCAGAGTTTTATTTGACCTGCTGTCAGGTGCAGCGTTAGCGAGAGTCTCACTCGACCACGTACCACGTCCTCTTTCTGTGTTTGTGAAATTGAATAGACCAGTTGAGTATCTCCCATCAAAAGAGAAAGGATATACACAGCATTGCACGAGAAAAATATATATATTCGATATTGAACTTTGAAGTATCGGGGGTAATTATATAATACCTGAATAGAAATAGTTCATAAATTGAGAATGTGCGACAGGAAAACGTTCATTCGAATGAAAAATATTCAACTTTTGCTTTGGAATTCGTGCAATTTGAATGAAGAATGAGCACACACGTTTACGCATCAATCTCGCATCTTTCAGAAGTTGAAGACGGGGGAAAAAAAAAGCTGTAACATTTTCAGAGTAACAAATTTGTGACTCTGTTACAACCGACGTCCGAATTCCACAATTGCAGAGATATTTTGATTTGCAATCAGGATGAATGTTGTCTTTATTGTGCTGGTTGATATGTTTCGCCTTGTCTCCCTCACATGATTATTAATAGTTTACTCTTTGGCAATATGCCTATAGAGCTACCTATCTCTCTGCTGTGGTTGTTTTTGTGCCGATAGCATGAATGTGTTTAAAAATGACTATTCAGGTGAAAACGTCAATTTAAAATTTAAGATCTGAAATGGATCAAACAAATTGTCCTCATCACTGTTATCACCAGACAAATATAACAAAAATAAAAGAATTTATCTATCTGGAGTAATAGATAGATTCTAGAACATTGCACACCGGCTTATTATGATAGAAAACTCGTCAAGATAAATTTAATAACATACTGATATTATGCTTCCAGCCTGATGTGTGACTCAAATGAGGTGAATCACTGACCAAATTTATAACAGTGATATTCGCGAAAATGTTCATTGAGTCATAAATTTTTCGCACAACTGCGACTGTTCTCAAGGATCGGATTAACTGAACCCATCAAAGCATAAAGAAAAATACCTATTCACTTAACTGTTAATGAGATAATAAATTAAATGTATCTAACAAATTTTTTTATCACCTAAAAATTACAATATGGCTGGCCAATCTTAAAATCAGTGATTAACATGTGTGATTGATTGGTGATGCTTCAACTAGTATATCAAATTTACATAATGATAATTGTATTTATAATAAATAATCGGCGTTTTGTCGAGTCGTCTGAGTTTGCATTAAAATAATCGCACATATCGCCAACAATTCAAAACGATTGTTATCATAGACAGTGATATAACTTCATTCAAAAATTGTACAAAGCCTTAAGTCTGTGGATACTGATAATTTGATTACAATGAAGAAAAAAAGAAAGATTACGATATCTCAGAAAAGTTAATTCTCATTGATTTATTTTTTGATTTAAAACAAAACTAAAGCGCTTAAGATTTTACAGATTTTTAAGTTATGAAAGGTTGCAGTATTTTGCAGAGCAACAAGACAGAGCTTTTTCTTTCAATGTTACACGAACTTATCGCTCTAGGCTCGCCACAAATGGCTGCTAACAAATTAATTAATTACCAGCCGATTGATAATTGACTTTGCTCTTTTAATACTCCATGACGCGCAATTCACGACCACTTTAATTCTAATTCATGTCTAACGTTGTTTGCATATTCTTATTATCGCATATTCACATACCACTGTTTTCATATTAAAATTTTTATGACGACATTTAGAAACTTGTACAGTTTTTTTTTTTTACCAAGATAAATGACTTGTTGTCTAAAAGAAACAAACTTTTGTAGCCTAATGAATCAATCAGTCGATGCTTTGCATTTTCACTCACGGTTTTGTAAAATCATCTTGAATGCTATAATCAATAGTTATGTGCGTTGTACGTGATGTTGTTTTTTTTATCACGGTTGAATCTTGAGTTGATTATTACGACACAGTGAATTACTTTATATTACGACTAAACCTACTTTCCAATCAGATTCGAGATTTCATATGGAGAAGATAAGCAAAAGTATAAAAGAATAACTGAATGATTACTTTTCTTATTGTCATCATGATGTCTTGGATCGTTATTATGATCGCCGTATGGGCGTCCGCGGCAGCTAAAGATTACCATCTCTCTTTGAAAGGGTAAGTTTGTTACAATTATTGATTTTGACTTGAGTTTAAATTTTGTTGTTGATTCGAGTCTTAAATGTGCATTTCCTTTTTTAGCCTACATGGAATTCATGTAAAGGGCAATACCATACAAAATATTGCTAAGGTGAAGTCGTTCGAATCAGTGGACGGATTCGACTTGATGAAGCTGCCGCGAACCGTGGGCGATAACTTTGATATTCTCGTCGAGGCGAGTAAAGTAAAGTCGTTCAAAAAATATTTAGACGAGAACAGGATCAAGTACGAAGTTTTTACAAACGATTTCCAAGACATCATTGATGCTGAGACTGCGAAACAAAACATGTCTCTTCGGCACGCAACGTCGAGGATAGGCTACGAGTTCAGACATTTCCCCCGTCACTCCGAGGTTAGTAATTTAGTTCTCTCGTTTGACAAGATAAAAAAGCCGCCACAATTTGTTTCCGTTTTTCTTTTCTTTTATTTTAACCAGCGATCTGTTAATTGCGACTGATTTGCCTATCGAACGCTTGACGAGTGGTTCACTTTGTTATTTTACAAGGAAAAGAACATTTTATTCACGATTACATCTTTTTTTTTTTTTCTACTAAATTCTATAGTCAGACTGAATCTTATTGTTTTCTAACTAATTTTATCAGTTTTCAAAATTAGAAGATGTCGCAATAAAAAACAAATTTATCAACTTCAATTTTCACCGTGTATTCAAGACGTTTTTTATGTAAATTCTGTAATTAAAAAAAAAAACAAAAATTTTGTCCGAAGATAAGAGAAGTAATGATGCATTTATAACTGCACAGATAAACGATTATCTTGAATCGGTGTCTTCCCAATACAGCAGTTTGGTTACGCTGATTAACATCGGCAAATCGCACGAGCAACGTGATATGTACGCTGTAAAAATTTCAACCGGTGATCGCACAAAGCCCGTTGTGTTTATCGATGCTGGAATTCACGCTCGGGAATGGATTGCTCCAACAACTGCTCTTTACTTTGTAAACGAATTAGTCAAGCCGAAAAATAGATATCTTCTTGATAAAGTGGATGTTGTTGTCATTCCATCTATAAATCCAGATGGCTACGAGTTCACGCATACTACCGTGAGTTTTCCTTTTATTAATTTATTTTTATCCATTCCGAGATTAATTGCTTTCATTTTTTTCCCCCTCTTTTTTTGTCTGAAAATACTCTTATAAATTACTACCTCGATATAGATAAATATATTCTCAGCTTAAATCTCATTATAAATAATTGTAACTTTACTTTTACTTCAAGTAAGATTTTGAAAATAGTAATTTTAAAATCCAAGTACGAATAACTTGTTTTGCAATCGATATTTATTTTCGTTTCATTTTAGTACCGCCTTTGGAGAAAGACGAGATCACAGAACGGAAACAGCGACTGCTATGGTGTCGACGGAAATCGAAATTTCGGATACAAATGGAACCGTAATAAATTCTTTTTTTTTTGTTTTTTTTTTCGTTTATTTTCTTGTATCATTTTTATGGTACTGATTAAGGGGTTTTATTACTTTTGCAGTTGTCGGAGCTAGTCAACTACCCTGCAGTGACATCTACAGTGGTCCTAGGGCATTCTCCGAAATTGAATCACGCAATCTTCGAGATTACTTTTTATCTTTAAATGGAACCGTCAAAGTTTACTTATCAATGCATTCGTACGGCCAGGTGAATTTCAACTCGATTGCAAATTTAACGTAATTTCAAATGATAACATTCATATAAAAAATGACCAATTGTTTTAGATGATGTTACATCCATGGGGATGGACGCGATTGTTACCAGACAATGAACCATTACTTGTAAGAAGAAGTTTTTTCAAAATATTAAAAATAATTTGAGAATCGAAAAATTTGTTAATCAACCGTTAATCATTTTTTAGAGGAAAGTTGGAGTAACAGCGGCTAATGCCATCGAACGTGTGAGAGGCAATGCATATGTGGTTGGAAGTTCAACGGTGGTACTATGTAAGTAATTTTGCATTTTATAAAAAGGTTTTTGAAAAGGTGAAGAATTTTCACTTAAACAGGTTTGCTTTAATTGTACAATAAAAATCAACATTTTGTTTTTAATTTTTAGATGCAGCTGCTGGTGGTAGTGATGACTGGGCTATGGCCGAAGGAAAAGCTGACGTTGCATATACTTTAGAGTTGCCCGCTGGAGCAGGAGGTTTCGTTATAGATCCCGAGGAAATTGTCAACGTTGGACGCGAAACGTTCGAAGCTGTCAAAGTCTTTATGGCCTATGCTGCTTCGACTGTTCGCTAAAATCAACATTTTTATGAAACAAAGATCAAGGAAAAAATACTCATCACTTGTTAATCTCAACAATGTTAACGATTTTGTTCCAAATTGTTTTTGACTCAAGTGATTATTATTTTTTTTTTAATTAATGAAAAACTGTAATTATCATTAAAAACTTTAATTAATGATACTGTTTTTCCAATCATCATTGCATGAGTATTTTTGTTATAAGTTTTTGTAAATAATTTTTTGGACATTTTTATAAATAAATGAACAAATTTGTACGAAATTGTTGATGTACTTTTTTGGAGTCAATTTGTGTGATGGGTAATTTTCATTTATTCGGGTTGCATCAAGGCCGAAAATTGCATGATTCAAAACAGACACACACACACACGTAAAAGGAAATGTAGTGAACGCATCTTTATATAAGAAAGAGACTTGCGAATAATCACTAGTAGCTCCGAGAGAAGGAGGAGAAACTGGAAGAACGAGGGTGCAGGGGTTTCGCCGTGAGGTCGAGTTCAAGGACAAAAACTACGATGTCCGACGTATCGTCGATAATCTTCTTTGCGCTTATGCACAGCATGTAAAGAAAACGTAGAGATCACGACGGCGATACAGTCAACGGCTGTATTAACCATGTGCGTTCATTGATGTACATTCTTTATAGACTTTTACAATTAATCTCTTCTACCTCAGATATAAATACGATACGGTAACATACTTCTAATATTTGTGTTCCATCGATTAAAACAACTTTCTTAATTATTTTCAAATCATTTAAACATTTTTTTTCAATTTTTTTATTTATTGCTTTTTAATATATTTTTATAATTTTGTATTATTATAATTGTAAATCGTAATTCTTTTTTTTTGACAACTTGAAATTAATGAAAAATGATATTCAGTTTTTTATTTCTTCAAGTTTAATTTTACAAATGGTTAATGGCAAAATTTCTTAAGAAATAAATTATTTAACAAATGAATTAATGATGTATTATTCTTTTAAAAAATTCTTTATCGTTATTTCATTGGTGACTTTTTTGCGATAATTTTGATAACTAATGAAATTAATTAACAAGGACAAAAAATTTGTAAAAATGTATATAACTTAATCCTAATTACCCATTATTAAACACGTAATCACCAAATTTTTTATTTAAAATAGAATATAAATAGTAATGATTATAAATTATGATTGCTTATGAATTTTACGAAAAATTAATGTAGAACAATAATCATTGTTAAATAATTATTTCTGATGATTTAAATTTCATATTTAATATTTCAATTTTTTATTAATGACAATATTTTTTTATTTCTTATTAAATTCCTATGGCTGTCACGTGTATTTCACAAGACAGTAGTAATATTATTACAATTTTTATTTCAATTACAATTTGTTATTATTTTTTATCATATGGTTGTAAATATCGAAGTAAAAATAAATTTTAGCATATATATTAAAAAACTACTAATTATATTCAATTACTTAACGTTAAATTTATAGTGAGCTGTTTATAATTTTTTAGAAATAAAACTTTCGATACTCCAAAAAAAACTTGTCAAAAAAGTGTTTTAATTGAAATAATTGTTTGCAATACCAATGTTGCTTAATCAAAATTTCTCATCTAATTGGATGATTATTAAGGACATTTTCGGTATGTGGGCCTCACATTAATTACCTGACCACTTTTAACACTTTATTATCTCGAAAATTAATGTTCTATTGATTACAGCAAATGATATCTGGATATAGAAGTGGTATATAAACCACACACATCATGATTTTCTCACAGTGCCATTTAATTCTTTATTTTTATTGCTCGAACGAGAAAAACTAAACTAAAACAACATGTTCAAATACGTTGCTCTTGTCACCCTCCTTGTGGCTGCTGTTTCATCTACCAGCATTGGAAATGCGTAAGTGAATAAGCATTACCTATAACAAGTTTTGAATCATTTCATGTTTCATTTCGAAAATGAATGAATAAATTATTCTAGTTCATAAAAAAACTAATTTGGGTAGAGTTAACCATAGTAAATGATTTGACCGGTTTATTACAAAAATTGTTACATAAAAAATAAATTTCCCACAACACTCAAGTTTGAATGAAAAATTCGAGGCGTCATAATTTACCTCGTGTTGCTCTTTTAATCCTTAACCCTTTATGTTTGTTTAGAAACTCATTAATTTCTCGTTTCTCTTTATTCCAGTCAATACAGCATCAAATTGCAATTTAATGGCTTGAATGAATGGAAAACTATGAATGCTGTTTTCAAAAATCGTGAAGGATATAAAGTTAACACCGTTGCCGTCTACGATGATGTTAAAGTTGAACTCTATGTTAGCGAAAAAATGAAGGATGAAGTTATGAGTTATGTCAACTCCCACAATATCCATAACACGATCAAAGCTTTGCCCAACATTCCACGCGTGGTCCTCAATTAAGACAAATCACAACGATTACCTACTTTTCCTAAAGGTAATTATGAAAGTTATACTGACTTGAACAAGTTTTATTAAATGGACGTTTCGAAAATAACAAAATTATAGTCGAAACATCTTGACCAATTAACTAAATGGGTTAATAAAATAATTGTTTTCATTTTCTGTTGCAGAATACAAAATCGGAGAGAGTCGTCTGTTGCTCGAAACCAAAAAGTTTTGATGTAAATGTGCCAGTTTCATATTCACTTTAATATACAAACACAAAACTAAGTGTCCGTCTTTTTAATACAAACGAATGTTGAAAATCAAATGTATATTTTTTTTTCCTGTCATGAACAGAAAAGAAACGTGTAATTAAAGAAAGAAGATCCATTAAGAAAATAAGTGAAAACTTGTGCGCCAATTTTGGTTGGAACTTTTTTTTCCCCTTTTTTTCTTATATTAATGGTGTCAGTTCAAAGGTTAATTTTTCCATGATAAGAAACTCTCGCGCTCTTCAAAATCTTATCAAAAGGATTATTGGCAGAATCTCAGGAATTACGACGAAACAAGGAAACTCTCGCAACATCCATGTTGTTTATCGATACTTTTACTACACCTAACTCTCAATGACGTGACATTATAAATAAAACATACCATCATAATTTGTTCAACTTTCACACTACTGAGACGTGGGAAACTGCGTTAATACTGCGACAAATCAGATGAATATATTTATGTTGCATTATGAAATTCCGCGCGCACCTACAATGTAATCATTTATTACAGTGCATTTTTTGAATTTCATACTCAGTGCACTTGCAAATACGCAGTATTATATTTAGACC
The DNA here is from genome assembly GCA_030523145.1 of Trissolcus brochymenae. Classification (NCBI taxonomy): domain Eukaryota; kingdom Metazoa; phylum Arthropoda; class Insecta; order Hymenoptera; family Scelionidae; genus Trissolcus; species Trissolcus brochymenae. Next base: position 53,720 of record JAQQRF010000054.1, on the reverse strand, counting down.
AAAAACAATTTTGTCCGTTTATATAGTTTTCCTTTAACTTTTGTTCAAAAGACAATTAAAATTGTTCATTTTCAATCGGTTAATAGCTTGCAAAAAAAAAACATTGTTTACGGATTAGCGAGGAATTGTGCAGTTGTACAGTCGAGCACGACATTATCGTAACGGTTTAGAAACGAAGCTTCTAGGAATTTAATTTAAAGGGTACCTTGATCTCGCGGAGCCAAGAACTAGACCGAGATGAACAGCATGCCATTTCAAGTTACCTGGCTCAGTTGAGTTCAAATAAAATATTTCCCGTAATTTTCTTTATATCTGAATCAGCTTTTTATGATAAATAAGTAAGTGATGTCACATTAAAAGAATGCACATTTAAAAAAAAATAACATCTTTCCTTTCATTTTAAAGTTTATTTTTTCATCTTTTAAGTTCTGTTGGCATATTTATTATGAAGAGCGTAAAAAGAATGTAAAAAGCCTTGAAAGAAAAACAAATTTTTTGACAACTTGAATTCATTTTATGAGAGGAACTTAAAATGTAAAAAGTAAGCTCAAAACTGTCCCGCTTTTTTTTATAGCGTTCGCTACTTATTTCCCTACTCAAAGGCATCTCAATGGTCCGTATTGGTTAATAATGTCAACGCGCTATAATGATTATTTTGGGATTATGGCAGCCTTTCTTAAGTTATTTTTAAATTTGAAACACACTCATGAGTTTGCGCTGAAATTGAGTGAAAGTACGTTGCTTAAATTGCATTAGACATGCGAGGAAAAATCCGAAGGCGAAATCTCACTTACGATTGTTCTATAATTTAATTAATATTATAATCGAGCGTTTTCAAGGAAAACCGTCCAAATTGAAATTAAACCTTAACAAATAATTAAATTAAAATAAAATTCGTCTAACGGGAAAATTAGAAAATATATTGTTTCGCTGATTTATCATGTGAAATCAATGTATTCATACGTGAGAAAGTTTAAATGAACACGAACTATACATGGAGTGCTATTTCCATTTGTTGGTAATGAAATAATTATACAAGTAGTAGTTTGTTCACATGACACGGTTCGCCAGACGAGACGATGTCAATTTATCAAATGCGGGACAAGCATTTTCCAATTTTTTCAATTTTCATTAAAAAAAATTAATTTTTTTAACAAACATAGCATTCAAGTCTTTTGTTTATAAAAAAAGAAAAAGAAAAAGAAACAAAACAAAAATATTGGGTAATATTATACTTTTCAAGTATCTTCCCGATGTCGGTAATTCGATACGAAAATTCCATCAGTATGCGCAGAGCATGCAACACTAGATGATACCTCATCAGGTATGAACCTTATTTGACGGATCTCTTAAACAATATTGACGGCAATAAATTTTAACGTATGCAAAAATTCTCGTACAAGTTCATCGGATGTTTGGACATATAAATTTACAATCTTGAGAAAAATATAATCTATTTTTTTTTCATCCTTCTACTTTCTGATCACTAATTTTATTTGCACTCTCACTCTAAAATAATTTAGTAACAAATTAAATTAGTAATTTAATTCAATTTTTGTCTTCACTGCATATTTTAATGATGAGCAATTTTATTTGTACAAGTGTGGAATAAATTAATAATTTGTTATTTCTTAGTCGAATTATTAAAAAGAAAATATCTTATTTGTACCTTAGAAAATGTATAAATGATACTGCATAATGAAAGTTTTTTGTGTAATGGGAAATAATCATGAATTTCTTAACCATGTTTAAAAGTCACTATTATCCCATGCTAGGGGGTAAATTGTGACTTATGGTAGAAGTAATTGTGATATCAACAATAATTTAGATTCAATCAACAACAAACAATGCCAACAAATGCGAACCATGTTCAAACTCTGAATACAATCACTGTTTTATTGTTTTCACATGTTATTAATTAATTTTTTAATAAAAGTTTTGTGTTTGATTTTGAGGTTATTTATGGTCCGTGCTCTGTTGTTTACTTCTTTCTAAAAATACTAATCGGTTAAAATTAGCATCGTTAAATAATAAATTATCATTTTTGATTTTTAAAAATATTAAATCCAAATGAATTTACAGTATTCAGAATTACTTCGCTTCATTTCATCACAATTAACAACTTTTTCACAATTCTATATGTACATATGTGTTAGTTGTAATTTTCCATTTGTTAATAAAGCAGTTCAGTATAAATTATGCAATGTTGATAAAATGTTATATTGAATGTGTACGAACCGAAAAACAATTATTATCTTACTTCAAAACATTTTATTTCCTTCTAAACAACAAAACTTGGTTATGATGACTTCGAACTCCAATTCAATTTTTTGCACTTCTAAACTGATTTGAAAGACATATTAGTCTAATGGTATTTTTATCCCAAAAACTTTAATAAACATTATAAATTGTACGCATTTTTCTTTTTTATATATTAACAATTGAGATGTCACAAATAACCCCGGTTGACTTATTTTAAATTAATTTTCACTTTAGTGTTTTTATTTAACTTTAATTAAAATTTGATTTTAGCAGATTAGTTTTAAAAAAATGACCACTCTGAAGCAAATTATTAGTTGTTCATGAATCTGTAGCCAACTTCATGGTTCCGTTAATATTCGCACGACTTTTGTATCACGAATCGGCCAGCGCACCTTTTAGCGTATTCATTTTTCGTCGAGGTGTGATGTAATCGTGTTGAAATGCTTTAGAATGTGCTAAACGCGTCCGAATGTACTCAAGTTCATTTAAATGCATTTTCAATTGCATTCGAATGCAATTTCCAACCTTTTTTTGTCCCCGTCAGAAAACTCATTTACATTTATTAATAACTAATACTTTGTCATTGAAAACTCCGGTTTTAATACGAAAAAGTTCATAATGCAATACACAGATGGAGAAAGACATCAGACACAAGGAACTGGATGATAGAGAGAGAAAGAGAGAAAGAGAGATTGAGTGTAAAAGCTACTACTCCGAGCCGTTCTGCCGTAACGATACTCGAATCAAACAGTGGAGTGAAACGTTCCTCTCCAACTCGAATCATACTTCTTGAGGCGGAGTGAAACGCTTGAAAGGCGATGGCAGTAAAATGAGAGATACTTCTTGACAACTTACTATCAATCCCATCGGTCATTTTTCCTACAAACGTAGAAATTTTACAAATTTTTTTCCTCCATTGTCATCGTCAAATTACATTTCAAAAGATTACAAAAAAAAAGGAATTTCGACACGCAATCCGTCATTACATTTCATTGTCAACCTTTCAAAATCACGATCTTGATATGATTCTCGTTCACATCTGTTTTTTTTTAGTTATAATTTTCTGAGAATATTTCTCATTCTTTACTTTCTGCTTGAAACGAGAAATTACTGGAAAAATATTCACGGCGGCGCACTTAATATTTATACAACGCAGACAACAAATTCTGCCTCATAAGCATTCTTATCTGATTTCCTTTGTTTTTTTTTAAATTATCGTTATTATATCCAGGCAGACGTGATTTTTTAATTTAACGCATTTTCTGATAACAAAACGTGTGCCGGAAAACATATCTCTGGTATATTTGTTCGGAACAAATTAAGGTGAGGTGATAGTTTGAATGAATATATAATTGAATTAATATATAGGAACGTGTATAGAAAACATGATAAGAAGCACCTGTGCGTTGTTTGAAGTTCTGATGGTGCGTTACGTGTGGTACAGTTGTGAAATTCTTGTGCAACGTAACGGTTGTTAAATTTCAAGCCAGCGAAGCATGGAAAAAGGCCGCTATTTTGCAGTCACCGAAAAACTCGATTAAACATGACAATTTCAAAGTGGACAAGAAATCATTCGAACTTGACGTTGTACAATTTTTGATTCGTGTATTAACACGCCATCTTGCAGCCAACGCTGTACTTGTATGGAAATGTTTTTAATCCAACTTGAAATAAAAAAAAAAAAAAAAAAAAAAAAACAACTTTTGATATCTCATTGATCAAAAATCGAGGAACCTTTTTTTTTAAACACAAAACCATAATTTGCATACTTTCTCATTCTTTGATTGATGAGGTTCAAATTGGATTTGTTCCCTTTCGTTTTTTAAATGAGATTACAATAGGAATAATGTTACGATTTATTAACATTTTGTTCAAACAATTATGCCGTCGGTGTTTTAGAAGAGAATGTGTAGCCTGGTGCACTGTGTCATTGACCTCGTCCTATGTATCCTTAAGGTGCAAAAACATACACGCGATACCGTTGGCACATGTCTGTAAGACTGGTTTACAATAAACGTGAATCGCAGTAGCTCAATTTTCTAACGTATGTGAGAATTTCCAATTATCCTTTTGTCTTTGTGTACCACGAAACAAAATGAGCACAGATCAATCGAAATTGCATTTTCACCCATTGAATGCACTAAATAACCACAATAACATTCTAACATAAAATAAATTGCATCTGATCAATTGTAATCATTTTCATTTATTGTTAATCAAAATTTTGTTTTGCTCATTTTCATTGTACCAGGATTGTTATATAAAATCAATTTCATTTCTGACATTGTTCCTTTTTTAAATAACAATGAACAAGAATTTTGGATCCCGAGTTGTGCCTATTAGAGATGTCAATCAACTGATTGGCATAGTTTAACGGGACGGTTGCGTGTCACATATGTCGCTTGTTTTCTGACATGTAGAAATTTTTACCTGACCATTGGACCATTACAAAACGATTAAAAGAGGTCGATTCGAAATAAATACACAGTTTTCCGAGAGAGCTGCCAAAGAATTTGATCTTTAATAGTTGTCTTTGACTCAATAGCATTCGCTGAATGTCGATGTAATAGAACATCGGTGTTAAACGATCTCAGGACTATTTTTGATGTTGTTCTAATTTTCTTTTTCAAGATGAATGAGTCAAAATTCTATTGAGGGTGCGCTATTTTTTTTTAATCAACCATGTACTTCTCAGTCTTCAGAACATCAGAGTTCATGTCAAACCAAGTTTACAAGTTCTGGGACTGTATGTTAATTTTACTCCATTTTTTTTTCTTCTAATCCTGGACCATTTTTCTCCTTCTTTCTTACTTAGCATTTAAAATAATAAAACCTCTACTGACAGGACTGTTATTTTTTAATGACTAATTTCTTTGTGCGCAACTTTTCCTTCTATCATAATTAAATATATAAATAGTGCACATTCTTTAGTTTTGTTTGTAAAAATGTGTACTCTGTGCTCAACTTTCATAACCTGTATTCTTTGCGAACAACAGACTGTGAAGGGTTTCATGTGTATCACCGGATGTCAAATGACAATAGGTTTCTCAAGTAAAACTGTTATTTCAACCTATACGATTTTTCCTGCTTCTTTATAGTAACTCGAAACCTTGTTACTTTGTTACCCGCGGTTTTGATTAATTTGGTACAATGTTTAATTACGCCAATTTTTTGTTTGCTCTCCAATTTATGACCATATTTGTCGTATCTGTCATTTCATCTGGGATGATATCTGATTCAAGTTGAAAAGAGATTTTTTTTACAACAGAATTTGGAAATCATTTATAAGTTTTTAATGAAGCCAACGGTAAAAGATAAACATTCTTAAGGGTTGAAGTGAGAATGAAATTAGGGTTAGTAGGCTTGTTAAATGAAACTTTTACTATCCGACCTTGACTTGACTCAACAAGTTCCATCCAATTTTTTTAGTACTCAAATTTAATTGAATAATTTCAAAGACGTTTAATCTTGAAATCGTTTTTTTTTTTTTTTACACAGACCGAGTTAGTTGGGCCATGAAAAAATAAAAACTGTTTTCAGAAACTCAAAGAAATTGCACGAGGTGCAATTTATCTGAGTAGTTTTAATAAGAAATTGTTTGTCTGGTAAAGACTAAGACTTTATAATGTCCTCGTATGACATAGGGAAGAGAATGATTGGTATAGAAAAAAGTTATAATCTTAGTGGCTTTGGATCAAGTCTCAAACTGGTTTAGTCCTTGATTGTAGAACGCGAAACAGAAAATGTTGTTTATTGCGCGAACCCGTTAGAATAAATCATAATATAGTTATTGTTAATTTACAAAAGTTTGTTTGCAAAAAATTTGCTCTTACTTTTTTTTGTCTTCCAACAAACATTTCTCGCTCATTAAAAATAATCACAAACTACCTGTCGTAATCAAATTTTATTTAACTGCTGCAGACTTTTAGGTTGATATACAACGTTTTAAGAAAAAAAAAAAAAAATGAAAAAACAACATTTCCACTGGGAACTCGTTTCCCAAGTTTGGCAAATTTCAGTCGAAAAGTATGAAATTATCATAATATTTTTCACATTAAAAAAAAAAATGTTATACAATATTGTACACAGGATAACGAGTAATTTCATATCGGTTGTCACGCGTTGTCAATCTGACACACTTTTCTCAAGGTATTTACATATTTTTCCCCACATATTTTTACACATGAAAATAATAAAATCACGTCATTTCATAATCACCGAAAATTCAACAAGAAATGAAATTTAACACGAACGGAGGAAGATTTTGCCATTGGATCGAACTTTCGGAAAATACGAAATGAGCATCGAAATCGTGCTTGAACTTAATTTATTTATCATAACACCGTAGCGAAAGGTACAAGAAATTGTTGATGGTATAACGTTGCCTGATTTGTATGCAATGGCGGTTCAAGTTTCACCAATGGAAATTTCAAAACAAAAAAAGAAACAAAAATTTCCAATCGTATAAAGAAACAATTGCAAAGTACCATGAAAATAGTGTTAAATTTTTGTAAAAAAAAAACTCCGATGTTGATAAAAATAAACAAAAATCAAACCGGCAAGTGCTGTGGATTATTTATTCATGAATTAACGAATCAACAAAAAAATGTAACCGAAAAATAATGCATTTAATTGATTTTACAATGAAATTTTGAGATAGAAAGTTGACGCGGTTGGAGTTCAATTGATACCGTACTTGTTTACGGTAAGAAAAGAACAAAAAAAGGCTGATGGCTTCCGACGGTATGTGGAAAGATGAGAAACGCGCGATCGATCGCACCTTTGCTGCAAGCGGTCAAAAGGTAGCATCGTATCTTTACATTTATGGTTGCATCATTTGCCGTTGAAATATTATTTAGTATGGAGTTTTATGTAATGGAGCATTTTCTAATTAAAAATGCTTTCTCCCGTCTGGGCATGCGTTTGTGTTTTGGGGAAGCTTTCACTGTGCCATACTTTGTTTCGAGTTTCAACTAATTACACAAGTAACCAATTATGTGCCAACCTTAAAATTGAACTGAGAGGCATCCAAATCCCAGGTTAATCCAAAGGAACGAATGTTTCGAATTTTTCTCTCTTTTAGATTCGCCACTGAGATCTATAATAAGCACTCGGTTGGTTGCCCAGAAAAACCAACTCCGGTTGCGTCAACAAACACAAACTTTTTTTTCTCTTTCACTCAAATTTTGAACGTGGTAATTAAAAAATTATAAAAAAAACTGTCCCCTTTTCACCAACACCTTGACAATTCGAACAGCCGCGAATGACTAGTAAGCACAAACTTGCCAAGTTGCGTCAAAGCCTCGGTTCGTGAGAGGAGCCCGATTTCTCGTCCATGAATCGGTTATGTTCGGCCCGACTCGGCTTATTTCGACTTTGCACCTCAGTATAGGCAACTATATCAAGTCTAAGCTCTTCACTTTGCTCACTGATCTCGATGCTGCGAGAGTCCTAGTTTTTTTTTAAACAAATCTCTCCAGACAAAACTTTTTCGAATGGTCTTTTAATTTTCTTTTTTTTTTTTTAAGTTATTATAATTATTTTTCTTTGTTAGTTTGTGTGTTTTTTTAAATGATTTGGACCCAATGAAATTCAAATTGAAAGATTTTGTTTATCTATTGATTTTGTTATTTTTGAAAATTAATTTAAAATATGAAGAAATCAAATGATTGTTGAAAATTACTATCAAAAAAAGCAATCGAGATTGAATTTTGAATGGTATTTTTGTCCACTTTTATGACAAATTCACTTCTAAGAAGCACTTTATATTTTATTCTATAAAAAATTTTATTCTTTTATGTCTAATAATCACAATGATACGATGATAAGAACACTTATGATTTTTCATTGCATATGTTGGAAAAGCGAAGAACGCATATCATTGCTATCAGTTCTAATGACAGTTCCACTGTGAGGAATTCTAACCTCAGAAATTATTTTAACCTTTAAAAATACCGGTGAGTCGGTAACTTATGGAATAGACAATATTAAATCATTCATAATTATACATTTCGTAGAAAAATCATAAAAGTATAAAATAAAGTGATGCGAAAGAAAAAAATAGTCGGGAAAATCGTAAAACTGGATACGTCAAGATGTACCGCCTTCAATCTAACGTCATCAACGAAAGTAAACATTGAACAAATAAAAAACTTTTTTATTGTTTGTACATTTGGCAGTATTATTAAATATATTGTCATAATCTTCTAATTTTCTTTCAGAAACCAGCATGAGAGCCCAATTTTTTTTGATACTATACTTAATTGTCATATCATTATTTTCTATGTTATTATTTCTGTATGGATTTCTACCGAGAGAATATATTCGAAATGAATTAACAGCTGTAAATGACATTCCTACTCATGTCGAACAATTCCGGTATGCATTTTTTACAGGATGATTCTAAATTCTGAGTAAATCATTACAACATTAAATGAGGAGTTATTTTCTTTCTTAGTTAAGGTCGGTTAAAAATGATTGTGAAAGGTTGTAAAAAAAAAAAACATTTAAATTGATTTTAGAATTCAACGAGAAAAATTGTATCAACCGGTAACGGAAAAATTAGTTTTGATGGTCATTGATGCATTTCGATGGGACTTTCTTGCCAATGTCAATTTCAAAGATGATATGCCAACTGTACATAAAAGTATGAACGATAATTTTGCTTGTGCTTTTCAAACTTCCGTTCATTCTCCAACTGTGACAACGCCAAGGATTAAGGTACGAGTTTTCAAATCCTTGAGTAATATTTTTAAACGCACATTTTTGTCTATTTTTTATAATCAAATATTTTACAATTTCTTCTTGCAAGTGAAAAATTTTAGAATTTTTTTTTTTTCACTCAAGACTATTACTAGTGGGACGATTCCTGGATACTTGGAAGTCATCTACAATTTTGGAAGTAAGATATTTAACCACGACAACATTATTCGCCAAGCTCGCAGATACAATAAGAAAATAGTTTTTTACGGAGATGAAACTTGGCTCAATTTATTTCCAAAGTCCTTCGAACGTTATGAGGGGACAGCTGCATTTTTTGTCACTGATTTTACAGAAGTGTGTCACTTTTTCGATTCTTTTATATAAATTTTAACGCTTCTGATAAAGTCAATACAGATTATAATTATTCCAGGTTGACTTGAACGTAACACGAAACTTGAAAATAGAACTGAAAAATGACGATTGGTCTATAATGATTTTACATTATTTAGGACTTGATCATATTGGCCACGTCGAGGGTCCGTATAGTCCCTTAATCAAAACTAAACTTTATGAGATGGACGGAGTAATTGCTATGATACAAGAACAAATGTTGGCCTGGGTAATTATGTTTATTTATATTTTTTGAACTATATTTCTCCTAAAACTATATTGTTATCTGACTTTCTTTTTTTTTTTTTTTTAACTAGAAAAAAAGAAACATTTCCGGTGTACTTATGGTGTGCGGTGACCACGGAATGAAAAATTCCGGAGGTCATGGAGGTTCGAGCTTGGAAGAAACTCAAGTTCCTGTGATATTTTTTGGGACTCAATGTAAAAACGACATGGAAAAACCTTTAAAAATGTTGCAAATTGACATTGCTTCGACACTTTCAGTATTAATGGGTACCCCAATACCTCTAGACAACTTGGGAACCGTACCTTCTGAGATGTTGAAGATCTTGCCAATCTCAAATACATTGTTTGTGCTCTACTATAATGCTAAACAACTATTTGAACATTACAAAAAGTTGCCAGATTATGACAAAACTAGTAAGAGAGAAATTTTCTTCGACGCAAGTGTCAAAAACTTTATTACAATGTTAACAACTTTTTAGGTGCGTATACTAAATATCAGACAGCAAAAAAACTTCACGAAGCCTGGATTGTTACCAAAGGACAGAACGACGATATAGTTCAAGAAATCAGCGAGCTTTATGTGAATGCACTAGAGAGCATGAAACAAACATTGTCAATCAACATGTCAAAAGATGAGATTGATTTCTCCACAATAGCAGTATTATTTCTTGTCCACGTGAGTTTGTGCTGCAAATTCAAAAAGAATTGACTAATTTTATCTTTTAATGGAATTAATATTTGTTGTAGGCGATTTTCTTAATTTTCACCACGCAAAGTACAATGCAGATGTCATTAAGTAATGTGTGCATGATATATTTATGTTACACAGTCGTTTACTTTGTGCTCAAACTTTTGTTTTCCATAAACGAGCCAATTTCAACGAGATTGGTCGTGAGTGCTATCGCAGTCATTACTTGCCTGCACTATTTTATCAACAGATTTTTCAAGTTTGGATTACAGTCATCCTTGACGTTACTTAAAGTGAGTTTGCAATAAAATAAAGTTTTCAAAAGAAATAAATAGATAAAAACACTAATACACCTGAATTGCAACTAATAAAACTCTAGGTGATAAACGAACTCGAACGTTTGGATCCACTAGCGTTTATATTTTATCTTGGTACTGCTTTGTATATTATAAGTTTAGGAGCCAGCAGTTTCATCGAGGAGGAACATCTAATCTGGTATTTTTTGTGGCCTACGCTGTTGGCCACAATTTTATCTGAAAATGTTAGGAGAAGCAACATCACAGTTCAAAAGTAAGTTGGTAAAAACCCAAATTAAAAGTATAACTACTAGTATAGTGTAGCTAGTAGTAGTTATACTAGTATAGTATAACTTGTTTAACTAATGAAACAACTTTGTTTTTCAGTTACAATATAAAAAAGCTCTTTCATACCATCTTTAATTTCATTTTTATACTTGTGGTACATCGGATATTCCAGAAGTTCAAAAGCACGGGGATCAAATATAATGACCTACCAGACATAGTAACTTGGCTCAATAATGAAACTTCAAAATTACCCATGACTATGTTACTTGTAACTGGTAACGTATAACAATTTTCCGTGACAGAAACAAAAAGAAACAAATCAATTAAAACTTTTTTTTCCCAGGGATTGCACTTCTCATAATCATAGGATACAAAAGTGAGAAATTGAAGCCAAAAAAGTATTCTCTCTTGAATTATTTCCTGTTGGGGTCATGCATTTATACTCGTCATTCCAGAAACGGAGATGTTATATCACCACCCGTTTTGACTGGAAACTTGTAAGCAAATTTTTCTCCACATGTTGCATTAATATGAACATTCCACAACTTTCAAATTACGTCTTATCTTTCAGGATAAAATCAGAAGTTAATCTGTTTTGGGCAATTCTTTCCGTAGACCTTATTTTTGATACGATCTTGATAATTAAATTTGCATCAACGAGACAGAAACATTTTAGGCTTTTTCTCATGCATTGTATCGTGAAATTTTGGCTTATGGTCACAGCGTTACTGCACCGTCCATACAATTTGATTATGTTACCTACACAGATTATTATCTCCTGTATGTTGAATAAAGCTATGGAAAATATAAGCCATAGTATATATATCGTACAACTTTATTCGTGGCTTGGATATGTCTTTTATTTCTATCAGGTAATTTTTCATTTGTTTTAAATGAATTTTTTCATAAATTAAAGTTACTTACTTGATTTTTTTTTGTATTTTTCCAACATTTGTAGGGAAATTCAAACAACCTAGCAACTGTCGACGTAGCCGCTGGTTACATCGGAATGAATTCTTACAACTTCATCATAACTGGTATGTTTGTATTAATTAATACATTCAGTGGTTTGATTACATCGTACCTGTTATTACTCAACACGCTAGTCCAGTCACCAGAATTGTAAGTTTCAAAACGTGCTTAAAATCATGACATCATCGGTCAGCGAATTTTAATATTTATAACATTTCTTCCAGTTCGCTTCCAAAAGTGGCGTCTGTAAATATACTGTACATTATCTGGAGGTTATTTCCGTTGACCATATATTTAATTTTCTTTTGCTGGCATCGAAATCACCTGTTCGTATGGTCTGTATTTTTTCCAAAATTGTTATATGAAATTGTTTACAGCAGTTTTCTTTTCTGTATCATAGGACTGCTTACGGTCGTTCTCAAAATTGCATTATAACATAAAGTTTTTTGTTGAATAATTAAATGTAAATACAAGACAATGTACACAAGAAATTAAAAGATGGAACCAATCTATACTTACTTGCCTAATCTAATTAAAAAAATCGCAATATCACTTATCATTTAAGCACATGAGCACTTAATCTTTTGCATTTTCAAATATTATTTTTAATAATCACACTTGTTTGCTAAAACGCTTTCAAATTTTGTTGATAAACCATACTCAAAATAATTCATTAATTTATTGTAAACATAATATAACAGTGTTCATGACTTGCCTGGTGTTCTAACATTTGAAGTAGATACTCTAAAACTTGATTCTATATTTTTTTTCCTTTTTATTCAATTTTTTTTGTTTCTTTATTTTTAAATTTGTTTGTAAATCACCTTTCTAACATAACATAAACTGCGCCTACAAATCTGATCGTACACCAAAGCCTGGCTCAGGTGGTGGCGAGGACAGAGATGTTAACTTATGCGATGGCTCTGCAGCATAACGTGGAGATTTTTGAGGTCCCGGAGGCGGTCTTTCATTTCTCTTCAGAGCATCAATTATTGCCTTGGTTGTTTCTGCAGTCAAGTCTTCCTGGAATGTTCAACATAAAAATTAGTTATCTTAATATTATTATATTATAAAAATAAATAATTGATATTACATTAGATAAATTGATAGAAGCAACGTAACAAATTAAAATATCTTACATAATAATCATCATTGACTTGAAGCATTGGCGCGTTAGCGCAAGCACCAAGGCATTCGACTTCCGAAACCGAAAAGAGTTTATCCTGAGACATCCCGCCGACGGCACACTTGGTTTCTTGAATGACAGTATTAAGAACGGAGTCTGAATCTCTCAGCCAGCAGGGAGTACATGTACAAATTTGCACATGATATTTGCCCATGGGTTTTCTGTTGAACATCGTATAAAACGTTGCTACTTCATAAACCCTCATATTTGATACACCCAAGATTTCTGCGACCTTGTGCATTGCCGAGATCGGCAACCAACCGTGTTGACGTTGAGCAATGTCGAGGAGAGGTATCATCGCTCCACGCTTGTGACCTTCCGGATACATTTTCATCAGAGCTTTGATACGTTTTTCATTCTCTTTTGTGAATTCAAACGGTATGTTTGGATTATCCTCCTCACTATCCCTGTGCTAAAAAGTTGATCATTTTGATTATTATTATTATACCTCGAAATTCAGCCGGATGTCGAGTTTTAAAACAGAAAAAAATTACAGACATTTTAAATGAGTTCATGGTGTTTTTATTATTATAATTACAACATAAATCTATAGCTGTGAGTTAAACATCTCTAAATTATAAAAATATACAAAAATCAGTTAAATTATATAGCAAGTGTTTTATAATAAATAATAGTAAGACTCAAAATTTCTGTCAAAAAAAAACTACATTTCTCACATGATGCCTATAGTTTTTTATCTAACTTGATTTCGGACTGGATTCTCATGATAAAAACAAGAATAAGTAATAAATGTAACAACATTTATAAAAGAATGAAAACTTACCACAAACAGATGATCAGATTTCTTAATTGTTGACGAATGCAAGGCCCGTAAACCTTGCAAAGGCTAAAAACAAAATAATAATGATGATATTAATATGTTGACACTTTGTTCAGTGTTGTTTATGTTTATATTTGTTATATTTCGTATTGTTTCACACTCTTGCAACAGACCAAAACGTCAAATTAAATTATATAATGCTCCAAAAAGATGAGCAAGATTTGTCAATTTTGTTAAATACTTACCAAGATATTCGACAGTTTTCTTAACGGACCCAGCATCTTTGACACTATTCAATATTTTTAACAACAAACAAATGAAATCATCAAGAGGATGATTTTAATAAGAACAGTCCTTAGCAGACCGTCGAATGTTTTTTAGGTTCTGTTTGTCTTCGCACCACTACGAGAAGGCTGAAGTAGTTTGCTTTTGTTGCATATTTCAGGTCACTTCAAAACGACCGCCAATTTCAAGAAATTTTAATTATATTTTTTTGTCTATTGATATTTTTTTAAAATCAAAACAGGTACAAAAATTTAAAAAAACTAACTCAAGTAGTTTTTCATATCTATTCCTGCTTTGTCAAAAAAAATTTTGTCACGACTTTCGTTTCAACTTTCACTTGATTATCATTTATATAGAAATATCAGTCATGTAAGTGTTACCTATTTAATAAATAAATTAAAAAAAACTTTTGCCGACAAGTTGATTAGTAGTTGATTTATGTAATTAATTTATTAAATAATAATTAATTTATTACATAAAAATATCGTCCATTATATAAATAAACGATAAAGTTATTCAAACTTGTCATTTCATTGTTTGTTGGCGATCTTCTTTCGTAGAAAAAACGGATGTCAACAATGGATTGTTTTGAAACAAAGCACGATATTATTTTCAACATTTATATTTTTTGCATCGATTTTTGCATCATTTTCAACACTCACTCGGTTTTTTTCTCCACCGTTGTCAGACCGGCGACCTACCTTTCGAAGAATTCCCTCGTTGCGATCTGATTTTGAAACATGATACCCATTTTGAGAAAACCTCTTTTTGATTTTGCTTAGGAATTTTACGTCAAGAAGTGAACCTCAAAACTTCAATACACTTCACATCACTATTAAATTCAAACTTAACCTTTTAATTATAAATTTATGACAATAACACTTATTGTAACCAATTTTAATTCTTTGTCTGATTAGAATCTAAAATCTTCTTGTCCGGTGAAGAATTGCACTGCGGTCGTAGCCTCATAGCTACATTTAACCGAGTGGTGGCGCCACCATTGCTCGTTTTATCGAAACAATTTGGAACAAGTCGTAACAGTACGCAATGTCGCGCATGCGTGATCAGCATTAGTTGGAAGATCGTGTTGGATCGTGTGGATTTTGCAACTGCAAACAATTCATTATGTATAGCTTAATTTTAGTCATCTTGATCTTGTTGATTCACGTAGAAAAAAAATTTCGACTGCCCAATTGACAAGATGGCGTCTCATAGGTTTTCGCAGTGTATTTTGGACTCGTGTGCGATTTTGTTTCTCAAACGTTTTAAATCTCTCAAAACGTCGAAACTCAAAAACACCCACGCATGCGCAGTATAGTTTATCAGTTTTAACGGACCACGCAAGATGGCGTCTTATTCTTATTCGTGAATGCGCGAACTAACTAATTTCAAACTAATTTCACGCGCGTTCTTTTTTTGATCTTCAGAAAGCTTTGTAAAGACTCAAAACTCGTTTTTTATTTTGAATACGAATGCAAGCAATTTGAAATTAAATAAAAAGTGATAAAAGTGCGTGTGAAGTGTCGTAAAATGTTTGGGCCAGGTTTCATCCCAGGTGACGTTCGTAACAAAACAGAAAATCAGATCGCACCGTGGGATGTATCACCAAAGGTAGGTTCAACGATCTGCATCGGTTTGGATTCAAATTGAGTGAGTCCAAAATATTTCTTTTCTTTTCTTTGTCGTTTAAGGAAAATTGGAGAAACTAAATCCAAGAGAAAATATAACGAGTCATTTAAACGAACATTATATTTTGATAAAACTGTACAAAACTAGACAAATATAATAAAAAAAATTATGATTTCAGTCAAAATTATGGATTGTACCAATCCAAGAAGAGTAACGAAAATGACATGACCAACAGAAAAAAGAGCATCCAAACTCTTAATCCAGCCTTTCTCTGGATGGCCTGTCTGATCTGCTCATTCGCCTCCTTGACGTTTTCAGTCGACCCAACGACCGTCGTCATCAGTCTGTCCAAATTTTTGTCCTGGTCGAGAACCTTCTCCGTGAACATCTCCTGAAGCTCTGCAATGTGTACGACCTTGCTCTCAAGCTGCTTCACTTCTTCCGTGATGGTACTCAGCTCATTGAACAACTGATTGTTCTCCTGCTCAAGGATCTGCATCTCCTCCGCAGTCAACTCCTCTTCATAACCTCCCACACTCATCGAAGCAGGTCTCACGTCGCCATTCAGTTCCTGAATCTTCAAACTGTTCGATTCAACTGAATCCGACTGTTTTGGACTGTCTGTATTCAACCTGCTCAGTTTTTTCATCTCCACTGCTCGCTTCACGCGCACCGCCATCTGGCCCGAATAAATTTTGCATACCCTCGTGAGGTATTCTTCCATCAACAAGATGCTCATCTCGCGGTGCTCAATATTTTGTTGCGAAATGTTGTCATGGCTCATAGCAACTTCCCTCTTCAGATCCTTGATTAACTGTGAACAAGTGGCGATGATCTGTTGGGCGCCTGCATCTATCTCGTCTCGTTCCTCATCGCTCATGTAACTTTTTGCGCCGCTGCTGCTCCTCAGATGTTGGGTCACATTCATATAAGATGTACTCTTCTCAAGAAGAAGCTCATGCAGCTTGTTTATCTGTCTTAAAATATTATGCGCCTTTGAGATGAACAGACTTTTTTGCTTGTTGACGAGTTTCTTGTTGGGTTTGTTGACACGAGCACCAAGGTCTTTGTTGCGCAAATTCACGGTCTGCGCGTTTGCTTTGAAGAGTGTTGTGATGTCCATGTTGTATTTGCAGCCTCTGCAAATGTCAATATTTGATTTACCAAATTTCAATTTAAATTAGAAATGAGAATTTAAATATGAATTTCGTATAACTGTCGAAACCGACAGTTGTTTAACAAATTATACAACTTTCATGCAACCTTTGATAAAAACAATTAAACATGACACTGTTTATAATATGAAATATTGTTTACAAATTAAAAACATGTTAAATTAAAAATGTTACACTCACATGTGAAACTTGAGAATTAATAACTACTTTGTAGTTGTAAACAAACAACAAATAGTTACTTTTAGGTTATACTTTGAAATAGCACTTTTTATTTTAAACCACGTAAACTTTAAAGAAACGACATGACAATTCGTAACGGGCTAATGCGTTTCAATTAAAAAGTTCGGTATTCATTTAATTATAAGTGTTTTGTGACAATTAACTGCTCGTGCAGCTGCAGAGAGTGGGATCTGACGTGTGATGGCATGACACGAACTGTCAGCTTGAAAGAAAAACAGTCATCCAACATGGCACGTCAGCAGCAACAGCCGCAAGCGGACGTGGACGAGTTATTTGATGTGAAGAATCATTTTTATATTGGAAATTATCAACAATGCATCAACGAGGCACAAAAAATCAAGGTAAGTGATTGAACGTTATTTTTCAACCTTGAAATAATTGGAAACCATTCAAGCACCCAAAACCTAACCTCAAAATTTCATCTTATTGTCTTTTCATTTTTTGGAATCTTGAGAAAATGAATTAAAAAAGAATGAATTTAATTTCAGCCGTCATCAGTGGAGGTCGGTTTAGAACGCGACGCATTTTTATACCGTGCTTATATAGCGCAGCGCAAGTTTCGCGTTGTCCTGGATGAGATCAGCAGTTCGTCCGCCGAGGAGTTGCAGCCATTGAAAAAGTTGGCCGAATATTTTGCCCATCCCAATCGAAGGGAATCTATTGTCTCGGAGCTCGACCAAACAGCCAACTCGCCAAATATCAATTTCACTATCGTTGCTGCCACTATTTACTACCACGAGAACAACCTTGAAAGAGCTCTGAGGATTTTGCGTCATGCCGATCATCTCGAGTGCATGGCACTGACACTACAGATTTATCTCAAGATGGATCGTGTCGACTTGGCTCGCAAGGAGCTCAAAAGTATGCAGGAAAAGGACGACGATGCCACTTTGACACAGCTTGCACAAGCCTGGCTGAACATTTGCCATGGTGGCGACAAATTGCAAGACGCTTATTATATCTTCCAGGTACGAAGAATCAATACAACATTGTAAAATGGTGAATAGAAAATAAATAGTAAACAAAAGTGAGTGAATTTAATAATTTATACGTTTCAGGAAATGATTGATAAACATTCGAGTACGAGTATGTTACTGAACGGCCAAGCGACCTGTTTCATTGGCCAAGGGAAATACGAAGAAGCCGAAGGCGCGTTGCAAGAATCTCTGGAAAAAGATAGCAATAATCCGGATACGCTGATCAACATGATTGTCCTGTGTCAGCACATAGGCAAAGCGCCGGAGGTCGCGAATCGCTACCTCAGCCAGCTCAAAGACTCGCATCTAGACCATCCGTTTGTTAAAGAGTATTTACAGAAAGATATTGAATTCGACAGATTGTCCAAAGCTTATAATACAATTTAAATTATATTGAACGAATGAACTTGTATGGAATAATTTCACTTGTCAGTTTAGAAATTTGAGATTTAAGTTGTTTTGTTATTTGAATTAGTTATTGCCAGATACGCATTTAAGATTATGCTGATCTAACATCAATGGTAAAATAAATTCGACAGTTTGGTGAAAAAAAGAGTATTTTCTTTTTGTCTTTCATTAAAAAAAAACATTACATTGCAAGTTTCCTAAATACATCCCATTGACGTATTTTTGATCATACAAAAAATTCATGAACTTATATACATGTAATTGTTCGAAACCAACAAAAAGTTGAAGAGCTCAATTCCTCCTTCGCCGTACTCGTGATATTCTCCATGCGTTGGGCTCCTCATACTTATTATGTAGAGGTTCAAGGCGTTGATTCTTCTTGAATTTGCTGAGTTTCGTTGGGTCACTGAATTTGAAAAAGGCTGGTGCAAATTCGACCAACCATTTTGGATCGATGGTTGTTACTTCTCTCATGTACTCTTTAGTTGTCACAACCAATTCGTGATAAATTACCTGTAAAGATTGAAATTTTATGTCATATATCAAGTCATAATGAAAGGTTCATTAATTATTATATTAAGATAAAAAAATGTCTTAGCTTACCCATTCTGGTTGGCGGTTAAATAACGCACTGCTGGGATGAATGTAGACTACTTGGCTGTCCACAAGTGTTCTGTACCCCTCCTGGGGATCTTTTTTAGCAGCATTTCTAAAGAATCCTGAACAAATTGCTTTTTGTACTCTGACAGTGTTTTTTCCTGCAGATACTACATCCAGTTTATGCCTACAAAAAGAAACGAAATGAAAAATCATGTCCAAAATAAAAGATTAATTGAAAAATTTGTACATCATTACTGAAAATGAGATATTCAGATGAAAGTTACCTATCCATTATCCCTAACAACTGTTTACGCACATCCTGAGCTCTTTTGAGGGTTCGAATTTGTACAAAGTTCTCATAACACCAAGCGTTGCTAAATTTGTTATTCTTCCACGAGTTGTAAACCGCTAGCAATGTCAGATGGTCTCCCTCAGCCTGATTGAATTTTGCTTTCTTTTGATCTGCTAGAGCCTGCTTGTCCTTGGGTCTGAAATTATTTAGTAATTGGTTATACATCAGTAATTGAACGTATTTGTTTCAATTAAAATAATACCAACAACAAAATTGCATTACCTATAAAAAACATTCTGCACGGACAGCATGCTGACAATAGTTAGAATTTCATCTGAACATTGCAGATTTACACTCATGATAAGCATCTTCGATAAATTCGGTTCCAGTGGAAATTCGGCCATTCGTCTACCTAATCTCGTCAACAGACCCTCGTCATCCAAAGCGCTCAAACTGTGTAGCGATTCTAACGCCATGATTAAAGATTCTACCGGAGGAGCGTCCATGAAATCAAAATGCAGTAAATCGTTGATCCCCATCGTCTTGAGTTGTAACACGGTTGTTGCTAAATTTGTACGCTGAATCTCTGGGACGGGTGTTGGTAACATCTCGTCGCGGAATGCTCTCTCGGTGTACAAACGATAGCACTTTCCCGGTCCAGTACGTCCAGCTCTACCAGCTCGCTGTAATCAATACAGTTTATTTGTGATTTATTTTTCAAATCAATTCTAATGATTTTCAACCAAATTTGGTATCTTACAAACCTGTTTCGCTGCAGCTTGACTGATAGGAGTCACAATGAGACTGTCCATCCCAGTTTTGGAATTATAAACTTTTTGTTTAACAAAACCAGGATCCACGACATAGAAAATACCGTCGATAGTTAAACTAGTTTCCGCAATGTTGGTGGCTATGACGACTTTTCGCGAGCCAGGTGGTGCCGGCTCAAAAATTCGACTTTGCATTTCAGAAGGCAAAGCTGAGTACACAGGCAGGATAATGAGTTCAGGGACGTCAGGACCCAGAGATTTCATACGCTCGTACAATATTTCACAAGCGGTATCGATCTCCTCTTGACCAGTTAAAAAGAGAAGAATATCGCCCGGAGGTTCGCGCAAGTGAATCTGCATTACGGTTATCAAAGAAGCGTCTAAATAATCCGTTTCTGGTTCTTTCGTGTACATCACCTATAAATTTATAGCAAATTATCAAGTTAATATTCATATAAAAATATTCAATCAAATAAAATAGAGATAATAAATAAATTATAAGTGATTCTTTTTGAAAAAAAGGTTGAGTTTTACCTCTACTTCGAATGATCTGCCCGGAATCGTAAATATAGGAGCTTCAAAGAAATATTGCGAAAATTTAACCGAGTCCAGGGTAGCACTTGTAACGATTAATTTTAAATCCGGTCTTCGACCTACTGCTTGTTTCAGAAGACCAAACAGTACGTCTGTGTGTATAGTGCGCTCGTGGGCTTCGTCCAACATTATTACAGAGTACGATTTCAAATCAAGGTCTACTAAACATTCTCTTAACAACATACCGTCCGTCATGTATCTGCAAAACAAAACAACATTTACCTCAAACACTATTATCATTCGTATTGTAAAAAACTATCATCGAAGAAAAATTTGAACTTACTTGATGCTAGTTTCTGGACTTGTACAATCTTCGAAACGAATTGTGTATCCAACCTCTTGTCCCAATCGACATCCAAATTCTTCAGCTACTCGTTTGGCTACGCTTATCGCTGCCACTCTTCTTGGCTAAAATATTTATTCATTTATTAATACATATTTCAAATTAATTATTAACACAAATATAAATAAATTATGAATAATAATAAAGTGTACTTACTTGAGTGCAACCGATTTTACCACGAGCTGTGAATCCGACTTCTGCTAAATATTGAGTGATTTGTGTAGTTTTACCGGATCCAGTCTCACCAATGACAATAAGAATTTGATTATCCGTAACAGCTTTAATCAAATCATCTCGAAGTTTGAATATTGGCAAAGATTGTCTCTGCTCAAGTAAAGTTAGATTCGTTTTCTTTCCAAAGGACGATTTTTTGCCTCCAATTACGTGTTTCTTCCATTCCGGAAGGTCCTGGTTTTGCAAACCCATGCCTCGCATATTTACAGCCAAAGTTCGATTCTTATCTGCAAGAAGATTGAATTTGTGTAGTCCCTCTTGTTTTAATGATTCTAATATTATCTAATTATAATCAATAAAATTTACCATCGGGTAAAGGATCAATCCAACTTTTATTCAGTCCTGTTGGGACAGAATTAATTTCCTGTTCTCGCTGCAACATTTTTTCCTCCCTCCTTTCTTTGGCTAAAGCACTTTGCATCATCGCAGCTTGAGCTAAAGATCCGTCCGGATTTTTCACAATTCTCACTGGACTAAGATCGCCAAGTGCTCTGCCGTGACCATGCAAAAACGGTGGCTCTTCCTCAACCAATTCAATCTCAACATCCTCCTCTTCGTCGTCATCCTCAGGAAGGATTCCAGTCTCTTGATCAAAATCCGGTAACTCGTTTCTGAAAAATCAATAATGCAAACATTTAATTTGAAATAACTTCACAATTAACTTGTGATAACAAAAAACAAAATATGTTACATACTTGTCGATACAAGATGCCGCGAGCATTTGTTTGATCTCCCACTTCTCAGGCGATGACAGTCTTTTGACTCTTTTACGTGAATAGCTTGCATCCTCATCAACGTTAGACTGGATTTCAATCAATGTGGCTGGTCGATCGGGATTTCTCAAATGTTTCTCATCTTCATCCGTCTTTGCAATCGGTACTATCGGATTCAGATCACGCCCTGATTCTTGGTCCACGTCCTTCATACTCAAAGACACCTAAAATTGTTCCAACCATTTTATCTATTCAGTTATTACTATTCCCACTGTTCTTACTAATCCTCAATTGTTTATTTTAACCATTTAAAGAGGAGTGTCACTTGTAAATTTTCAAAAAATCTTTTTCAAAAAGATCTTAAAGAAAAATGATTTGTTTACCTTCTGTCCACTGACGTTCAGTACTTTAACCAGTACTTTTTGGCCTCTATTGACAACGTCTGAAGCACTGGCAACTCGCCCTTCTCGTCTAAGTTGAGAGATGTGAACGAGTCCCTCGCATCTACGTCTCAAACCATCCAACTGAACAAAACAGCCAAAGGGTACAATGTTTGCAACCTTTCCGGCATAAATCTTGCCGATCTCTGGATCGACAGACAATTCCTCTGGTGTCTTAGACTTGGATCTTTTACTACGCCTCCTCTCCGGCGATCTATTTCTTGTCTCTTGTCGCGACCGAGAGCTACGTCTCTCTCTTGATCGTGAGTTCCGTCTCCTTCTATCCCTGGACCTGGACCGACTCCGAGATCTGTGCCGTCGTTCTCTGCGTCCGGTTGATCTCGACCTGTGCCTTGATCGTGATCGAGATCTTTTCCTTCGCCTATCCCTAGACCGATCCCTCGATCTTGCTCTGCTCTTCGACTTGTCCTTAATTTTGTCCTTCGGCTTTTCCTCCTTTTCTTTATTGTTCTTTGAAGATGATGGAGCGTCGGCCTCAAAGGAAGCCATCATATCGTCTATCAAATCTTTACTGTCATTTGTCTCTACCTTTGGAGGTAATTTGTTAGGAATTGCTAGACCAGGAAATTTCGACGACAGTGCATCTTGCTTCGAGTCATCGTTTGATTTTGTTGACTTGTTTGGTTTCATGTGTTGAATGATTCGAAGTAGATTTTTTATAAAGGAATCCTGTTTTTTGGAGAAAAAATAAACAACAAGAATTAGCATCTAGAGAAGAATAAATGTATAAGCTTCAAGTTTTTTGTTTAGAAAAATTATTAAACTACTTACCGTAAATTCAGCTCCACTTTCCAGAAGCGCTTTTTTGAAATCCTCAAAATTGTCATTTTTTTCTGATAAGTGAATTATAAATTCAGCTGTTAAGGAGAAAACAAATCATTCAATTATTATTGAAAAATCAGATCCTTATTGTTACTTAATAAATATATATTATTGCTTATAAACGAAAACTTTTAGCTTACCAACGTCTTTGTCATTTGTTCCTATATGGTTTTCTAACTCCGTACATATTTTTGACACCAGTGACAAGTGTTCCAACTTTGCGATCTCATCCATCTCCATTTTGTTAGAACTTTAACTTATTATACATTTAATTACAAAAATGCATTCGTAAATAATTGCTTGTCTCTCGTTTCTACTGATTGTTGACAATATGAAATAGGTTATGTTTTCATTATTCCTAAAATCCAACCTGGTGTTCTGATGTCAAGGATTTTCACGTTGAGTGCATCCTTATTTAGAATCAGATGATAGTAGAGTTCAGAAAGAAATAATTTTTTATTGAACCTTGTTAATTTTTTGGGAAATTTTTATACAAATTATAACGTCACTATATTATATATTATTTTTATTTCATAAAAAATAGCGATTAAAACAATAAAAATGCAACAATAAACAAATTCAACGAAAATTAATTTCATCATTCAGTTTTATAGGTGTCGCTAGTTGATGCGCGCGTTCTTAAAACTTCCAGAACTTGTCTGAACGCGCAGTCTGGCGCAGTCTTTTGTTTCCAATGCGACAACATTCTAGTAACGTGTTTGCTTACTGAGATTTTAACCCCAACCGATCTTGGTTTTTAACAAATCATTAAATCCTTCGAATTCTTCGCAAATTTTCAGAAATTGAACATTCAACATTCTAACCAATGGCGACGTACAGCACAAAGGTAAGTTTTTGCCCCTTTTTTCTAAATTTAAATTATTACCATTTTATTATTTTTTTTTTACATGCTAAACAAAACCTCGAATATATCAAAATAAAAATGACCTTGGATTTAGAGAGCGTTAGCATGATTGTAATTTCAAGCTTATCAACTTGCCTTATTGTGATATTGTAAACAAAATGTTCAATTTTTATCTTCCCCGCCTGCGAAAAATGTAAACATATACACTAGGAAATTTTGAATATGCTTGCAATAAACATTATTTTTTTGTTTTTCAGCCGATCGATGCTAAACGCGAGGAGTTTCGAAAATACTTGGAAAGATCAGGTGTTTTGGATGCGTTGACTAAAGTTTTGGTCTCATTATATGAAGAATCCAACAAACCAGAAAACGCATTAGAGTATCCTTTATAAACATTGTTGTTTATCTCAATTATTTTATCAAAATGAAATTATTATTATTACTATTAATGATTGGCTGTATGATTGTTACCAACATTTTTTTCCTTAATACAAGTTTTTTAGATACATTCGTAAACATTTGGGAGGAATAGCAGAGACGGTTCCAGAAGTAGATGCTCTGAAAAAAGAACTCGAAGATCTGAGATTACAAAATACTGAATTGAAAGAAAAACTAGTTAAGCGAATTTCAGACCCGCCATCAGTCGAATAAAATTATGTTTAGCTTTAAGATTTAGAAGGGACAAACTTGATTAAACTCCGTGATCTCATGCTAGTCTACGCTAAGTTTTTTTTTCTCTCGTAATATAAACATCTAAATATGAAAACAGATCATTAAAAATTGTAACCACATCGTAAATGCCTTATGAAAAAAAATGTTTGATTCGTATGTAATTGTTAAACTTTGCCAAAACAGCATTGGACAAGGAGAAATTTGAAATTTTTGAATTGAAAATCTGTTTCCGCAAACGATCATTCAGAGGTTTCGTTTGTGAGGGCAAATCTAACTGTTTTGACAAAAAGTGGACCAACGTATTAAATGCGCATTGTTCGGTAATTTTTGTAATGAAAAAAAGAAAAAATGGAAATAAATAATTATTAATTAGCTTTGAGATGTTTTCATTTTTTCAGCGCACAAGTTTTTACTAATGTTACAATACATCGTGAATTGAAAATAATAATTTTATGATACAATTGAGAGACAAAAAAAGTCTGTACTATTTTATAATGTAAGTATAGGTGATGGATAAACAAAATTCCTTTTTTTTAAGATAAATAAAAAAAATTCAGTTCAACCTAACGGTAGTTTTCATCTCCCATTTTTCGATTTCATCTCTGTTTCTCCCTTTTTCATTTGATTCAATCACTGAAGTTGAACTTTCAACAACATCATTGTGCATTTTACACTTTTACATCAATGTAAAATCATCGCTGGAACGTGTTGCCGTGACACTTTTATTGAGAAAAGCGAGTGCATCGGCCGTGGATTCAGCGCAGATAGTTTAAAAATGGCGACTTATCGGTGAGTGCGTGCTTGTGTATGCTAACGTTCGAACCAATTCACCGAACAATAATGAGGCTAACCGTGAGAATCGACGGTACGTCGTTTTTCTCAAACGGAAAATCGACGTTTTGAAAATGGTAATTGCAAGATAGTGCGGCTTGACGCACCCATCACAAGATCAACATTCCGGCGCGCCACATTGCTTCTCAGCGAGAGGCGATCCAGCTGATGTAGCAGCTGTCAACTTCTGGACCATGCGAACAAATTGAAACACATAAATTATCCCAGTTGAAATTATATTCTTGTTTTTTATAAAAAAAAAAAAAAAAAAATGTCTTTTTTATTTTTTTTCTTTTTTCCTTTTTTTTTTTTTTTTTTTTTTTTTTTTTTTTTTTTTTTTTTTCATAACTTTTATCTCTTACAATCATTAACGGTTAAACAATCATTTGGAATACATGAGAATTCAAAAGGAAAAAAAATACAAAGATAAGAAGTTTTTATTTACCGCTTTGTCTGTATGATGTAATTGGTGTACTTGTAATTGTTGAAATGAACATTGTTATTTACATTACTGAATATTTTATTTATTCATTTAGTTGTTATTATTATTTTTTTTCCAGTAAAATAGTTGTAAGATCTACAAAAGGTTGTGAACAACATGGAACACTCAGATTTGGTAGCAGAGATGGTGCACATCGAGCGATTAACAACTCACGAACGTCTTCACCTAGCTCGGCACCGTCGTCTGCAACAGCTAAAAGTCTGGAGGCAAAGGGAAAAAGAATGGCTCCGAAATCAAACGCGTCACACGAGCAACAAACGACACATTTATTTTAGTGACAGCGTCATGTTGCTCGAAGCGGCTGCGAGAAATGACATTGATGAAGGTCAGGATATAACAATTGTCTAAGAAATAAATATTATTTTGATAGATTTTTTTATAAATAAATATTAATCAAACTTTGAAGTTGAAAGTTCGAAGGTAAAATGAATTTCAACTTTAATTAAATCGTAATTGAATTTTGTTTCGCAGTTCGACGATTGTTAAGAAAAGGTGTGAATCCGGATTCGATGAACGAAGACGGCCTAACTGCTTTGCACCAATGTTGCATCGATGACAACGAGGAAATGATGAAACTGCTCGTTGAGTTTAACGCAAATGTGAACGCCGAGGATAGTGAAAAGTGGACGCCACTGCACGCGGCAGCCACCTGCGGGCACTTGCACCTAGTACGATACCTAATAGATAAGGGTGCAAATCTTTTGGCCGTCAATGCGGATGGCAACATGCCGTATGATATTTGCGACGATGAAAAAACTTTGGACTGTATCGAAGGTGGACAGATTTTGTTGCTTATATCTAATTTTGTAAAATTTTTAATTTTTGCAATTTGTTCAATCGTTAATACAATTTATTGGGATTTTAGTTTCATTTGAATTGTTTTGTTTTAGGTGAGATGGCTCGGCGAGGTGTAACTCAAGAATTAATAGACGAAACGCGAGCTTCCATCGAAGTTCAAATGTTGCAAGATTTACATAATTTAGCATCAATTGGAGCTGACCTTGAATATCAGGACCATCAGGGAGCGACGCCTGTAAGATTTAACAGATGAATTATCAATATAATGTTGACATACTAGAAACTGAAACTGTTGTTCGTTTGTTGTTTAAATGATTAATTATTGAATTATTGTAGCTTCACATAGCAGCAGCAAATGGATATATTAGAGTAGTCGAATTTCTTCTCCACAACCACGTATCAACTGACTCAGAAGATAATGACAAATGGCAACCTGTGCATGCTGCGGCTTGTTGGGGTCATGTAAGAGTTCAACTTTTTTTTTTTATTGCCAGCAATTAAATCCTGTCAAGTTAAATAAAATGATTGTCATTGTTTCAGTTGGATGTTCTTGAACTTTTAGTGCAACATGGAGCTGATCTCAATGCAAAAAACAAACATGACGAAACGCCCGCAGGTACAAATTCACAAAATATGAATGATGAAATATACAAACATCAAATTATTTCAATTAGTTTGAATTAATCGTTATTAGATTTTTGTAGTCATATTTTAATTTCAGATATTTGCGAAGATCCAGAGATTCGCGAGAGAATCGTTGAACTGAAAACAGAACAGGAAAGCAAACGATTGAAAGAAGCCCAGGGAAGACGAGTTCGTAGGTCGCAAAGCATCAATACGAGAACGCAAAGTGTACGTCGCACTTCTATTAGGGACAAAGTTTTGACAACAAAGAAAGATGCAAAGGAAGAAGCTCGTCTTCGATTCCAAGCTCAACAGGTGATTTTTATTTTGAATTCATATTGGATCGTGATTTTGATATTGAATTGGATCGAATTTCGTTTGTCTGTACATCGAATTAATTAAAATTACAGACGTACCTTTCGTCTACTACCGCAAACATTCCCACTGTTGATAATACCAATGACAATTGTGAGAACACAAGCGAAAATTCATTGTTGGCTTCTCATGTGCGAAAAGGACCGGAAGGAAAAGAGAACGACTCTTTTTTGCATGACGACGTGGATAAAGATTCAGGTACTTTTTTGTCTCAGCATTATTATCTTTGTTGGTTGTGGTTCTGTAGAAGATCTGGTTCATGGTGGCTTTATGTTGAAAAACGCGTAATTATTTTTGTTGAAAAAAAGATGATAAATGTGCTGATAAGGGTCTCGAATTGACGGCATTCGTAATTTCATTTGTGTACAAATGTAAATATAGCACAATCTCGTTTCTAAGTTTGCTCTCAGAATCAACAATTGATCTTGATTGAGGAAAAATCAAAACTTGAATTTTATGTTTCAATTTTTCCCTCTTCAAGAAACCATGAATTTTGGATGATTTTACAAAGTATGAAATTAAAGCAGAAGATGCAGACATTTTGATTCAAGAAATATACAAAATTAATTTGTTTATGAATTTTTATATTTATCTTCTGTCTAAATCTATCAATGTTCTGCCTTAATTGTAAACGTGTAAATTATAAAAGTCATTTTCATATATTTTATTTTTCTTTCATTCCTGACTGCGTGTGTTCCTGATTCTGAGGTCAGTTTTTTACGTCACTTTTCTATTTCTTTAAGCATTTGTTAAATTTCATGGAAGAGTCTTTTGGTCAAGTCTCTCTCTTATACGTTTAACGTACTAACTATACACGAAGTGATAAGTTAACTTTTGTACCCCTGACAAAAGTTAACGATAAAAATTAAAGATTTATTTCGATTAATAATTGTAAATAAAACTTTTTTGGTGATTCGAAATCATCTTAATAACGATAACAAAAAAAAATACTAGTAATGTTAATACGCTTTGTAAAGCAATGGCTTTTGCACGATTTATCATTTTCATTCAAAACGTTGTAGTTCATAGTACAGTTGCACACATCACAGGCCTACCAATTGTATAGTATTGTGCATGAATTTTGATTAACTGCATCAAGAAGCATCGTAACTTGCAAACAAACAAGACTTAAACAATCGTCTCTGATTCATTTAATTGTTTTAAATACTAACGTTGTGAGATTTAAAACATATTTTGGAATCGCAAACGTACAACTTGTACGTTTAGAAACGTTTAAAATCTTTTGAGACCGTTTATAGGCATGACGTTTTTCAACTTTGAAAAATTATTCCTCTTTAATATTTTGCAATCACTTTTTCCCTACCTATTACGAGAATGTTTTTCATTCAATTTTTATCTTATTAATACTCTGGACTGCGATTGAACTTATAAAAGTCTGATGTATACTAACGTTCGTAAACTTTACCAAATAAAAATCTATACATGTGATATAATTTTTGAATCAATTGATAGTACAGTATTGGAATTGACGAATGAATCGCTAGAAAAATAGAATACTTGTAATTAAAATCAGTAGTCATAGATTTGAAATTTGCAATCTTTCAAACTACTCATACATAAAACAAAAGAATAACAATACAAATTAAACACGCTGAATTCAAAGTGATGCATTTTTACTTGTCTTGTTTACTTGTCATCTATATTTTTATAATTTTAAATGTGCTCAATTCGTATCATGCATAATCAATACACATTCTGATCGGCCTAATGTCACTGACGAAAATTATCATCTCGGTTAATACTACTTTCTATTATTGATATTAACAAATGCTCTACAAAATTATTTAATCTTTCAATTAATTAGTTCTAAATCACTTTCAATTAACACGTTATTAAAAAGACTGAAATAAGCAGATAACTTAAACTTGGTGAATTTGTGCATGGAAGATTAGATGAGATGCGTAGTTGGGTAACGCATAATTAATACGTGTAGATGAGCATTGAAAAAAACGTAATAATAACACAAGTTAGGTCAAAATTATATCCGATCCAATGGAATTAAGCAATTTGCCTCGGCAGTCACAGGGCCTGACCCGGCTGTCGGTACCGATCATCCTCATTACACAACAGACACCGATGCCAACGGCAAGATCAACATACATGTGTCTGTAGTTTTCGTCAAGTCGTTGTCGGATCTGAAGAAGCAGCGGGCTCAGAACAGGCACAGCAATCCAAACGCCCTCGACGCCGCTAGCACCATCTCCGGCCCCGTTTCCACCATCAGTAACAACGATCTCAGCAACGACAACTTTCGCAGATTTGCAGGCAACACGAGTGATACCATCGGGGATAGCCACAGCAACAAAAGTTGCTGCATTGTTATGTGAAATCGATAGCTTTTATTTTATTATGTATATTTGTATTTCCCTATCAAGTATTATATCGCACAACTACGTTTATATCAACCATCCACCCTTTTTTTCCACCAAAAATATTTATTGGAATAAAATTGAGTTCCACTCCAACTTGAAGTTTGTAATACATTTTTCATGTTTGTTCATTCTATCTTTTAAATATAAGTTATTACAATTTAATAAAATTGTTTTGAATTTTCATGAATGTTTTTGTTTCTGTTTGGTTGTTGAATGTTCATCATTCTGAATAAATAGTGTTTTATTTGAACGAATCGTTTATAAACAGAAAGTACAAGTTGAAAAGTGTCTTTCGTTTGAATATTAAGACCCGTTTGTCCGTTTCAGAATGGTGAATTCATGCCCAGTTTTGTACCAAATTCTAAACGTGCTCTTTTTTGATACCTCACATTCATTCTGAAACAAAAGAACAAATTATAATTATCAATTGTACAATATACTTGCACAAATTGCAATCCATATGTTTAACTTACTTAATTTCTTGCCATTTAATTGTCTCATTTACAATCAGTATCAATGGTGTGGACAGCAAAGAGTAGAAAACAACATGGACAGGAAAATTTTTCACTAAATCGGTATCGCCCGACCAAAACATCAGTAAAATTCTCTCAGAGAAAACAATTTGCAGTATAATCCTGAACATTTTAAATAAATTTAAAATCAAAAAAAAAAACAAAATTTACACATATGAAAAGTCAAACTTACACTGTACAAGCACAAATGAACCAGATGACATTGCTGCTGGGGTACTTTCTGATAATTAAGTACTCTCGGTGTACAAACGACATGGACAGAATTACTAAAAATAGACGAAATTTGTTAATAAAAACGGGCAGGGGATTTTCGTTCAAGAATATGTGAACTCATACATTATGAAACTAGGGAGAAGAATGTGCAATTACTCTCCAGAATGCAAACCCATCCTGGAGGTAGATTACATTTTTACTTCCTAGTTACATATGATATTTTTGGTCCTTATTATCTAATAAAGTTCCTTATTACCATAATGTAAAACTAATAAGATGAGAGTGTAGTGTTGGACAACGAGAACAACATCAGTTTCTTGACTCCATCCTCCCCACGTTTTATTGGACATTATGTCCGGATACACATAAAAACAATGAGATTCAGATTGCGTGTATAACGGACACATTATCATCAGCATGATTCCTTGCGCTGATACAATGGTTATGATTGTAATGACAAATTTACTGCCATAGCACCATATCATGAACAAGAAAACCTGAAAATTGAAAAATATTTAATTCTATAATAAACGAATGGAACTGTTGCAAATAATTCTAAAAAGTTAATGAAACTAAAGTATACGAATTAAAACTCAAATTTTCATACCTCAAGATTTATGACACACTGATTTTTCTCAGTTGCGCATAACATTGTGTTGGGGTCCATAGGAGTTGCTATCAACGATAAAGACAAGAGAGGTACAATTAACAGTACTATCCAAAGAACTTGTCCAACAGTAAAAAGAGGCGGCAAAAGTAAAAAGGAAGATAACAGTTGTGCAGCCGATAGCGTAACCATGCAGCACAACCAGAATTGGACGCAGTTCCATAGACATTTCATATAATGCCGAGCCTGGTAAGAGATCAGTTTGGATGTAAAATTTTCATGGAACATTCACTTTAACTAATAAATAATTAGGTTTTCACCTCTTGTATCAGGTGGGAAATGGCAATGGAATCTTCTCTCTTAAAATTCAAAGAACAAATCACAGAATTCAACATCCTACTGAGATCTGTGGGAGATATGCCATGGTCTTCCGGCGTTGGTATGTAAACTGGTACTCGTTGGCAAACTTGCGGATAAAGTGGTTCCACTCCGATTCTAAACATTAAATGTGAAAATTAAAATAGGTTCCAATTGAAATCAATCTGAATTAAAAATGAAATTTCATTTCAATAAAAAAATGTCTTGCAACTTACGCTGCATCAGCTTGCATAAAAATTGGCATATTTTCTGAATTCGCCGTAGACCCAAGAACACAGACTATTTCTCCATAATCTTGCATGATGTGTAACATCTCTCTTGTAACAGTCGTGTTACAGTCAGTAAAGAGTGAAACTAACAGTGGAACATTGTCTATGCACTCTAAATGAGGCCTTATTTTATCTATACCTCTAGGAAGTTTCGCCTAATGAGAAATTAACAAAAACATAAAAATGAAGAACAAATAGATATTATCCAAATGGTTTTTTTTGTAACTTTAAAGATTCAATTTCGCTTACCCGGTTAGATAGATCAAAATTAACCGGAGCACTTTGTTCTGTGCTATCTGTTAAGCAGCTCATGGAGCGCCATTCCTCAGGTCCACATTCAACATTGTTGTCATCATTCAATTTCGAATCAGATTCTCTTTAAATAATTACAATTCAAGTTGAAAATGTATGTTAATTAAACATAATTCCTTTTGCAGGATTGAAAATACGTTTTTTAGTATAAATTAAAATAAGAATAGGTTTGGTTTAAATTTTTTTTCAAAATACAAAATACAAGCGATTATCATCAATCTCATGCATTTTATCAGTGTAAAAAATTTGTATTTACAACTTGTTTAGCCAATGGGAAGAATCAGTTGTCGTGTGGGGAGTTCAACTTTCAGTCTTCAAAGACAACCTTTCTGACAAGAGAAAATCAAAGACAAAATTGTTGCATTTGAAAGTGATGAGCGTGAATTTATATAGGTTGTAATATAAATTGTGGCATATGCAATGGAGCATCTATCTAGATAAAGGCATTGTGGATCTACGATTCAAGGGCCTCAGTACCGAAACTATAGCGTGAAAATTAAGAAAAAGATTTTGGAAGAATTTTGTATACGAAAATTAGAGCAAACTATTTTGTACGGTCTACTTTTGTCCCAAGTCAGCAAACCAAAGTTCAGCCTTTGCATTCGAGCTTGAACCACAACTACGCTACCGTGTTGGGCCTTCTACTAAGAATCTAGGGAAAAAATAAATAAAAAAGTAAATAGTATTTCTTTTTCTGGCTCTTATTCGCTAATAGATAAAAATTTTCGTGGTGCCTTACTTATAGCCTACCCAGCATTGTGTCTTATAAATCTCTTTTTCTCTAGCGTTGTCGTTATCAAATTTAATAGATGCGTATTCTGTACTGATTGCACTTGGGGCCGATAAACTAATAATCTTTCTGCTGTTCAAATTAGTACTGAAAAATAATAAAAAATCCACGGATGGACTATCAGCCACTTTTAGCAATCATCACTTGGCGTTTGTGTAGTAGATCTTACTATTAGTTTTTGAAACAGTGAACATGTTTTTCTTTCAATGAGTTTAGAATCATGAAACACGTACCGTACACGAGATACGTTAAGTAATTGGCTGGCCTCTTCCATGAAGGAGCTTTTATGATGTTTGTTTTTACTTGAAGAATCAAATGAAGATAACGTCTCTGACCGACTCACCCCATGTCCGAGAGGACTTTCTGTTCTGTTAGTATATTAAGATATTAGAGTGCGCAATCGAAAAAGATGTTTTGTTAGCCATATTAGATGGTAATAAATGTCTTTAGTATTGTAAAAAAGTGATATGCACTAAAAACAAATAAGTTAAGAGACAGAATACCTTGTTCGTTCACTCAGCAATGATATATGACAGTTCCAACCACTTTCTAAACCCATTTTTTCTGAAAATACGCGAGATCTCAATTCATTTTCTTTACTGAAATGAACGAATCTAATGCAAGCTCTCTCTAATTGTTCGATTAATTGAACCTGTAAAAATAAAAAAATAATAAAATCATAGTAAATAATCAATGGAATAAGAAACAATCAAAAGAATTGGAAAATTTTTTAAATTATTAGAAGCTAAAAAGCAGCATTACCATATCTGTTTGCGCTTGATATTGCATCGTGACCATTCCTATGAAAATTTGATTACACTGCAATTCAAAACAACCGTCGATGTCGTCGATTTCGTTCTCTTTGTTTCCGTTTCGCAGTAAAGAATCTGCAACAAAAATTTATTAACAGTGTTAGTATTATTTTTTATGTATTTTTTTATTATTCATCGTTCCTTATAATACCACCAAACATTTAAACACTTGAAAAGTTACCAGTTGAATAAAATTGTCCATAAATTCCTTTGATTTTAGGATCCAGAGGATTTTTCAAATCCCAAGGTAACGGAGTCGGACTTCTCTGGGGCATGTACAAATGCTTGCTATCTAAAGGAAGCTCTATATACACATCAGAAAATTTGCTGTTCACGTTTTTGGTTATCGGTCTGTAAGCGAAAGCTGTACAGTATGAAGTCAAACTTGTCCGCTGATAAAAGTCTTGTACTTTTTTCCTGAAATTATTGTTCAACATTCGATATAGAGTAATTATTAAAATTACTTAACATATTTATATAAAAAGACCGAGACCGGCCTTTTTCCAAATAGATAATTAGAATTACCGATCTGCCACTGATAAAGGTGAAATATCTTGTCCATCCCAAAACTCAATGCACGAATCAAGTATGACGTCAGCAGTTCCCTGGGTTAAAAGTTGTAAGCTTCCACTATTGTGTTCTTGCACCACAACTGCCATCATATGTGGAAACGGAAATTTTAATTTAGTTCCAATTTGCAGTGATTTGGCAAATTTAATATCCCGCCTCACCATTTCCGGTTGCTGCAACAATTAGAAAGATTTATTCAATTACTTGAGTTATATTTTTTGCATATAATTGCATAGGATTTTCTTATCTTACCACATGCCTAAATGTTGACAGCTGTCGTTTCAACAAAAAAACTTCTTGGGCTTGTTCTTGAAACCCAATTTGTTTTGCAAGTTCACATAAACACCTGTAAAAGGAAATAAGATTTCATTTTGTGACGTTTTTTATTTTATTTTCATGTACCAAAAATACGAATTGACAGTAAATTATTACCTCCGATTTGTGACAGGTACGAGACTTTCGTTGTAAAAAGCTTCACAAGTTACGTGACAACAAAATTGTGAATAATGTTCTTGGGTGTTCATGTTGCAGGTGTTCAGCAATATCGCTAGCCCTAAAGGTTTCAAAGAATTGATATGTTGGCGCCAAGATTGGTCATCAAATTGTAATCGGAACGGTAGTTCGTGATCATGAGTAAGATCTAAAACTTCAACTGTTGAAGTAGAAACATCTGCTAACAAGAAAATATTTTAAATCCATTATAAAATATTGTTGATCACAATTAAAATTGTTTCCAAAGCTCATGAAGTATTACCATTTTGTAAATAAGTCGGAACGGATTCTAATTCCTTCGAAGTTTGTTCTGTAGATGTATTATCAATATTTTCCTCGCTAAAAAAAGTCTGCGGTTAACATACAAACTAATTTTTTTCTTCTTGTTATATTTCATCTTGGATTATATTTGTGATTGGTTTTATTCAACATTTTACCTCGATTGTTTAGGAGCAACAGTGGTGTTACGCAAGAAAAAAACTTTTTCCGCTGTTGGATTTGGCCATGATAAAATTCCTTTCTTGTCCACACAACATAAAGCCTGTTGATGAAAATTGCTCGTTATTATTAATATCATTTGAAACATCTCTGATGTTAAATAATCAACACAACTCACCGTAACCGAGCCTAAGACGTGCAAAATGTTTGCTGATCTAAACATCATAAATTCTCTACCCCTAAGAAAATCACATGTATATTTAAATATTTCTAGCCAATTGTATTTAACATCAAGTTCGCAAGATTTGTCCGAGATGTCAGCGTCTTCAAAGGGATCCACATTCTAATGAAAAATAAGAACCGAGATAGCAATGTTTTAAAATAACAATCACGAAGATGATTTAAAAGCATAGTCAAAGTTTGGGTGTTAAATCACCTGTGGTTTCTTAAGCCGATGATATGACATGAACAGTGATTTGAACCTTGCCATTCCAAGAGAATTCAAAAATAACCAACAGATAGGAAACGCTAGAGGTAGAAGTGGCAATACCGTGGCAATCGGTTGTAGCAACAGCATCTCGGACCAATGCCCGGATGCGGCATAATCTCCCAGGTACAAATATCGAATCAAGTTTATGAAAACAACAAATATCAATACGATTGGATGCAAAAGTTGTTCTACAGTAAAATTAATGACTAGATGACGTTTGCGATTGTGAAACGTCACGGGACGGTCAAGTGCATGATTCAAGGCCAGTTTCAAATTGTTCACAAATGGCGTTTCTTGTAATTTGTACAGTTTGTTCCGTAAAGGTGTCCGAGCTTGTGGAGTAGAAAACACTTCGGTCGGTTGGTGCATCGAAGGACTGTAAATTTCTCCCGCGTATAATATCGGCCCATCATTACTCTGAAACGTAATTTATAATCAATAATTGAAGTTTTAAATGAAACATTTACAATCAATTTTAGCCCTGCCTTGCATTGATTGTTGTAAATTTATTTACTTACATCACAAGGAATACAGTAACCAGGAGATTGTTGGCCTGGTTTTATTACAACAATGTCTCCTATAACTAATAAAGCCCATGGTAAATTAACAACTTTGCCATCTCGGTAAGTCCACTGAAGTGTCACGCAGGGTGACAGAGGACTGCACAGGTGAGGATAGTTTTGAGATTCCCATTGACAAAAGTTTTCAAAAACTGAAAAAAATTGATTGCTTGTAATATACTGATTACGATTAATTTCATATTTGACTCATTGAAAATAGCTTTGCACTTCGTAGGTGCAAATTACCTTCTAACTGTTCAACAATAGTACGAACTCGGTTTGGAATTTCTGCATGCCTCAATTTGTTATCGAATATAACCAAACTAATGTTAAAAATGACTAAGAAGCAAATGATCAGTCCTTCAAATGGCAGTGAAAAATACCTAATGCAAAAACAATCAGCTACAGTTGATTATAAATTCTAAGGAAAAATACTATCTGTTGGAAAAGTTAGGAATAATTTGTATGTTCTTACGAAGTTTCATTGAAACAAAAATATATTGTGATGAGTATGATTGAATCAATCAAGAGAGCTAACGCTGAAGTCCAGCAAAATGTTGTGCATCGACTTTTGTGATGTAGAGCATCTTTGATCCATTTTTTGGCATTCCTGTCAAAATGACGTCAAACATTTTATTATTCTACACACAAATTTTTGCATCTATCTAACAAAACAGATATAATCTTCATTCTGGTACTTGCCCGTCAATTTTTTTCTTCTCTTCTAGTTCGTTCAAAGTTTTAACTATCTCCTTTTTCAAAGTGTTCAATGCATCGCGTGTTGACAAACCCAGATCCTTATTCTGTGAACTACATTCTGTCTCATTTGGCGTCTTGTCGTGTAAAATATAGTCCATGTTCTAAAAAAATATCATTCATGTTTGTAATATAATCATTTTCTAAGATCTTAAGATTATGACATTCTCATTTGTTTATAAAAATCTAGATTATACATTTAGATAGAACAAAAAAAGAATATCTTGAGGAGGTTATAAAAAACATTAAAGTATATTATATAATGCTTTGACATTTTGAGATCTACCTCCTTTATTTGTACACATAAAACTCTCCAGAGGAGAGAAGTTTTTTCAAACTTTGAACAAGAAATGTCGTTTCTACCATTTGTGTTTAATTAGCAATTTGCGTTTTGCGTGCCGGATCAAAAACTAATCTCATTTTTGTTTTTTCTTGAATGAAATCATTCTGCTGTCCTCTCCAGCAATCGTGAACAAAAATTCACCAACATTACATTGCACGATATCATCGTGGATTGTTGAATTTATCTTTGTAATCTTGTGCGATCAAACACTTGTAACAAAATTACAATGAAAATATTTATAGAATGTAAAAACTTTGTTTGCACAAAAACAACGCAAATGTTCTAAGTTCACGGAGTATCTGTTCGGTGCAGATGATTCGTTCGGTTCAATTAGCCTATGTCAACGGTAAAGATGACAAAAATTAATTTTCCTCTGGATAACAACGAGTGAGCACTTGTCAGTTCGCGGATCGGTTTAATTATTTTGTGTAATAAGCATGTCGTTTGAGATGGACCAACGACTGAATCAAGTTTTGCAGTTATTTTTGTCCCCGGATTATGACATCGCCTCCACGACGTATTTCGATCTTTTGTTGTCTCACATTGCTGAGAACATGAGCAAACGTAAGCAGATTCAAAATATTATATTTTCTCGCTTCAAATATAAACGAACTAAAATGACATAACCTCAAAAATTTTCAAAATTCTTTTCAGTGAATTAATCTCATTTTTGGAAACAAAACTTGTTCAGTAATTATCATTTTTTGATACAACTTGCAGGCGAATTGAATCAACACAAGATCTACGAGTCATGGATTTTGAGTGCAGTTCAGACTTGGGAATCGAGAAATGAAAAGCCACGGCAAGGCATCGTGACATTTACTCTCAAACTGGTTGGTATCATTAGCCAGGATGAACGTTATTTTCAATCGTTGAATCAGTATGACACGTTCAACAAGTTGTGCAAAATTTTCGAACTGGGAGACAGCGGCCTATCTGCTTCTGTCAAGATGGCTTATATAACTATGCTGTGCAACTTGACAGGACACTATTCTGGTCGAAGATGGATCACTGAAACAGGTTCAGATTATTCATTTCAGTTTCATTGAAATTAAAAACAAATCAGCTGACATGAACTTTGTTTTTTTTTGTTGTTACAGAAATGTGGAGGACCATTATCGAGTTTGCTCATTCGAATCACACCATCTACATAACTCGTGAATGCAAACAATTTTTGATAACATTTTTGAATCACGAGCAAGCAAACGTGGAATTATGCGAGAAAATAGTCCTGACAATTTCGGAACCTCTGATAACTCGCACTTTGGATACAAAGATCATCCCGGCGATGGAAGATTCGTACATGGATCAAAACCGAGTACTGTGCGCAACTTTGGATCTGATAACTAATATCATAGAGGACACTTTGTTTATCAGCCTGGATAATTCGGTGCCATTTTTGTTTGAACGAATTGTTAACTTGGAAATTCGCGTGCGAGCACTTTTTGAAGCTTGTCTCAGCACGCGATTTTTGCACTATGTGCACAAGTTGCTCATCCTCACAATGTTCATGAAACTCAAGCGAGGAATCAATAAGGAAACCAATCAGGTCGATGAACAGGTCAAAGATCAGTTTCGAGAAGACATTCATTATATCAGCTTCAAATTGTTGTCGAAGAAATTTCTCCTCGATGTTATGAAAACATTCAAACATTCGTTGGTTTATTGGAAAAAATTACGAGCTTTGTGCGAGTTCACGTTAAATTACAAGTACCGTTTTGAAATGCAAGCTATAGCAATTATGGTGATTATTTTGAACTTTGTTCTATAATGTTTTTTATAAGTTGATTAATTTTTGTTTAATCGTTATTATTTATTCTTTTATTTTAGGTTCTTCCATTGAGTTCATGTTTGAAAAAGGCGTACATCAACTGCGATTTATTTGACATGTTTCTGAACAAGATGTTTGACGTTACTTGTATGGAAATTCAACGATTAGCATACAGCATAAGAGACATCTTATTGAAAGAGGAAGTCAACGATGAATCAGTGTGCAAGGCTTCTGTTGAAATTACACTTGAAACGATTAATATCATGGATCGGGTAAATTTTAGTTGACTTGAAAAACTGTATTGCTTCGATAGTCATGTTTTAATTTAGAATAACTCGAATTGATTCAAAGGATTGAAATAATTTGAAAATTATATATTCTAGGACGTGGCTGTGATTGCGTTTCAAACGATGTGTCATGTACTCAAGAATTATACCATGGAAAACGAAGTGACACCTGACGAATCAGAAGGCAAAAGAAAAAAGTACAAATCGTTACTTGACGGGGATCCAATTTCGCAAGCGCCTGCGTTGTTATCAACTTTGTTGGATGGTCTCGTCACCATGACTGAAAAATTCAAACTAAAATGGCAAGAATGCGTTGAAACTATTTGCGTCCTATCACATGCGCAAAAAATTGTCAGCCATCCTGCAATAACGCCAAGTGTACGGAATTTCGTATCTTATGTTTTATTTTTATTTGTTTTAAGAGAAACTGAAGTATGGATATTAAACATTCCAATTGAATTGTTTTCAGACTTGCGTGAAAGCTTTGAAACTCTTTAAATTGGCAATTGAAAATTTCATGCCGCCCAATTTGGTGTTGCTCGTTGATTCCGAGTCTCACATGAGCGAGGTCGGTGAAACGTTATACAAAAGATTACATGATCCCAACTGGGAAATTCAAGACAGCGTGCTGGAAGTTTTAAACACCATCGCAGTCATTTCTGAACACAGTAAGAAAATTGTTATAGTTATTGATAATAGTTGTGCAATTGTTGGTGTAATCTATGTCCTTGCATTTTGTTATCTTTCAGAATATCCAGCTTATCAACATTTTCTCCTGAAAAAAGATTTCCTACAAGTAGCTATTGATCTGATAACATCGGACGGAGACAGCTATGTCAGGGCTTCTGCTTTTACATTTGTTAGGAACACGATCAAAATAAACCAACTTTGGGATGAAAAATTATCGAAATGTGATTTATTGGTAAGTGATATTGCTTGCTAAAGTTATTATATCCTTCAATGTAACTTACTAGTAAAAATTTAATTACAGGAATTAGCTATAAAGAGCATACACGATGAAGACGAAGCTATTGTCCGACGGGAAGCAGTGGCGTTAATTAATGAACTGTACATCCACAGACGATGGAAGTAAGATAAATATTTTTCTTTTAATTTATGTATTTAACAAGAGTTAAGTTCTGAAAATGGAAATCAAAATTTACTTTTATTAGTAAGCCGAAACTAGACGCAATGACACAAGCGATGGCCACAGCAGTCCTCTTAGATTTACACTGGGAAGTCAAAGTGAATGGGTTGAAGTTTTGGAAGAATGTCATCTATTCGCACCTGACAGATCAGGGCATGCTGGATGGATCCTTCCCAAATGTGACTTTTTCCAAGGAGCACAAAAAGATAGTTTCACTCGACGAGGCGGAAATCAAACAGCGGTTGAACAAAGTTCTGGACGAATTGGTGAAACAAAATTGCTTGGGGGTAAAGACAAAATGAAATGTGTTAATCAGTCTGTCAAGTTTGTGTATTTAGAAATCATAAAATGTTTGAACAATATTTTTGTTTGACAGGTCCTTTTAGCTGCACTGAAAGATGAGAGTGATTTTGAAGTGTGCAAAGCATCGGCACAAATTTTGTACATGTTCAAAAAAATTCTTACAAAGTACAAAGTGAACGAGCCGCAACCGGAAGTTCCTCTGCCAAAAGACAGCGCTACAATTGACAGCGTTTACATCAAACAAAACCAGACGATACATCACAAATCATACAACTCCACGCTATCAAAATCTGCGAACGTCATTGAGGACATTGTCGTTGATAACGACACCAATCTATTGAACTCAATTTATATGAATACCATTAGGGGGAGCGGCGATGCGACGAAATCAAAAGAACCCTTTGAACGCATTCAAAGTGTCACGAAAGAAAACTTTTTGCAAACTATCTTCAATTATGACTTTAATGCTTATATCAAGGAAAAAGATTGCTGGTTGAAGAATTATACCAATAGCTTTGAATCAATACTTGAGGATATTTTAACCGTGTATCAGAGCGAAGTCAATTTGATGGATTGTTATTAAATTTTTCTTTTTACTTTTGCATTGAGTATCATCATTCATGAATGATTGTTCGAATTTGTAACTTTGAAACATGTTGATGTAACTAACTTTTCGTAAATAAATTTTATTTTTACAATAATTGCTGACCTTATTTAACTACTAGAACAACTTTAATCATTAAAATGTAATACAAATACTGTTTTCTTTCAGAATAGCAGGATATTATTATTTGATACCAAACGGGATCTAATTAAAAAAGTTTTCAATTAAAGAGAAAATGGTTCATTTCTGACTTATGTGAAAACAGTAACTTTATTTAGAAGCATAAAAGCGGTGTATAATATAAAATAAATCTAAAAATTCGTAATTTCAAAGATAACAAGCCGTTTACTTATTATAATATATTCAAAAGAATATTCAAGTGTGTGTACATACATAGTCAATTTATACAATTCAAGTGAAAATATTTTTTTGTGATTTGAACCATACCGAATGAGTTTTGGTTTACATAAGAAGTACAAAAAATTACTGCGGATGTAACATTATTTGCGGAAACTGAAATCACGTAAAAAAAGGTCAATTAATGAGGACGAAAATTAATGTAATCCGCGAATGTTATCAATCGTTTTATTCTTGTTTGCCTTTTTTTCGTTTACTTTTTCAATATTTTGTTTAAATATACATTGCGTACGAAGCTTGCCTTAAATCGATCGTCATCGTGTCATTTCATCTGGGGATGACGCACGGCACTCTTTTACTTATTTTTTTTTATACAAAAAAATTGCATATATTATCTGCAAATCGAGCGAAGATGAATTTTTAGTTGTAGATTTTTATGGCCTTTTCGAGGTAGTTGATTCGGTTACGTTTTGACGCTTTGTTGATATGTTCAAGGCCCAACCATGGTCTGTTCTGTGTCATCGGCGTTGTGAAACCTAAAATGCATTTTAATTTTAATTAAAAACCTTCTTCATTAAAACATTTAATTAATCTATGGAAATTGAAATTTACTTTGATTGCTTTCTGGCGATCCAAAGTCTTTGAGATCCACGCAATAGTCGTTATCGATGAACATTGCTTTTCCCATGGTGACGATAGCAAATTTGAACTAAAAAAATGGAAAATTAATTTCATTCTAAAGTTTCATCTTTGCAAGTTGATAGTGAAAAAAATGTATAACCACCTTTTCGAATTCTTTTTCCTGGACGCCTAATTTGTGGAATATCCTTTCCTTCATTCTGGCAAAAGGTTCGCCCTAAAAAATGAATGCCAATAAACTTAAATGCTATTCAATTATTTTAATCAACATTAATTTGAACTTATACGTACATGTTTGATTTTAAATAAGAACGGAATACCAAACGTAGAGTACGCCTCCTTATGAAAATGCGCAACCGGTACGAGCGTTTCGTCATCTGCGATTTCAACCTCGTCCTTTGGTATTTCTTCTATCCTGTATACTTTGGTTACAGTCGGATTGAAGTTTTCTAAGGGTGTGGATTCCCAAGGTCCGGGCAGTAATTTCGAACAGCTGACTTCTAATATCCTAAGCTGTCCAGAGCCATTTTCCGAGAGTTCAACTTGTTTCTTTGCCTCTTCCAAGAGCGTCGCTATCGTGCCATTTTTGTTGGGGTAGAGTATAATTTCTTTCTCTTCCTTCAGCGAAGGACCGACCCAGATGCATTTGAATTGCTTTTTGTTCTCTAGTTCACTGACTCGGATACTGAGTTGTTGATAGAAAATTTTCTTAAATTTTGGTTTGCAATTACTTATCATGCTACTCAACGTCCCGTCAAAAGTACATTTTAGAGGATGTCCAGGCGAATCTTTCAAACTGTATGAAAAAAAAAAAAAATGGAACGAGTGAATTAAATATAAAAAATTATTGATCATTCGAATGCGTAACTTGAACTACGACTAAACATACCCTTGACACTTGAAGAATTGTAAAAGGTAAGGGTCAATTCCAAGGCGTTGAGCAACCGCCTTTGCCATCTGGTCGTAAGTCATCTTCTGTGAGAGCTCCATGGTGAAGCCAGGATCATTTGGTATTGCCTTGTCGCAAAACGTTACTTCTACTCGATAATACAAATCTCTGCGAAAAAACATTTAGGGAAAAAAACCCAATTATAACAACTGTGACTGAAAAATACTCTTCGGAAAATCTTCCATTCAGTTGGTTTATAATTACCCAAAATAATCGCGACATGTTGGAAGTTCATACTGTTCCAAGTCTCTTTCATCTTTTTGGAACACAATGATGTCGCCGTCTAACAGTTCTTCAAGGACCTTTTGGAGTGGTTCAGTCAGACTTTCAATTTTTTCTACCATGTTGGGCTTGATTTCTTCGTAAAGTAACAGCTTTGTGTCAGGTGGAAAGCCAGCTCGTTCATTCAGAATCGGTATAAGCTCCTCTGCAATTAAACAAAAATATGAAACGTTGAATAAACCATGATTCTTAAATTCTTCTCTTTTCTTTATGTCAAGAAATGTGTCTTTTTCTGATACTTACGAACTTTGGCCGACACCGGCACATAGTGGTGACCGCAATAGTGAATTTTCTTGTACTTC
Organism: Trissolcus brochymenae; assembly: GCA_030523145.1. Classification (NCBI taxonomy): domain Eukaryota; kingdom Metazoa; phylum Arthropoda; class Insecta; order Hymenoptera; family Scelionidae; genus Trissolcus; species Trissolcus brochymenae. Next base: position 9,102 of record JAQQRF010000054.1, on the reverse strand, counting down.
GGGTCATACAATTTGAAGAAGAGTAAAACGTCGTTATCCTTGTCGAAAGCCGGCAGGGCAGTGAGCCCAGAATCTGGCGGGACCAGTTCGACAAACACATTCCATGGGTTCATGTTTTCTGCGCACTCACTCAGGACCTTTTGCAGATCTGGTTCGGGTTCAATCAGTGTCGGTCTGCAAGTCTGGTTGGTGCGTTGACTGAAGGGCCACACTCGAATTTGTTCGATTGGGTATTTCTAAATGAAAAATACGAGTAAAATACATCAGATTATTCAACTTTACTTATGAAGTTGATGATAAAAAGTAATTGAAGGTGAAACAAGAAAAAAAAGAAGATCTGAAATAGTGTTTGACTCACCAAAGTTTCGCTGAGAATGTCAATAAATTCATTTAATGGTGCATTTTTACGAACACGAAAAACCCGATACGAAGCTTTCTCCGGGTCATAGAGATCGTATCCTTGATGACCATTAAAATTATCCTCGAGTATGACATGGACGCTCATGTACAAGTAAGCTTCACTTCGCTCCTTCCTTCTGTATTGTTCCAGTCTCTTCTCTTCTTGAAGCCTCTCCACCAGCTAGATCAACAAAATTAAAATTATCCTTATCGTAACAAAATGCAATCTGATAAGTTTTTTTTACAATCTTAATATGTAGAAGTAATCCAAAAATATCATCATTAACTTATTTTTTTCTTTCTCAAAAATATCATCTTTTTTAAATCAAACTCCCATATTTGTTGAAACAACACAAAAACGTTTTTGAACTTTAATGAAGAGCCAATTTCCCTGCATTTGCAATCAACTTGAGAGCGACGAGTAATTTTAATTTTGTTTATCAGCCGGAATACTTGACTAAGTTTTAAGCATTTACGATTAACGTGGAGATTTCGAATAGTTTGATCTGTTGTCATCAGCTCCATGAAGTCCATCGGCGTCTCTCTCTTGCTTACATTAAACGAGGCTAACGATAAAATTTTTTTTTTTCTTACGGCCGCCGAAAACAACAGAAGGCTACATGAAATACACACAACTTTGCTCACAGATATCATAGAAATCACTTTTCAAAAAACACGAACAAAAAAATGATACAAACGAAAATAAGAAAATAAATTGCAACAAAATTAAAATCAATATAATACAATCAATACAACTTTACGAATGGCTACACTGACTTCAATAAATGATGATCATGATCAAGATTGTAAAGTCCAAGTTTTCTATACTTTAAAGTTTTATTGATTCTTGTTCTTTTTATATATATAAAATATATGTATACGTATGGTGGTGTTCCATTTCAAGGATCTTGTAATTACAGTGATAATGCGTCATAATTTAATCATGATATTTTTGCACTTCTTATACATATTCGCTATATATACGCACATATATGTATATAACAACAAAACTAACATTTGCTTTCTTTTATGTTTTTTAATGTTACTTTTTCTTTTTTCTTTTAATAATCACTATCAACACTGCCACAATTATTCTTTTAGGACTCAAAGATGTTGAAACAGTCATACTCAGGTATATTTCGGTGCGTCTTATGAAGGAACTATCATTTGAATGTTTAGTTAAAAATAGATCCCTTTTGAAAAATTTTTTATTAAAGAATACTAATATATTTGTTTATATTCCATTCCTGCAATATTTGTTTATAATTAAATTTGTTCAGTTTATAATGAATATTGATCAACTTCAATTATATCGTGTAGTTCATTTCAATTATGAAAAAAATTAGATGAGTATTAAATAAAAAAGTTGAATTAAAAACTTACAATCGAATTGTCATACGAGATTTGTTTCGCAATTAAAATTGAAAGAGGAATCACTTTTTTGACTAAATCTAAAAATGGGATTCTTCGTGAGACGCGTCGATTATTTGGTTATTTAAAAATAGTATATATTGTTGATCTATATAATAGTAATGATAATAATAATGATAATATTTGTAATAAGTTTTAATATCAATTATGTATTTACACATTTATATTAGTTGGCAAAATGGTTACCAGAGAAGACGTATGACAAAAACGGTTGTTTGCTTATAATCTAAACAGTAAATTTACAACCTAGTTTTTTTTTATTATTTCAATTTTCTTTGTCATTTATGTTGAAATCAATTAGTCATTAAATGATAATTTATTGATTGATAAAATTTGAGAATGTTCAACTTTCGATAGCCATTTTGTGTTTCAGATCAAAATTCATAAGAAAACTGGCTTTAATGAGACTCGTGTTGAAGCACTTAAATAATAAATTGCAAAAAATCAAGGATAAATAATGGATCGGTTGAAAGAACGATTAAAAAAGCAGTAGCATCTCATGTAATGACTAGGGACCTATGTAGGCGCTGTGGAACAGTCGTGTTTCAGTTCATTTAACTCTGCCTAACATTAGACAACGTCTATAACGTCAAATTTAGCATAAGATTTTTTTTTGTTATGTTTTTTTTTTTGTATATACATTTTATTACGAAATTTCTAATCTAATTCTACATTTCAACATTTTCACGTTCAATAAATTGCAACGTATCATTGAATTTATTAATATCATTAACAATATATAAATCGTAGTTCTGAATATATGAAACAATTTTCTTTTTTGTCACTGTTGATCATGAAATTCGTTTTAAGTATCTATGCTCGAAAGGCAGAGGATTTCTCCAGCGTCAAACATTGGAACAGTTAGAAATCATGAATGTAAAGATTGGGGTTGCGTGAATTTTGAATACATGGTTTCATGTTTCTCGTCTTAGAATCTTTGTTTGAATCTGTCGAATCTTTCGGATCTAAGTCACATAATTCTTGTGATAACTTTTCTTTTTGAAGATAATTTCTGACCTCTTGAGGTATGTCATCTACGGTGACCTTTTGCAGAACGTTTTCCATTTCCGAATCCCGGATATAAACCAACATGTACGCGTTGGTACAGTGTTTCACAGCCATTGACATGTCCTCGTCTTGACCACCATAATTGTGTTCGATGGCTTCTTGCTTCGAGCACTTTGACACAACGTCATCATCGAATTTACACCACTGAAACAATAACATTAACATTTCACAGCTTCGAACTTTTTGATTTTGATTTGTTTTATGTTTTATTTTTTTTTTTTTTGTTCACTTACCTTGCCATCTCCAGCAGGATTAATAAACACGACATAGTGACCACCGTGATTGTCACCGCTATGAACTAAGACTGCATGCAACGTATAATCAGCTTTTGTGTCTTTGTCTTGTAGATATCTTCCAAGACTAATTTTTTCGTAAAATTCAAATCTGAAATTAACAATTTAGTTAAGTTCTTTAGTTTCCCATAGCATACAATTTAAATTATATTAATGAATAAGAAAAAATTGTGATAAACTGACTTATCATTGAATTTCACGGAGCAATCTGTAATTGGGTCATATTGAAATCGCATCAGGTGTAAATGCAAAACTGGCGGAAACGATGAGAACACGACTCCTTTTTCTGCTTCCTGCAATCCGTGCTCGCCAGCATCGTATTTGTTGTCGCCATCGAGAATTTCCGAAGTCACATAATCATCAAAAGATTCGTAAACTAAAAGTGCGAATAACAATCGATATAAAAATGAATGATCAGTTCTTTATGTTTATCATTTAGTATCTAACTTTTTAAAACTTCAATTGAGGTAACTTACTGTTCTTTTTGTTTTTGATATTCAGCTGAATGTCATAAAATGTTTCATGTCTCTTCGAACTGTAGTTTATGTTTTTACACTTTATAAACGACAACATTTTTCCTTCAAACAATTTTGGCACTGTACCTTCCACGCACGTACCCTTCATTTTGCTTTCCAATTTGTCAAGAAGCTGCGAATCAAAATAAAATGAAAGATTAACTCTGTGAACTAAAACAAATTTTGCTTCTCAGTTTAAATTTATCTTGTAATAATTTTTACCACGCGTAAAAACTCTTGAACGTCATGTTGCATAAACGAGTCCAGCGTTTCCCACCCAAAACTTTTGGTTAGCTTCTTAGTACCAACAGGCTTATCACAAAACTGTAATTCATGAAATACCCTCTGCAAAGCCAAGGCGACACTTTTACTCGAGTCATCACTTTCTGTTGGCATCTTGTAAACTGCCTTCCGTAACTGTTGGAAACGCAAGCAAATCAATTTTGTAGCACCAAAATAACATGACAAATATGAGACACTTGAAAAGTGGCACGGTCAGCTCACCTGGTTAGTAAAGTACAAAGTTTGCAGCAACGAATTCATATAGCAAGTAGCACCTTGATTCTTCAAGCCGACATAGCCAGTGTGTTTTTTGCTGTCCCAACTGACACCGTGCGGTGCATCGGCGTTCACGTAAACCTCAAGAGTAATGGTATCATCTTTTATGTAACCTTTCTCAGGATCAATAACATCTTGCCATGTCATAAAATGACTGAATCCCCAATCATTTTCTTTACTAAAGAACAGATGCTGGATTTCTGCAATCATTCAACATCATTTAATATAAAATTTTTTCAGTCCAACTCAGCATTCAAGAATCTCATACAGCAATTTGTAAGGGAACTTTTTTTTCTTTATTCAAAAACTTTTTGCATTCTTCCTTCTGAGGTAACTTATTTTTTCTTATCTAACTACTATAATAAATGTACAAGCTTGTCAGACGCACTTCGGCTAAATGGTTCCTGTCCTTCTTTGCAGGAGAGCAAACGAAGTTCGGCATTGGCGAAACAGCTCCATGAAGTGGATTCGCTCTCGCCATTACATTGAAGGAAAAAACCAAGTGATTTTTGTGTTGTCCTGTCTTGGGCTTGTTGGCTTTGCCTAGGCATCACCATGATCTTCCACGGCAAATTTCTCACGTAACATGGAGGCGACAGCTGAGAGTCTTTCATTTTCGACACGTTCTCAACTGTATATCGGAACGTGGCTTCAGATCTGGCTTCGTCTAAAATCAATAACACAGTTATTGCATTTCACTAATCGCACAATTCAATTCGAACATTCAAATTTATTGTTGTCGTTTTATTTTACCTTCTTCCATGTTTTGGCGCGGAGCGAAATCAAGTGAAGTTAGGACGCAATCTCCATTGATGGAGTGGTCCATGCCTGTGATAATTTCTCCTCCATCGTTAGGAGTTTCTACAACGAAAACAAAAAAGATATTTTTCTTCAATATTACACGTTTAGGCCAACGTTGATAGATTATAAAATGTTTGTTTACCATAATATTTCGTTTATTTAAATGTTATATTTACTACAATTTGTTTTGTTCAACAAAATATGTGTATTTTACAATGTTTGTTTATCGTATAAAGAAAAGAACGTTTTCTTTTGAAAATGACACTTTTTGGTAGTGTTATTTGTTTGTTAAAGCAAGTTTGTAATGAAGCAGTTAATAACCTTCTTGGGTATCCATTTCTTCGATCTCGTTGACTTGCACGGGGCTGAGATTGAGTTGCTTGATTTCGTGGTCAGCGACGTTGACGTGGTTCATGATAAGTTTATCCTCGTTGATGATTTTGTTGTATTTGAAGTCGAGACTCAATTTAGTCGGGCGTAGGTAATCGGGCTCGATTTTATTAAGGTGAGCCTTCGAATCTGGGCCCGAGTCCTCGCAAGCAGTGAGCGGGTCCCAGTTACCCGCGTCACCGTCCTCACGGTCGGTTGGAGACGCCGTCTTGTGGCGAGTCGACGACAGCCGACTGTAAGCGCGAATTTAGCCGACTGCGCTGCAACTAATTCGGTCAACAAAACCCACTTATTTTACACACTTTTCTTCTCCTCTTTCTTTACTCCTGATCGTGTGCTCGAATTTTCACACACGCGCGCGCACACACATACACACACACACACACACAAACACACGCATACACATGCACACTCACACACCCTTTTTCCGTTTTACTGACTCACACAGACACGCTCGGCTCCACTCGGCTCTCGACTCACTCTCTCACACACGCGCACACGACTTACACATTCTCAAACCCAACACACGTACATGCACGCGGTCGCCCGATAAAAGTGCAAACGTTTAATGAACGTATTGTTCTTGGTTGCGCTTGTTATATTTTTGATTCAAGACTGAGACTCGGACACTCTACCTCGGATGCGTATTCACACAGTTACGCAGCAAAAGACGGCCGTCCGCGCGAAACTCGAGTATTCAACGCGGCCGATAAACAATTCGGTCCCATGTAGCGTCGTCACAGCTTGAACACCTCGCACCGACCCAATCCGCTCGTGCAGTGTCAACCTCGGACGCACGAACTTGGACGATTCACACGACGTCGCGCGATTCCTTTCAACGTCTCGAAAATAAACAAAATGGCTACTGCTCCGACCGCCCCGTTAGAGCTATGCCATTCGCGTTTCCTCGCTCCGAGTCGCCGCGCAGGGCTGTGCAATTGCTCGACTATGCATGCGCGCGCGCACAACCCATCTTGCTCTTTCTTCTCTCATTCTCTCATTGTTCATCCGCCACCAATCCGTGTGTCTGTCAGAGAACGCGATTCCCTGCTACGCACTTGAATACCGTTTCTCTCTCTATCTCTTTCTGTCTCTCTCTCTCACTCTCAGCCTCTCTCTCACAAATCTTTTCAATCAGTTTTATTTTTTACATTCGATTTTGTAGAAAAACAAATTCAATTTCATTTTTTTCCAGAACAACTTTCATTCCAATTTGACACAATCGAATGTTATTTTCGGGAAAATTTTTCATTATTCTATCTCTATGAGTTTTGAATAAAATATTTATCTTCAAGTATCCAGTATTGAAATTTAAAAGAAAAACACGATTTTTTATATATATATATTTTTTTTTCAAATATATTTTATTATTTACAAACTAAAATTTATAAATATATTCTACAAATGGAACATGCGAGATTGTAATTTAAAAAAATAGAATTTATTGTATTATTAGCAGTTAATTTTGGAACTAAGAGTCCACGATTAAATCATCTGAAGAGTCTTCTTCTCTGATTTCCGTGAAGCTTTCAATTGTGACGCATGCACGTGTCATTTTGCAGACGTTTTGCCCTGGAATTTCTATATCTTCGCAACCATGGGAAAAACTTACTAATCTTGCACCTTCACCATAATTTTCAAACGTATGGCTGTACTGTAAGTACAAAAAAATGACATTATTATGTTTCTTTTTACTTTTTGTATATCCATTGAGAGTATTAATGAATATGTCATACTTTATGCCAAACATTTTGTTTCGAATCATCAAATTTATCCTCAAATCTTTGTTTCATTATCAAATCGCCCATATCATTCATAATCATAACAAATGATTTAAAAATTGTTGGCGAATCCCTCGGAGAAAAATACCATTCGCTCACCTGAAAAATTAAAACGAAAATTATCAGAATTTACACAAATGAACAAACCATTTTTTGTCAATCTGTTTAATGGATTTAAAACTTACAACTATCTTCGGTGTATATTTATCCAAAATACTGACAGGCAACCCTTCTCTTATCAAGTCAATCGTTTGACTTTTCATGTAATAAAGAGAGTTAGATGCTACAAAACAACATGCTTCTCCAAAGGAGGGATCTTCAGGCAAAGCTGGAACCCCAACCGGCGGACATTCGACTCCCCAAGAGTCTTCATCGCTGGGACGCAATCAAGTTTCTGTTAAACGGTTTTTTCGTGTACATCAGATGATAGTCGTGCCATTGCAAATTGTGAGGCAAAACACTTTTGTTAACAATCTCAGCTTTTCTTCGCCATGTGTAACTTTTAATCAGGTCACTCCAACGTTTGCAAACCGAATGGCAATTCAACAATGTACTTCCGTCCAAATAATAGATGAAGATTTGAGACCAAATCTCTGGTGGGATGCAATGGTTCCCTATGATCATCCCATTTTTGTCATTCTCGTCATACGGTACCCTCTCTGACGACAATTCTGTTTCCGCTTTTTCCACTTTTCCTGCTAAAAAATGCATCACTTTTGATGCATCACCTTGAACCTTATCCGATAAGTTTTCTTCTTTGTTTTCTGTGAAGTTTTCAATTGTAACACATGCACGTGTCATTTTGCTGCCGTAATTGTCGGTCCACCCTGTCATATTTGAGCCACCGTGAACGAATCTCACTTTCCTCGCACCTTTACCATAATTTTTAAACGTATGGCTGTACTAAAAGTACGAAAAATGACACTGTTATTTTTCTTTTTTTCTTTTTGTACGTCCATTGAGAGTACTAACGAATATGCCAATACCTTCAGCCAAACATTTAGTTTTTCATCTTCCAATATATCTCGAAATTTTTTTTTTTTTAAACAATAGTATGAAGCATTCAGAATCTGCGTTTCTGTATAATAAACTGCGGGACAATCCATACAAGCGGAATACCATTCGCTCACCTGAAAATTAAAAAAAAAACGGAATTTACAAAAATGAACAAATCATTTTTTGACAACCTGTTTAATGGATTTAAAACTTACAACTATCTTAGGTGGATAATTATCCAAAATACTGGCAGGCAACCCTTCTTTTATCAAGTCGATATATTGATATTTCATATTGTCTTCGTAAGATGTTACAAAACAACATGCATCTCCAAAGGAGGGATCTTCAGGCAAATCTGGAACCCTGGTCGGTGGACATTCAACACTCCAACCATCAAGTTTCTGTTAAACGGTTTTTTCGTGTACATCAGATGATAGTCGTGCCATTGCAAATTGTGAGGCAAAACACTTTTGTTAACAATCTCAGCTTTTTTTCGCCAGGTGTAATTTTTTATCAGGTCATTCCAACGTTTGCAAACCAAATGGCATCTCAACAATGAACTCCCGTCCAAATAATAGATGAAGATTTGAGACCAAATCTTTGGCGGGATGCAATGGTCTCCAATTATCATCCCATTTTCATTATTCTCGTCATATAGTCCCCTTTCTAATGTTAATTCTATATCTGTTTTTTCCATTACTTTTTCTACATACAAATTCACTACTTGTCACACAACATGAACCTGAAATAAAAAATTATTAAATTCAATCTTTTATTACATCTGTCAAGAAATTTTGTTTAAAAATATTATGACGTAATAGAGTTGGAGTTATTTATACAAAATGAGTCATGCAATAATATAGTGTATTA